>JAOSBM010000007.1:11122694-11132826 GCA_027568955.1 Erythroxylum tenue
CCGTTGGAGCTGTCGCCGGCGTCGGAGGAGTGCTCGATCGTTCGGCTGGTGGAGCGCCCCCCTGCGTCGCTGACCTCCACGTTTTCCCTCCTCTCGCCGGCGTTTCTCTGTCCCAGGCGCCACCCCTGCCACCCACCCCGTCCACCGATGCAGCTAGCTCGTCGACTGCCGTCCTCGGTGGCGTGGAGCGCACCCACCCGCCCCTCTCGACCCGTGGGTGCTCCAGCTGATGGGGCTGCACGCCCACTGCAGCCCCATCCACTTGGACAACTGCAAGCCCCCTCCTTGGACGGGTAAACGGGTACCCGATGGGAGGAGTGCTAAAAAAATCTCCGACGGAGATAGGGGCGGGTATGAGAGTGGGGGCAGATTCATGGGGCGGGTACGGGGATGGCATACCTGCCCTGTTGCCATCCCTAATCTGCACTGTTACTTGTAATATCCCAACTAATCCAATCAAGTCAAACCGTACCCCACGGTGATCTTAACTTTTATTTGGGTCGGGTCGAAGCAAGAATTGGGTTTTGAATATGAGATGACGTGCATGTATGCCAGGTGTACACCGCGTATTATTAACAAATTAGGAAAAACAAATAAACCAAACGCCAACGCTAACCCAATCATTCGACCTCTAAATTTATTTTAAAAAATAAATAAACAAAGTGATTTTATATTCTCTCTCTCAAATCTCGCTACGATAACAATGGCAGTTTCTCTCTCTAATCTCCTTGAACTCCTCCATTTCATTACACCAACTCCTTAGTTTTGAGATCATGCGAACTGCTTGATATTGAATCTTCTAGATTAGTTTAAGTAAAGAGAGAGATCATCTCTTTTTGATGCTGATTTAATTTTCATGGCGATCGTTACCGGAGATCGTTATCTGGAAAAGCTGGTGAAATTCGTCGAGCGACAGGCCGGCGGTTTGATCGACGGAAGCTTAATACTCAAGCTGAATCCCGCCGGCCTTCACTACGTGCAATTGCGGCTCGAGGCCCTCCACGAGCTCGAGAGTCTTCTCGCCGGAGCTCCTGTGGACTATCTCCGAGCCTACGTCTCCGACCTCGGCGACCATCGTGCTCTCGAGCAACTCCGTCGCATTCTTCGCTTGCTTACTTCCTTGAAGGTTGTTTCTGTACTTCCGTCGCCGTTGCGAGACCCTACGCCGCTGTCTCTGCTGCCGTTTGGGAGACTGAGGGTGTTGGAGCTCAGAGGATGCGATTTGTCCACGTCTGCAGCTAAAGGTTTGCTGGAGCTAAGGCATACCTTAGAGAAGATCATCTGTCACAATTCTACTGTGAGTTTTACTTCTTTTTCTTCTCCTTTAGTTTTGAGTTGAGAATAGTGTAATTTTGTTGCAAGATAAGGTGATGCTGAGTTCTGTAATGATGATTGAGAATATGGTTTTTGTGTGAGAAAAGCAACGAGAGAGTAGCGGAACGTGGTAAAGACTGGAGGAAACTCACTGTTGTAACGTGTATTCGTTTATTTTCCCCTTATTTATATATTTTTTATTTCCTTAATTTAGTTTCTGATTGATGAAGAGGTTTGGTGCAATAAAGAAAAAACACCGACGGAGTTTTTTTTTTAATGGTTAATCGTTTTGTGTTGAGATTTGTTCAATTGTAGCTGAATCCTAAATGAAAAATGACAAGAAAGCAATGAACAAGAGGACTTGTTAGAACTGCCGATGAGACTAATTTGTGTCAACTTTTTTCAATTACGCATTCTTGTGATGGTTTTTGTGGTGCTTCTCTCAAAGTAATCTGTTGCACTCTGCTTTTATTGTGCAAATATGGAAATGCATCAAATAAAATATTGACTTCTGTTTTGGGTTCCTTTATAATTTAGGATGCATTACGACATGTATTTGCCAGTAGAATTGCTGACATAAAGGACTCTCCACAATGGAACCGGTTGTCATTTGTATCATGTGCATGTAACCACTTGGTTCTTATGGACGAGTCCTTGCAACTTCTTCCAGCTGTGGAAACTCTTGATTTGAGTCGGAATAAAATAGAGAAGGTGGATAATCTACGAAGGTGTTCCAAATTGAAGCACCTTGATCTGGGGTTCAATCATCTTCGAACAATTGCACCATTTAGTGAGGTAAGAATTCACGATAAAGCTTCAACTGGTATACATTTGTGTGCATGATTACTAGCTTTGAAGTCTAAGTGCTTGTCCTATTTCAATTTGCTACTTTTCAATTTTCCCCCTCCAATTATTCTTTTGTATATTCTACTGCGGGACAAGTTTCCAATGAATTGTGCACCAAGGTTCTTCTTTGAGAATTTAGCTACTACTTTTCCAATGTGTATCTTCAATTTTTTCTTTAAAAGTGCTGTCATCCATAGCAATACCTAGCTTATTAATAGTGATTCGATAAGAAGGTTGCTCAACCTTAGTACTGTTGTAAAAGCAACTTAGACTTAGGTTGGTCCGGTTACGATTGAACGTGCGTACTATATTTCTTTGTCTTTTTTGGGGGAACATGGGTACCATGCTCTTCACAATAAACAGATTCTTTAATCTTTGCCTGTCCCCTGTCTTCCCATTAGTTAAAATGGGCAAGTCCTACTTCCAAATTGATTTATACAGGTATTACCCATCTTATAGGAGTCAACTTTCTGTTTGAATCTTAGATTGCTTAAGTTTCATTATCAGTATTGACTATTTTTGTGACTAGTAAGGTTTATTTTAAGCATGGGGTCTTGTGAGATTCTAGGCTTGTGCATGTCATAGTGCTTGTTTGTGGTTCATTTTGCAATTTTGTTTTGGTTTTGAATCTTGGATGTAGATAAATATTTTTTATATCTTGGAGTTGGAGAATTGCATTGTGGTACTTATATTGTGTAGAATATGAGTGAGAAAAATACTTAAGGGAGTGAGATTGTAGACTTAGCCTTAGAAAAAGGCTGGATTAGGTGGAGTTGAATTGAGTTTGGCCAAATTTAGGTTTAAAAGACTGATGCTTCTAGGCAAGTGACTATTGTATTGGTTTAGGGATGTTGGATACACTCAAGGGATTTTGCGATTCATCAAGTTCCTAAAATTTGCAGGCTTATCAGATTAGTTTGTAACGACTACAATATATGGGAGGGAGCTATTTTGTTATTTTCAGTATTTGAGGGATTGCTTTTTTATTTTGTTATTCAGTTTGTTATTCGATTATGCTGTCAAAGAGAAGAATTGTTTCACCCCTATTTACACCGTCCCACATGTGAGGATGGGGTCAATCATAATCAAATCGTTATTCTTCTTTCTTCTTACCTTCTTCTTTCTCTTTTCTCATCTCAAATTCTTTTTTCTTTCTCATCCAAATCGTTGGTTGTTACATAACTGGTAGCAGAGCAGGTTCCATCTTTGGGAACTTGGCGCGCAAGAAGAACAACTTACCTAAGGCTGGCAGAACTAATTGGGAAGATAGGGTCAATTCCATGGAAGAACAACTTAGGGGCTTTATGGGTAAACTTCGAGAGAGCATGGATCAAAAGTTTGCAAAGGTTGATGGAATGGAGGATCGTTTGCAGACGGTATCCACTCAAGTCGAAGAGTTGATCCAATTGTTTAAAAACCAAGCAAAGAATAGGACTCTACAGGATACTGCAGAAAAATCAGCTCGTTTGGGTGGACCTGGCCTCCTTCCATCTCAGTTGGAAAAGTTGGCTAATGATAGCCAAAGGAAGGGAGTAGCTATGGGAATGGAAGAAGGTAGCAACAATCATAAGCAAGGTGGAATAATGTCGAATTATAGAGTTGGAGGAATCAATCATGGTCCTATTCCTAAGATTGATTTTCCATATTTTGATGGTACAAACCTAAGGAGTTGGATTAGACAATGTGAGAAATATTTTAGGGTCTTTGGTGTGGCAGAAGATTGCAAACTGGAAGTAGCTTCAATGCATTTAGAGGGGAAGGTTGATATATGGTTCCAAGGTAGGGTGGAGCAAGAGGGGTCTTATCAATGGGACAAATTTGTTAAGGCTATGGCAGGAGGTTTCATTATAGGGAATTTGCTGATGTAGTTGAGGAATTCAATAAACTCAGGCAATTCAGTAGAAGAATATCAAGAGCAATTTGAAGACCTTAGGTCCTCTATGTTGCAAGGTAACCCAATCCTAATCGAGGCCTATTTTATTTCGAGCTTCCTTAGTGGCTTATCCGATAGGTTGAGGCCAATGGTGAAGATGTTCAAGCCTCAATCTCTATCTGAGGCGTTTGAATAAGCTCGATTACAAGAAGCCTCTGTTGAAGCCTTGTTTAAGCGTCAACCTAAAAGCAAAATTGCGTACCCCAATTCTATAACGACAAATAGAGGCTTTGTGATCACCACCAAAGGTGTTTATGCAACGCCAAAGCCAAACTACCCCCAAATGTCGAGGATAGAACCTAGAGCATGCTTTGTTGTGGAGAAAAATATTTTCCAGGGCACCAGTGTGTGAAGAAACAGTTTCACTGTATTTTTGCTCAGCAAGAGGAGAATGAACACGAACAGGATGAAGGTAGTGAAGTGGCTCAAGTTACCAAAGAAGCGGATGTTATTGGGACAGAGGTGGTGGATTTAGGAGGTTAGGCTGCTATTTCGTTTCATGTTTTAAAGGGGACAGTTGATCACAACACCATAAGGATCAAGGGCTTGGCAAAAGGGACACCGTTGCTGATTTTAGTCGACAGTGATAGTACACATAGCTTCCTCGATGCTTGTGTGTCTAGAAGATTGCAATTATCACCCCCCTCCTTGCGATAGAATTCATAGTAAGTATCGCTGCCCAACTTTGAATGGAGCATGCAGGGTATTTCGTTTAAGGCGGATCTTGGAGTTCTTGATCTCAAAGGGTTCGATATGGTATTGGGAATGGACTGGATGAAAAGTTTTAGTTTGATCATGTTTGATTTCAATAAGCTGCTGCTTTCTTTTGAGTATGAAGGGAGGAAAGTAGTGTTAAAAGGGAGTTGCAGGGGAGGATCAAGCCAAACTTGGTAGCATTAAGGGCAAGGGACTTCAATATTGCATTAAGAATGAGGAGGTGGCCCAATTTTTTGCAATCCTACGTACCACAGAAATTCACACCGATACTAACTCGGGTAACTCTGATTCACCAGAGTTGCAGGACCTACTCACTGATTTTTAGGAGTTGTTTGCTTCTATAGTTTTACCACCTCGTAGGTTTTGTGACCATACTATTCCCTTAAAATTTGGGTCTTAACCAGTTAATTTACGTCCATTCTGTTACCCCCATTTTCAAAAGGTAGAATTGAAGCACTAGTTAAAACTTTGCTGAAGTAAGGAACAATTCAATCGAGCCACAGCCCCCTCGCCTCTCTAGTGCTCCTCGTAAGGAAGAAGGACAATTCTTGACGTTTTGTTGGATTATCGTCAATTAAACTCTCTCACCATCAAAGATAAGTTCCCCATTCCTCATATAGAGGACCTCCTCGATGAATTGCATGGCGCATCATATTTCTGAAAGATTGACCTTAGGGTGGCGTATCATCAAATTTGCATGAAGGAGGAGGACATTCACAAGACCGCTTTTTGCACTCATATGCGTCACTACGAGTTTTGTGTGATGCTTGTTGGGTTGACTAATGCTCCCGCAACATTTCAATCCTTGATGAATCATATATTTGAGCCTCATTTACATAAGTCCATTCTTGTGTTTTTTTGATGATATATTGGTCTATAGGACTTTTGCTCAGCACCTCCATCACCTTCGGCTCACTTTTGAACTCATAGTTTATATGCCAATATATCAAAGTGTTTTTTTGTATAGACTCAAATTGAGTACTTGGGTCATATCATCGATCAAAAGGGTGTGCAAACTAACCCAACAAAGATTGAAGCTATGAAGAATTGGAAAACGCCAACTTCAGTAAAAGAACTCGGATTTCTTGGTCTGATTGGATATTATAGGCATTTTGTACAGAATTATGGGTCCATTAGCAAGCCGCTGACACCGTTGCTCAAGAAGGATTCATTCTACTGGTCTATTGAGGCACAAGAAACTTTTGAGAAGCTTAAGGAGGCTGTGTGCAAGACCCTAGTACTAGTCTTACCAGACTTTTCGAAGCCCTTCATACTTGAAACCGATGCAAGCGACAGTAGTAGTGGTGTTGTTCTAATGCAAGAGTAGAATCCTATAGCATATTTGAGCAAGGCCCTTAGTCTTAAGAACCAAGAACTCTCTATATATGATATGGAACTTTTAGCGATGTTGCTAGTTGTTGAACATTGGAGGCACTATCTTGAGGGAGCTCCATTTATTATTAAAACTGACCATGACAGTTTCAAGGTTTTTATTGCAACAAAAGTCGCATACGCATTTGCAGAAGAAAAGCTTGTCCAAGCTATTGGGACTCGATTATTCCATTATCTATAGACAAGGTGTTGAGAATAAAGTCACAAATGCTCTTTGCGTAAGTCAAACCATTCAAGTTGCTATGCAATCACACACCTTGTGCTTGATTGGATAGAGGATCTGATACGCAGCTATTGCGGTGATGTATGGGCCCAGGAATTTATTGCTAAGGCAACATTGAAGGAGTCTTCTATTCCAGCAGACTACTCTTTTAAGCAGGGGCTGATCTGCTTAAAGGGGTGAATATACGTTGGTTCTGCTGAAGATTTTCACCACCGATTAATAGAGTTTATGCATGGCTCAGCAATTGGTGGGCATTCAGGTTGAGAGGGGACGTAACAATGGATGAAAGTTGTATTGTATTGGCCCGCATTGAAAAAGGAAGTCATAGAGTTTATAAAAGGTTGGGAGGTATGCCAAAAATGCAAGTCTGAACAAATTACATATCTTGGACTACTTCAGCCATTAGAAATACCAAAGCAAGCCTTGAACCATATCAACATGGATTTTATTGATGGGCTACCAAAATCAAATGGCAAAGATTCTATACTAGTCGTGGTCGATAAATTTACGAAGTATGGGAGGGAGCTATTTTGTTATTTTCAGTATTTGAGGGATTGCTTTGTTATTTTGTTATTTTGTTATTCGGTTTGTTATTTGGTTATGCTGTCAGAGAGAAGAATTGTTTCACCCCTATTTACAATGTCCCACATGTGAGGACGGGGGCAATCATAATCAAATCATTATTTTTCTTTCTTCTCACCTCCTCCTTTCTTTTTTCTCATCTCAGATTCTTTTTTCTCTCTCATCCAAATCCTTGGCTGTTACATAGCTGTCCATGGTTATAGAAATCCAGGGAAGAAAAGGATGTTGGCGTAAATCTGTATGCTATGTTGTTAACTGCTCCATATAAAGAGTTCATTTCCTCATAATTTGAATAGGAATTGTGTATTGAATTGTCTACAGTAGGCTGAGCTTATATACTAAATTTTAGTACCTATAAATTGAAACTAATGATTTTAATCTCATAATTTATGGGATATTCCAAAACATATCTAATCCTATAATTTATGGGATACTCTCTAATCTCATAATTTATGCAATATTTTAATATAATATGAAAATTAATGCAATCAATCAATCAATATACATGATTTTGCTACACATTTCTCTTCCAGTTGTCCATCAATTTTGAGAAAAAAAATATAAAAGAGAATGGTGGCAGGAATCTCTCTGGTGAAGTGAATTGCAGCCTCTGTAAAGTCCCTGCTGCCCAGCTCACTCCTCCAAAAACACATTTTGAAATACAGTTCTAATATATTCTGCATCTTTCTGATGCGAATATGAAATTGAGATAAGTTCAAAACTTAGGATACCTTTGGCTGAATTGTTCTCTTACAAAATTATGCTGGCTTCTTCTATTTTACAGTGGCTTATCCTAGTTTATCATTAAATGCTTTAAAATATGAACTTCTATTATTTTTTTCCTTCTATAAAGGAATTAGTTTAGATCTATCCAGCAACATTGTTGAAATATGCAGGTCTCCTGTCATATTGTGAAACTTGTTTTGAGGAGTAATGCTCTAACTACGTTAGGTGGGCTTGAGAATTCGAAGTCACTTGAAGGGCTTGATGTTTCCTACAATATGATTTCCAATTTTTCAGAGCTGGAGTTCCTATCGTTGCTTCCATCTCTACATAACTTGTGGTTGGAAGGAAATCCGTTGTGCTGTGCTAGATGGTATCGAGCACAAGTGTTCAGCTATTTTGCTTATCCAGCGACAGTAAGTGCTTGGAATTGTTTTTTCTCTATACTTTTATTATCTTATTTTCTAAAACTTTTCTGCATCTAATAAGTGATTCTTTAAGATGCATTAGAAGTTTCTCCCCTCAAATCTGGTTCTGCTAGAGTAACAACGTTCATTCTTTACTGTTTATGGCTAATTAGTTAAAATTAGATGACAAAGAAATCAGCCGAAGGGAGTTTTGGAAGAGGCACATCGTGATTGCCAGCAGGCAGAAGCAACCTGCTAGCTATGGATTTTATTCTCCTGCAAAATATGGTGCTGAAGGCGAAGAAAACAGAAATAGGAAAAAGGTAGGTCACTGAAGTTGAGATGCTGCAAATCTATGTGAAAACATGATATATTCCTGTGGATATGCATGTTATTTTGCAATTTTATTTGAATATGCTTTCAACCATTGATCTAATTCTGAAGAGGAATTTAAAGTATCTATATTGACATATACATTATTGCTACTACAATGTGTTGCTTTTTGCAGAAGAAAATATCCCGTCTTGCTCCTATTGAGTGTGAAGAAGATAGTTCATATTTTTCTTCTGATCAAGAGTCTTTATCTTGTGATAATGAGGTCCAAAGTAAAGAAGAGAATATCATTTCTGATGATGACGCAGAAATAGTTGATTTGATCAACAAAGTTGAATTCATGAAAAAAGAGCGTTCTATACTTTGGTTGCGGGAATTTAAGGAGTGGATGGATCATGAATATGATGGTTCTGCAGATGGCAGTGCATGCAATACATCACATCACATTAAGGAAAATTTTGCAAAAAATAAAATGATCCAGAATCATCACAACAGCAGTTCAAGACATTCCTTGCATTCTTTCCAACTTTCAGAAGACGATATTAGTTTGAATTTTTTGGAAACTAAAAATTCCTCAAAGGATATATCTAGTGGTTCACATCATGGGGTTGCTCTACCAGGCATGGGGAGAGTGAATCTAAGGCAGAAATATCAGAAGTTGTTTTCACATGAAGGCATTGGTGGTCGATTCCTGCAAGCTAAATATCCCAATCTTGATTCCTTTACAATTCAAGGTGGCCATGTGGTACGTGCAAATGGTAGCATATCAGCACTGACTACTATAGATGATACCACTGACTCGCATTCTTCTTCTGCCTACCCCCGGTCACCTCCTCATTACCAAGAAGACATTTTGCATCGTCGGCATTACTTGGTGGAAGAATTTTTGCAGCTATCTGCTGAGTCCTTTTCAATGGCGTCATCTGATAGTGACACAAGCTCTAGTGATGGCAATATGAATGAAGATCAGTCAAATGAAGAATACTTGAATCATGGTATATAACTCATTATTAAACTCTTACAGGGTTAGAAATTATGATCAAGGTCATATGACCAAAAATGAGAGATGTTGCTTTGATGCAGATGCTGAATCTAGTACTGCAAAGCTTCCAAACTCCCACTATGAGAATGCTTCTACTGTTTCTCATGATGGAGAAATTTCTAGTTTCGTCAAGCCAGGTTATACTTGTCTAGATGACAAGAAAACCAATAGGAAAGCAAGACGAAGAGTTGTTTCACTGTCAGAGGAAACATTCAATGAGACAAGCAGATTAGAAAATTCAAACTGCAACATGAATAATAACAATGCTGATGCAGAAAGTGAGGGAGGGACACAAATGGTTAAGGGGAGGGATCTTCTTGCTGTTAGTGATACAACAAAAATGAAGACTGGTGCAACCACAAATAAACAACATGCTGGTGATTTTGTCGTGGCATACTTCAACTCAAATGTTGCTGATGTCAAGTTGAATGAAACCTGTCAGCATTATGTGCTCTGTGATTGTGTTCTTGACACAGAATACTCGTGCCAAGAAAGGTTAGTTACCTGCAATGAACAAGAATTGTGGGAGGATGACTTGAATCGGTGGATATGGAAATTATTTTGTCGAATGGGAAAATGGAAATCTGACTGAATTTTGGGGTGAATTATTTGTTGAATGG
>JAOSBM010000007.1:11143438-11154199 GCA_027568955.1 Erythroxylum tenue
TTGCACATCGAGAGATCCCAAAGTTAATTCTAATTTATTTAACTAGTGACATTTAGTTACACCTTGAGAGAGGATAGATAGAATTTTAGGAAATCTTGGGCCAAGCATAAATTGGATCAATTAATTAGAGGGGAGCAAATAGGGATAATGATAAGTCCTAATGTTTAATCTTGATTTTCTCCAAGTCTTAGTTTATGATTTCAATTTAGGGCATTGTTCCCTGTTACTTTTAGTTTGTCTTTATTTTACTTACCTTTTTAAATTTGATTGCACCAATTTCTTAAACAAAGAACAATCTGAATTGAGTGGTGCCTAAGCACAATTTTCGCAGGATCGATATTCTCTTTCAACTACAAGTACGACCCGTATACTTGCGATTTTGAGCGTAAGACTAGTAGAGTGTTTTGCATTCAACAAGTTTTTGGCGTCGTTACCAAGGATTGATTGTTTAACATCTTGTTTAGTTTGGGTTACTTTAATTTATAAGTTTTTTATACTTGTCCTTATGTCTTTGTAGGTGCATGAATACAAGGAGTACACGAAGGTCAACTGAATTTCATGACGAAGAGTTATTAGATATCACAAAGCACGATCGAGAGTTGAGAAGAGTGAAGTTCCAAGACATTATACAAAGAAATATGGCAGAAGAACAAGGAGGGGCTGTCCGAAAGGACATTGATGGACTTTATGAGACCAGGATTCAGTCTTTAAGGAGTTATGAGGCCAGCGATTCAAGCTAACAATTTCGAGATCAAGTCGACACTCCTCAACATTCTTCATAGTAGTGTGTAGTTCTATGGGTTGTCAAATAAAGATCCTAACGCTCATCTCGCCAATTTTTTGGAGATATGCGACACTTTCCGGTTTAATAAGATGTCTGACGATGCCATGAGGTTGCGACTATTTTCTTTCAATTTGAGAGATTGGGTGAAGCCATGGTACAATTCACTCAGCTCATGACATATTACTACTTGGGAACAGTTAGCAGGATGATTCGGTCGGTAGTAATTGGATACAGTATGAATCATATGTAGATAGTTGAGTAAGTTAATATAAGATTCGTCACTCTAAAATAGTTAGAGAGAATATTCTACTGTTCTTGATTAGTAATGATTTATGGAATTTTCTAGCCAGAGTGAATTGACATTTGAAAAGGTATTTTCAAATTTCAATTATAAATCAATTACTAATTAGCAAGAACGAACATGATTAGATGATAAGAGTAGACATTGTATCTATACTCTGTCCAATTAGAATATTGAACGACGAAAGGATTAAATTATACTTCATAGCCATGCATGGACAGGTTAAGTCAATCACTTTGGCATTCCTGATATTTGGGTAATCATGATATGTTGTTAGACGTCAATCATGATTTATGATTATGAATTGTTTAATTGGAGAATTAAATATAAATTAAAAAAGTTTTAATTTATCTAATTCTAATTGTAAATTAGAATTGTAATTTATAATCATTGCCAATTTATTAGGAACCTAATGTGTCACACATCAAAGAGTGATTTGTAGAAGAAAAATCAATTTAATTAAATTGGATTTAATTATAAAGTTTGAGAAATTTTCGAAATCAAATATGAGATATTTGATTTTATTAAAATTAAATTGATTATAATTAGAATTTGATTTTAATTACAATTAAAAAAATTAATTTTAATTAAAGACCATTACGATTTTTCTATTTGAAAAGGAAAGAATATTTTAAAGGATAGCACTTTGTCTTCTTCTTCTCAAATCAGTCTTGAGAATTGCTCTGTGGATACTATCAAATAATGGACATTTGAACGGCTCATGATTGATCAATCGAAAAAAGTTTCAGAAAGGTTTTTCAACAAGAAAATAAACAAGGTACAATTTTTAATTCGTTTTTATGTTTTATTTAAGTTTATTCAATTAATAGGATCCGCTCGAAATTCGTAAACGCTTTGTTTTTTCGCTACACCCGTGATTTGATCACGGTTAGATAAGTCTGTATTAGAAAAAATTCCATTCATAAACAAGGGAGGGGGGATGCAATTTTATCTTTAAAAAATGTTTTTTATTGCTACTAAAATTCAGTAGGATTAACCCCAAAATTAAAAATTAGTTGTACCGTAGTAGTTGACCAGTTGGTTGCGACGTTCTTTTTGGGCGTTGAAGCTCGACCTGTTAAGGCCCAAATCATAATGAATAACCGAGTCACAGACTGAGTGATCCGAGTTCAGGGCTCTAAAATCATCGAGTCAACATCACTCACCCCTTCCCAAATTTCACCCTCTCAGCCCTAAAATCCCCAATTCCAAAGACCAACCCCATAACCTAACCTAACCTAACATCAATCCCCCAGAACACCTACATACATACGCAAACCAGAATTGATAAAATTCAGAAGTTAACGAGTAACAGTAAGATGTGTGTGAATAAAAGTGCTTGAGCATGGGAAGGCAGTCCTTTCTCTACAGATCCTGCACATACTCACTTCCTTTCTGGATCCTTCTCTTTTCTCTCTGCTTTTCTGGTGGTTGAATTCCTTTTCTCTTTCTGTTTATTATTTTCTTTTCAAAACCAACAAAAATTTGGGACAAGGTTTTGATACGTATATACTTATAGATAGAGACATAGTTATACATGGGGAGTTCGACCTCAGATGGTGGCATAGGACCGATCGTGTGGGTACGGAGGAGGAACGGGTCATGGTGGCCGGGGAAGATTCTTGAGGCAGAGGAGCTTTCAGAGTGTAATCTGACTTCTCCGAGGACAGGAACTCCTGTCAAGCTTCTTGGAAGAGAAGATGCTAGCGTGTACCCTTCACTAACCTTTCTTTTTCATCTTCATTTATCCTCTTATAAATTTTATATTTCTGTTACCATAAAAGAGAAACCAATGTTTTGGTTTTATAGTTGTTTTGAATAGTTTCTGATAGTTTTTATGTTTTGATATTACTGTTGGTTCATATATTATTGAAACGGTATTTGGGACATGCTTCTGTGATTGTTTGGCGTAAATCAGCTTGTGCTTAAATTGGCGGCTCTATTAATATTGGTGTTATGTAGAAGTGGATTGAATTCAATGATAGCTTCTATATGTTTGATTTGAAAAGAACAGCAATTTATGAGATGAATATTAGAATTCCATGAATATTGCATTCCTATTTCTTGCAAATGTCACGCTTTTTTTTTTACGGCTTATTGAGTTTTCAATAATAGGTTTGCAAATGTCACACGTTCTATTACTTATTTTGCCGGATGCTGCAATAGCCTGGTTACTGCGTGTTGAGTTGAATAGAAACTGCCAAATAAATTGACTTATTTGCAGCAATAAACACACATAGTTGGATGATTAAACCATGTGGGACTTGTGCTGAGTAACTATTAAGAATTCCCTTGTAAGCAGCTCCCTAAAGTTTGATTATTGCGTTGACAATGTTGGGGGCATAGTGATTCTATCTTGACCGTGGGGCCACTTGGATCTTAGTCTTTTAAAATGACCCCCTCTCTTTCTATGGGGTAGGGTGCCATGTCAATTGTATCCGGCAATGACATGGTTAGTCATTTTGAAGCCCTTTAACATTGATGTTGGACATAATATCCAGAAACATGTCATTCAAATAACCTTGCTGTAATCTAGAAGATGGGCAGTTTGGAACATTGGAAAAAAGTTCAAAACTGCTAGCTTGATTTTAAAAAATACCATTCTATAATGCCGGAGGTTTACCGATTTTAATGTATTCCTCCAATCCCTGGGAGAATTGTGATCGAGTGTGCCACAGCAGTGGTTAAATTGCAGTCTAATTTGGTATATTGGGCTTGCGTATAATCTTTCCTGATTTTGGATGATAATGTGTTACACTAGTATTGACTTGACTCTTTAATTTATTGACTTCTATTCTTATTTTATTTGAAGGGGAAAGGAGAACCTCTGGCCTTAAGTCATTTACATAGTATCCCCAATTGCTTTACCTTTTCTCTTATTACTTGTTCATCCTGATGTAAGTTGTTATCTGCTTTTTGTCCTTATTTGATGATTTCTATCTCATTTAGGGATTGGTACAATTTGGAAAAGTCAAAGCGGGTGAAGGCATTTCGTTGTGGTGAGTTTGATGATTGCATTGAAAGGGCTGAATCTGCCCAGGGCATGCCAATCAAGAAAAGAGAGAAATATGCCCGTCGAGAAGATGCTATTCTCCATGCACTTGAGCTAGAGAAAAAACTATCAAGAAAGCAAGGGAAGTTAACTTCTGATTGCTCAAGAAGTAAACTGTCTGGGCCTGTGAAGAATGATCTTTGTATTCCTTCAGAAGGCATGGGAAAAAATAGTGGGAAGCCTGAGAATTCTAAGCCAAATCAATTTGCATATACAGGAGATATGAACTTTAAGGGTGAGACTATAAGCAGTCCCATGCACTCATTAAAGGTCAGCGATGGGAATCAATCACTTCAGGAAGATAATGGTTCTGAAGTAACACCACGGATGAGAGGTTTGCAAGACTTTGGGCTGAGGACTATGCCTTTGAAGAGAAAGCTTTCCTCTATCGATGTAGATGGCTCTGGGAAATCTTTGATTGATAACCATTCTCAAGTTTCTCCGAGTATTGCTTCTAGCATGGAAAGAGGAGGTCATCCAAATGGTAAATATGCTTATGAAAAAAGCTGATATGTTGGTTTTACTGCATAATGTTTGGTCAGGAGAAAAAAAGGAGCTGCGCTATCTTTCTAATATTGACCATAGGAGCTAATAGGCGTCTCATATCTGTTGCAACTTCACTAAAGTGCTCTTTGTACTTTTATTTTAGGAGTGGAGCAGACAGGAGCTATTTACCGTGCAAAGAGGAGTAGATGTGTTTACTTGCCAGTTGATATAAGTGATCCTTTGGGTGATAAAGAACTTCACAGCCGGGTTAAAACATTAGTTCCTCAGTTTGAAAATGATAAGGCCCACCATCATCCTGATTCATTGAAAGAAGATAACTCATCTTCTGGATCACTGGAAGATGCTGAACTGGATTCTACAGAATCTGAAACTTCTGGTGTAGAGTCTGAGTCTGATTCTTCTGAGACTGAACCAGATATTGACAAAGAAATGGCTGTATTTTCAGGTTAAGTGGCACATTTGCGTCCTATATCTTACCAGCCCTGTTTTCTCTGTTGATCAACAAGTGATTACTGCATGTAGATTCTATATTTTATCAAATATTGATTGTTCTTTTCCATGGCAGACATGTTCTTCATATATTACTTGTAATACATGATTGTGGCATCCATTTCTCTAGTCCCTGTCCATTTTAAACATATCTATATTGCCTTTTACTCTGTCTGTTGTCCATTTCTAATATTCTCTTGTACTACTTAGCAAAATTATTTTGTTGTCTTTTTAAATAAACTGTTTGGAAATCATGACAATATTCCGGATTCTAGAGTGAGCATTAAGCCACGGTGTGTTTTTGTAGTAGGGGTTTCTTCTTCTGAAAATATCCTCTGCATTTGTTTGTATTGTTTTTTTTCCCCAGAAATTAGATGTTCTTGAAATACAAAATGTGTTTTTTGCAATAATATGGAATTTGAACTGGAAGTTTTTATCACATCCCTCTCCTTGTCTACATGTAATGTAGCAATGTCTTTTGCCTATCTTCAGACAACTGTTGGCTTTAGGTTGGCTGATGTTTTGAAATGATATATGTTATGTACAAGTTTAATTACACAAATTGATGGTATCTATCTCAGTTCGCATTAAATCACATGGTGGCCGACTATCTATATCATGAGTTATCTTGTAGTTTATCTTGCAAACCTTCTTATTATAATTACATGAGAAATAATATTAGAACATAAGATGATCCTTTGGAATTGTTTGTATAAAACTTTAGAAGATAATCAGTTGTCTAAGAATCTAATTTGTGCAAAGGCAAGTCTTATTTCAAATTTAATATGGTAAAATTTCATGTGTTGGAGATTTTGGGTGTATTTATAAAAGTTGAACAATGTATTAGTCTTCCAATTGGCAGGTATAAGTTGAGGTAATATGTTCTAAATTTTTGGCAAACTTGGTGATTAACAAACTTTTGGTTTTAAACTGCCAACATTTATATGGAGCAACTATGTTTATTATAATTAGATATGTCTTGCTATCTTTTCAGCACACATGATACTATCAGTTTTGAAGCTTTTAGCTCATCAGACTTGTTCATTTGTCGTGCCTAGTAAGGCCTCCTTTGCAGACCTAGTTATACTTTTACTAGAATAACTTGGCTGCATTTTTTTCAGAGTCTCAACCAGGTCAAAGATAACGGTGTAAATATTTTATAGTTTGAAACTGAAAGCTAATGTACTTTCTGATTAAGTTTCTAGAAATGAATGCACAATTTTTGAGAATATGGGGACGCCAGAGCCTTAGCATTGTGCATTGGGATAAGGATGATTTTAATAATAGGCATGAAACAAAGTAAAAAATGTTTTGCTGCTTTTGAGTTCATATTTTAAATATTGTTCATAAAACTCTAAATCATAAGCATGCCAATAGAATTATTTGCCATCAGGCGTTACATGCTAGATCTTACCCCTTTGTTTCTCATTTCCCCATGTTGTTGTGAAGAAGAGAAACTTCATGATGGAGACAATTTTCTTGGTTAACTTATTTTGTGTATGATGGGGTTCCATTTTGGGATTTGATCTCAAATTTTAAGTGTATTAGTGATGGGGATCCTATACGTTTTGTTTATGGATCCATGCTGTTGAGATATGGCTTTGTTTCTGTATTTTAACATTCATTCTCTTTTCATCTTCATTGATGTTTTGTAACTTCCTATCATGTAAATAAAAATTTTAACAAATGTTGCTCTGAATTGATCATTTCAAAATTTTGTTTCTATTTAGCTGTTTTATAATCACGTGTAATTCACTCTGAGCTTAGCCTTGTAATTCTTTTCTTTCTTATTTGCTTCTCTTCCATTTATGGCCAGATGCTGGTCTACCTACAGAAGTCCAGCAGGATGCTCTTGGACATCCTGAAACAAGAGAACTTGGAAGTACAAGCACTGATGACCGTGATGAATTAATACTATCTGGTGATATACCTCAACTTTATCCTGATGATCCATTTTATGCTAATGAAGCAGTGTCTAAATGGCAGTTGAAAGGAAAAAGGAATACTCGACAACTGGCCAAAAAGTACACTGCTGATGGAAAGGGTTTTAATGAGCCTCTATATGGAAACTATCATAGGATACAAGGAAGCACATTGATATCAAGGGCACACGATGCTGATGATCCCTATGTAGACAATAAATACATTGGCCCTCGTTTTACTGGATTGAGAAATGGAAGTTATTCTTGCTCACCAAGATTTTCAATGAAAAACAGAAACAGTGGCAGCCTTAATATAGATTGGGAGGATACGACTTGGGGGGATCGGCCTATTTTTAGAGGATGCTGGGGGGACAGAGTTGAGCACTTCAGTCCAAATTTTGCCAAGCATCACCATTTTGGTGCTAGGTCTAGATCCATATTGGTGGATGTCGATTTACAGGTCCAAGCGAGCTATCAAAGAGATCATGTTCCGATTGTCTCTCTTATGAGCAACTTCAATGGGCAGGCAATAATAGGACATCGAATTCAAATTAAAGCCCTTGAAGATGGTTCAACTGAAAACTTGATTCCTTCAAGTGATGATTACTATGGGAATGAAGTTATAGACCATGATGGAAGTACAGCACTTTCACCTACTTGGAGAACAGCTAGAAGGACAAATCTTAGGGTCCCACGCCCTCATTTGTCGCCATTAATGGGTGCCAATGATTCCAGGGATCTTTCATTTGTGGGAGATAGAAGACTGCCATTAAGGAAAGCGGGAAGCTCCAGTCATAAGGAAAGCCTCATGAAGAAAAACCTTGTCAGCAGCCCTCGTTTTCCAACAGATAGAAAGTTCTCGAGAAAGCTGTCAAAGAAAGTCAGCTCATCTCCAAATCAAAAAACAAGGACCCTATCATCAATTGCAATTCAACAGAATTTTGGTACGAAGCCCATAAACAGTAGCAGCAGCATACAAATGGAAATCAAACCTCAAACTGCTGGGCCCACTACTGTGGCTTGTATTCCTGTGAAATTAGTATTCAGTAGGTTACTTGAGAAGATTAACAGACCACCATTAAAAGCTCCAGGTAAAGCAGCTGGTTTGAATAGGGATCCTCAGAGACCACCATAGCTATCTTGTACTTTCTTGTAGAGTTTGCCTAGTAGGTCATTGCAAAAATTGTTGCTAAATTTCCTCTCTGGTTAAGTGGTTCTTCACCCGAAAACTGTATACATTGTCAGCATTTTAAGGATGAGAATTCTGCTCTATTTCTAGATTAATTAGATGCAGCAGGGGATTGCAAGAAAAATTAGACAGTGAAATATGTTTTACCTTCAGGTTGTCTTGGTGATCTTAGTGGCAGCGGCACCTAAGGCGAATAATAGATTATGAGACTGTTGAAGTGGCGGGCTTTGATAGGCATGGAGAAGGTTATCAGATGTTATAGATATGAAATTAGGTAGTTTGAAATTCAGTAGTGTCGTTTGTACATTTTATTTTCATATAGATCTCATGTACTCGGAATTTTTTGAATTCTATTTTATATATTTTCAAGTTATAGAGAAACATATTGTACAATGCCCCCAGTTTCTATGGTATTTGTATGAATTTGTTATTAGATCAATCTCTATGAATAATATCTTTGAGGTTTTGATTAGTGAAAGATGGAAGTAGTTCTCAAAGCATCAGTTAGAATAACTTTGTTGAAATCCCCAATCCAAGCTAACAAGTTAATTAGTTAAACGGTGAAGCTGATGCCAAGACTTGTGTTGTCTATTACACGAGTAGTTTTCATTACTGTTCTGAGTAAGATTTCCAGGCCCAGCATTACCACTAAATAAACGGTGCCATCTGTCAGTTCTGATCCTGCTTTAATTGGGGAGGTGCTTACCATCCCAGCATATTTATGCTCTAATCTTGAGTTCTGCTGCTCTTAAGACCCACTTTTTGGTTCACATCTTCTGATGATGGAGACACTGTACGCGTATATGGTGTTCACCAAGGGAAGAGGCTACGCTGATAGCCAAGCTTGCTTCTCCAGACCCATTGGAGCTGATGTAAAAGATTAAGTTCCATAGTAAACCTGTTTGAAATATGGTGCATTCATGATGATACTTGAATGAAAAAAAAATTTCAAACCTGCCAAGAATAATCCATATGCTTCAAAAACAAGTAAAAATATAGCAAGATGTGGAAGCATCGAATTGATCATCACAAGACCAAAAGCTTTTCTATGGAGAGCATTTTGTGTGGTCAACCGGTGCCAATCACCATGAACAGTGAATTGGGCTTTGCATTTTTGATACAAATAATCATATTCTGTCTTATACGAAGAGGAATGCTTCTGGTAATGATAAGAAGGTGGAGGTCAAGTATAACAAGTCTCTCCTATAGAAAAATACATCAGACAAAACAGGAGCAACAAAGATCAAGTACTACAAGAGATTCAAAGTTTATGTCACCGTTAAATTTTTTATTTTTAGGGTGAGAAAGTTATGTTAGTGTGAGTTATGTAACTTATGAGAACACTAAAGTAATTGAATGATAGAATCCAACCTGATCGAATCACGAAAACAGCAGAAAATAAAAATTTTATAGATTCTGAGCTGATCCGGAAAATTGAATAAACTTAAATAAAACATAAAACGATTTAGAAATCGTACCTTGTTCACTTTTCTGTTGAAAAATCTTTGAAACTTTTTCTGATTGATCAATGACGAGCTGTTCAAGTGTCCAGCTTCTAATGGTATCCACAGAGCAATTCTCAAACTAATTTGAGAGGAAGAAGACAAAAGTGCTAGCTTCTAAAAAGCTCTTCCCTTTAAATAGAACAAATCATAAGAGTCTTTTATTAAAATTAAATATCTTTAATTATAATTAAAATCAAATTCTAATTCTAATTAATTTAATTTTAATAAAATCAAATATCTCATATTTAATCCTCAAAGTTTCTCAAACTTTATAATTAAATCCAACTTAATTAAATTGATTTTTCTTTCACAAATTACTCTTTGATGTGTGACCCATTAGGTTTCTAATAAATTGACAATTATTATAAATTCTAATTCTAATTGTGAATTAGAATTAGATAAATTAAAACTTCTTTTAATTTATCTTTAATTCTCCAATTAAATAATTCATAATCATACATCACGATTGATGTCTAGCATAGCTATAATATATAATTTAATCCTTTTGTCATTCAATATTCTAATTGGATAGAGTATAGATACAGTTGCTACTCTTATCATCCAATCATGTTCGTTCTTGCTAATTAGTAATTGATTTATAATCGAAATTTGAAAACTCCTTTTCAAATACCAATTCACTCTGGCCAGAGAATTCTATAAATCATTACTAATCAAGAACAGTGGAATATTCTCTCTAATTACTTTAGAGTGACAAATCCTATATTGACTTACTCAACTATTTACATATAGTTCATAGTGTATCCAATTACTACCGACTGAATTATCCTATGACGATTTATAAGTAGCATCAAAACACAGTAATTCCCACACTAGATACTTTGGTAATCTCAAGTCTGAGGATCAATTATACAACCATCATTATGAGATAATCTGTTGGACCCCGATCCCGGATTGAAATATAAATTTCTGGATAAAACTTTAAGGAGAATTTTGGGTGAATTATTTTGTACAAAGGAAAGAAATTCCAAGAATTTCAATGATTGTGTTTAAT
>JAOSBM010000007.1:11197354-11211266 GCA_027568955.1 Erythroxylum tenue
TAGCTCGAGCCTAAACGAGTTTGAGGCTAACGGCTCGAGCTTAAGCCTGATCGGATTCAAGCCTAGCTCAATTTTTTATTTAATTTAATGTTAGTTTTAAAATGATATCATCATATTTGGCTTCAAGTACGGTCAAACCATAGAGCTCGAGCTCGAGCCCAATTTGAAGCTTAAAAATTTTAAAGAAAAATCTCAACTTCAGCCTAAAGTTAATGGGCTCAAATGCCATCTATAATACCAATAGACGTTACTAAATGTTTAATGCCATATTATAAAGATCTTAAATGGCTATAGAATTTGAGATTTGGTATATGAATTTTGGTGGACTTAAAATGATGGCAAACAATAAGTTGGTAAATGGATTTCCTCCATTTAATTAGCCTGATTATCTATATAAAGGATGTTTTCTCAAGAAACAAACTCGATTAAGCTTTCCAAGGAGCCTCAATTAAGAGCTTCAAGGCCATTACAATTAATTCACACCAACTTCTGTGAGCTTATTATTTATTGATGACTTCAATAAAAAAAAATACAGGTGTACTTTCTTAAAGAAAAATTAAATACTTTCAAATATTCTCAAAATTTTAAAGTTATTATATAAAACACAAAGTGGATTTACTATTATCATAAAAATATACTAGAGTTATAAGAATACCATAGTTTTATTTATTGTTAGGATTGTTAAACAAATGTTAAGGTGTTTTAATCAGATATATGTTAAGTCTTATAATAGTGATCCCTAATTAACTAAATTTGTGTAATTTGAAAGAGTAAGCTTATAATTATATGAATTTAGAGACATAGTTAAGAGTAACATATAAGATATGTTTAGGAAGTAAGTTTGTCACCTAAGGAATATAAGAGTCATATAGAGTGTGATAGATAAAGTTGTTACTACTTGATTCAAGTTTAGTTAAATTCTGAACAAACTCAAGGTAAATTAAATTTAAATGAGATCTTAGCATATAAGAGAGAATAAAATAATCTTTTTACAATAGTAGTAAGGTTTATTATTTCGAATCAAACAGTTAGAGTAATAAAATATATGACTAAATCTTAATCTCATTTGAATGTAGTATAGAATTGTAAAATGTTATACATATGATATATGACATATAATAATAATTAATAAAAGGATGAAAACTTTTATTTTATTAAATTTACTAATGACTTTATATAATATAGTTATTCATATTAAATAAAATAATAACTTAAAATTTTAAAGTATTTAATCTAAGTTAAAATTAATTATTGAGAATATTAAAGAGCATTGATGAGATCAATGTGGTGAGTTTTAAATTTTTTATCGTTTACAAGAAATGAGATTTTCTACTGAATATCTCCACAATTAAATTTCATAATAGTATAGATTTATATAAGGAGGAATATACAATATGAGATATTATGTGATATAATTTTTATCTCTATTATAGCTATATTTAGTACAACTACTCCCCTTTCGATAATTCCATCTAAATCAATTAGTAAAATTTCATCTTAGATATGGAATAGTAGTGACACTTTAAAAGAGACTAAGTTAATAATTTTGGGATGTGATGCTTAGTTGAAGCATGTATTTTCTAATAAGTTTATAACTAAATTGGATAACAAAAAGTTATAATATAATCTTACAAAGCCCCCATTAAGTAAAATGTTCATTTTAATGCATACTTATAGGAAAATGCTTCTTAAGAAAAGTAGTGAAAGTAAAATAATTTTTAAATAATCCAAATCTCATAATTGTACATCCCAATGAAACTAGAGCTTTTGTTAATACAATAATGTATAGTCGAAAGGTCACAAGATGTTGAAATATTTACTTTCATGATAAATTCAAATAGTTTGTTTTGGAGATAATTTTAAATTTATCATATCTATAGGAAGGTTAGTGGGAGTGTAGTTGTATTATTTAGTACGAGTATTTAGATGATATACTGTTCGTAAGGAACAACATTTCATACTTTCAATTGTTAAAGATAATGTAGTCTAAAAATAATTCTATATTGGAAATGAAATGATAGCAACTTAAATTATGGGAACAAAAATATATAGAGATGGATATAAATGTTGCTTATCTATTCTAATCCAATTATATAGATAATATGTTGAAGATGTTTAGTATTTAATATATATGGTACTTAAGAAATATTAAAATATCCATTATTAAATGTATAATTTGATATTTGAGTTCAAGATTTTATGAATTTTAACCTTAGTTCGAAAATAACATAAGTAACTCCTAGTTGAGGTATATTTCACTTAAAATAATTTATTTTGAGTTGGAAATGTTCTAGTGTAGAATTAATTACTAATCAAGCCATAATAAACTTTTTATTTAGTGAAAATGACTAATTGGATCAAAACGTTTTTAATGAACTTGAAATAATTCATTACATTGTTCAAACAATAATGTCCTAGAGAACATTAGAGTCATTAGATATGCAAAAGGAGATAAGGTCTCATCATGCATCTAAGTATGTATTTAAGCAATTTCTTTTAATTATGAAGATAATTGAGATAAAAATTGTAAGATTTAAGCAATCACTCACTAAATAGAATCCTATAGAATTCTCTAACTAAATCATTGTCTTAGTAGTATCATGATCATTTGTTGGTTATTATATATAATTAGTAATTAAGGGTAATAATGTATTTTTCATATACTAGGTTAAATGTATAGGTTATCTCTATATAAACCATGTAATCTTATATTTAACTTAAAAGTGTAATTAAAGTTTTATCGATTCCTCAAAAACTTTTATGGTATTAGAGTCACTGTCGATTGAAGGTTGATTTTACTCCCTTCTACAGTAGGTTAGTTCAGAAGAATAGGTTCGTTATCCTGTTTTTGCGGCAAGTGTGAAGAGGTCGTGTTTCACTCCTCTCCTTTCAACATAGTTGCCATCGGAGCATAGTCCAGGGGAAGTTCGGCCAACACCCAAGTTTCTGGCGTTGTCTGACCTAATGCATGAGCACACGCGCCACTGGTTCACTTCAGCAGCTTCCTCCCCTCGCCGGCGCGTGTAATGTATGACGTCACCTCCGGCCACCATCCAACTTCATTTTTTGACAGCCCTATTCATCGGCCTTTTTTTATGCCAACCAATTACTATCTGGTCACTTCTGACGTTGCTGTTTTTTTGGACCTCTCGTGACAAATTATGTTGCCATTTCGAAGTTGTTTTTTTGTGGTTCCTTCTTCACTTCTGTCGTGCCATTATGTCAGACATTAAGGAAGCTTCTAAGGAGGTAGAGAAATACTATCCAATTAATGATAGTCCATATTCGCTGATTAGTCTGATTAAACTAGATGGCAGTGACACTTATTTAGCCTGGTCTAGATCATGTTCGCTGTCTATTAAGGTGAGAAAGCTACAAGGTTATATTGATGGGAATAAGAAACCACCACCTGTTACTAATCCTACCTTTAGTCAATGGGACTCTGATAATTCATTGGTTATGTCTTGGCTTCTTAATTCCATGCATCCTAAGATTTCCAGACAATATTTACTACTTGACACTGCGAAGAAGATATGGAAAGCCGCAAAAACCATTTATTCTCGTATGGGAAATAATGCTGAATCTTTAAACTCCAAAACAAAATTTATAGCACAAAGCAAGGTTAGCTTACTGTTTCAGATTACTTTTCTGAACTAGGTAGTTTATGGCAGGAACTAGATTATGATCAAGATTTTCAAGCCAAGTGTGTTGATCATGCAGTATTGATTCAAAATACGCTTGAAAAGGAACGAGTCTATGATTTTTTGGCTGGCTTGAATCTAGAATTTGATCAGTTGAGAGTTCAAGTTATTGGCAGATGTAGTGCCCCCTTACTGCAGGGTACGCACTGGGACGCCCGGAAGTCATTCCAGTACATATCCTATGTTAAGGGCGAGCTACGTTCGATCACTACATTCACTTCATATGGCATCATATCATTATTCACTTATAAACCATCATAAGAAAATCACAATATTTTTAAAACTAACTTTTCCTCATTTCATTTCTTAAAATTGAAAATCTACATCGTGTTTTTCAACCTTTACTGCATCTACATCAACAAAACCTAGTACAAAAGTACTACATGGAAGAGGACAATGTATCAAATCTATCTAAGCCATCCAAAAGTCTCAGCTGACCGACCTTTGAGCCATGACTTCACTTGCCAAAACACAACCTACACGACAGTAGAGCCTCTCAATAGCTCGAGTCGTCTCTCGGTCCTGAAAATTAAACGTTGCAATTTTGATGAGTTTTGCAAACTCAATGAGGTAACCATCATCGATGGTTCGCTCAATTCATGTAACACATCAATTCACATAACAATTATTTCACAACTTTGCACTTTGCATAAGTATCACATTTTCATGTAAACATAAACAGTTCTGCAATTTCGATCAATCAAACACACTTAACAAGATGCATGTGAAATGCTTATGAGACACTTTTGCCAATTATTGCATTGTTGTGACCGAGTGCCTGAACTGTCCCATATAGGGCTCATTAAATGTTGAGCCTAAGGCTCTGAACCATTTTTGAGCTCGAGGCTCAGTTTCACTCGTTGAGCTTTAAGTTCTAATCGGTGGCTACTCTGGTCACAACTGCTATTATCTGATTATGTATCCATGAATGAAATGCATGTACCACAATCAATCACATTATAAGCACATAGGTCTTCACATTCACATGTGTATGTCACAATATGCATGAGCATGCAAATACATTTCTAAACTCTCATTGTTCACTTATATTTACTATTTTAACCTTCCCATAAGTAATGGGATGTTACAGCAGATCTCCTTTTCCCTTGCTTGAAGAGGCACACTCTTTAATCCAGCAAGAAGAGACCAAAAGAAATTTCATGCTTTATACTGCACAAGTTGAGAAGTCGGGCTTAATAGCCCATATTACTCATGAGTAATCGAAGGATGTTACTTCTGATAAGGATCACTGCACTGTAATTATTGTGGAAAGGCCACACATACAAAAGAGACTTGCTGGAAGTTGCATGGGAGACCTACTAGGGGCCAAAGGGGAAAACAAGCTAACTCCACAAGGGCTCAAGCAAATTTGCTAGAAACTGTAAAATCATCCAAGGAATCTGCTTCAGTTGATATTCTCTCTTCCGATGAAATTCAGCATTTCAGGCGTCTTATGTCACAACTTAACTCTTCCTCCAGTGCTACCTTTAATTTTGTCAAGTCAGATAACACTTTTAGTCAACTTGACTCATGGATTATTGATTCTGGTGCGAATAGACATGTGACAGGCATTTCTAAAGGCTTTCTTAAATACTCTCCTTGTCTAAAAGGGGATAGTGTCAGGGTGGTTGATGGGTCTTTAACTCCTATTTTTGGCACAGGTTCTATTGTTTGTACTCCTATTATTAAAATGTTTTCTATTCTTCATATTTCTCAATTCCTTGTCAATCTTTTATCTGTTAGCTCTATCAACAAAACTCTAAACTGTAAGGTTGAACTTTTTCCTGATTATTGTATCTTTCAGGACTTTCAAACAAGGAAGAGGATTGGTAGTGGCAGAGAGCACGATGGCTTATACATGATGGAAAACAGTCAAGGCTTGGCCATTTTTGGGGAATATCAGGATGTTAACTAGGAAATAATACAGTGGCATAGGCGGTTAGGGCATTCAACATTTTTTGTTTTAAAAAAACTATATCCCAGTTTATTTTCTAAAACTCGGTTTGATTCTTTATCTTGTGATGCTTGTGAGTATGCTAAGCATACTAAAAATTCTTACCATTCAAGTGATAATAAAGCCATTGTTCCTTTTATACTTATTCATTATGATGTTTGGGGGCCTATACAGATTGCTTCTTTATCTGGAAATTAGTGGTTTGTTACTTTCATTGATTGTTGCACTAAAATGACTTGGGTGCATTTGATTAAAGCAAAAAGTGATGTTTTCTCCTACTTTCAATCTTTTCATAACATGGTTCACACTCAGTTTGAGGCTAGAATAAAGGTGTTGCTAACTGATAATGGGACGGAATACATAGATAGTAGGTTTGGTATTTATTTGGAGTCTCATGGGATTATTCATCAAACTAGTTGTCCTTATACTAGTGCTTAAAATGGGGTAGCTGAAAGGAAAACAAACATTTTTTGGAAGTTGCTATATCCCTTATGTTTACTATGAATGTTCCAAAGCCATACTGAGGGGATGATATACTAGGGACAGTCTATCTTATTAATTGAATGCCTCTTCAAACTCTCCAATTTTGGACTCCTTTAGAAGTCTTAACTGGAAAACATGGCTATACTGTTCCACCAAAGGTTTTTTGGTGTGTCTACTTTGTCCATACTAGGAATGCTAGGAAATTAGACCCGAGGGCCCTAAGATGTGTGCTCATTGGATACTCTCTAACCTAAAATTGATATAAGTGCCATCACCACCATCTAGGAATTGTTATATCAGTATGGATGTTAACTTTTGGGAGTCTAAACCTTATTTTGACACTACATAGTCACCTCTTCAAGGGAGAGCAGTGACGATGAAGTTGTGCTATTTCATGATCTTGTACAGAGGGAGAATGAGGAGACTGATGTTTAGGGAGAGAATGTTGTTGGACGTTTAGATAGACCTGATTTGTTAAGATACTCAAAGAAGAATAGGTATGAAGAAACCATCATGCTTCCTACCCTGCAAGAATCATCGAGTGAGTTATCTTCTGATTCTGATTTAAATTTATCCATTGCTCAGAGAAAAGGGGTCAGGTCATGTACAAAACATTTTATTACTAACTTTGTCTCTTATGATTCCTTGTCTCCCTCCTATAAAGCCTTTGCCTTATCTCTTTCCTTTATGTCTATTCCAAAGGATTGGAGGGAAGCTATCATAGATCCAAAATGGAAGGAAGCTATGGTAGAAGAAATGAAAGCTCTCGCTAAGAATGAAACCTGGGAACTACTTACTTCTCCAGGCAAAAAGCTAGTTGGCTGCAAGCGGGTGTTCATAATAAAACACAAAGCTAATGGTTTAATTGAAAGATTCAAAGACAGATTAGTGGAAAAGGGATTCATTCAAACTTATGGAGTTGATTATCAGGAGACATTTTCACTGTTTCCAAAATGAACACAATCATAATCTTACTATCATATACAGCTAACTTGGATTGGGATTTGCAGCAATTTGATGTGAAAAACGCATTCCTACATGGAGACATGGAAGAAGAATTTTATATAGAGATTCCTCCTAGTTTTGATAATGAGAGAAATCAAGGAAAGGTGTGCAGATTGAAGAAAGCCATATATGGGTTGAAACAATCTCCTAGAGCTTGGTTTGACATATTCAGCAAAGCCATGATCTTAGGTATCAACAAAGTAATGCGGATCAGACCCTCTTTATGAGACACTACAAGGGTAAGATCACTCTTCTTATTGTTTATGTTGATGATATAGCGATGATAAGAGATGATAAAGAAGAAATGGCTAGGCTAAAAAAGCTCTTGGCTCAAGAGTTTGAGATCAAGGATCTTGGAAAGTTACAATACTTCTTGGGAATTGAAGTTGCAAGATCAACAAAAGGAATCTTCATTTCTCAAAGGAAATACATTCTGGATCTTTTGGATGAAACCAGTATGTTGGGATGTAAACCGAAACAATCACCCATTGAAAGCAATCATAAGCTGCAAGCAAGAATTGAAGAATTAGTTGATAAAGGTAGATATCAAAGATTGGTTGGTAGGCTTATCTATCTTTCTCACACCAGATCAGACATTGCTTATGCAGTTAGCTAGGTGAGCCATTTTATGTATGATCCTAAAGAATCTCATCAGCAGGTTGTCTTTCACATTTTGCAATATTTAAAGTTAGCCTTAGGAAAAGGTCTTCTTTTCTCAAAACATCATCATCTTTGAATTAAAGCCTATACAGATGTGGATTGGGCTAGATCTTTAGATGACAGAAGATCCACCTCTGGTTATTGCACACTTGTATGAGGTAACTTGGTCACTTAGAGAATAAGAAACAGAGCGTGGTTGCAAGATCAAGTGCAGAAGTAGAATACAGAGCTATGGCTCAAGGTGTCTGTAAACTTTTATGGTTGTAGAAGTTGCTAGCAGTGTTGAAGTTTGCTGAAAAAGACAGACTATCTTTGTATTATGATAACAAAACTGCAATCAATACTGCTCATAATCCTGTTCAACATGACCGAATGAAGCATATTGAAATTGATCGACATTTTATCAAAGAAAAGTTAACTAATGGTGTCTTGAGCTTGTTTCATGTAACGTCGGAAAAACAGCTAGCTGATTTTTTCACAAAAAGACTCAATAGTCTAGCCTTTCATACTATTATATGCAAGTTGGGCATTTGTAATATTTTTCCACCAACTTGAGGGAAGTGTTGGTTATTATGTATAATTAGTAATTAAGGTAATAACATATTTTTCATATACTAGGTTAAGTGTATAGATTATTTATATATACCCTTGTAATCTTATATTTAACGTAAGAGTGTAATTAAAGTTTTATCGATTCCTCAAAAACCTTCATCATCATATGTAAATATCAAGATACTTAAGCCAATGGCCTAATATAAATGGGAGATTATTGTTTATGTCATATGACTAACCAGGTAGTTATATATTTGTAACATAATTAATTAAATGCATTCTTTATATTCTATATTTTTATTTAATTAACTTATGTATAAGATAAATTTCATGTGATAAATATGCTTAGTAAATATAATTACGATGAGATTATAATAATGATATTCATATTATATTTAAGTACAACAACAACAACTCAGTGAAAGTCTCGCTGATAACACGAGATCTGGGAAGGTTCAGTAATATGCAGCTTTATCCCTAACTGATAGAGGGGCTATTTTTTATTGACTCACATGAAAAAAATAAAAATAAAAATAATAAAAATAATAATTCAAATAAATAAATAAAAAATATAAATATAAATATAAGTAGTAAAATAAATAGTACAATAAATATAGAACAAGATAAATAATAAAAATAAAAGATAAAATAAGTAAATAAATACTCGAACAAGAAAGAAACGAGTAAATAAGTAAATCAAACAACATTGCAAAAAAATATTTAGGCCAAGTAAGAAAATGTTTAGGCTAAATAACTAAGAGTGAAGTAATACATATTAAATGTCAGGTTAAATACAAATAATACTCGAAGAAAAATGTTTAAAAGACCTATGAGAAAGAAAGATCTCTTATGTGATATCCTTTATCCGTATCTTAATATGCCAAAGTTTTCTATTAAGGTTCATGTCTTTGGTAAATTTTAGCAGAGTCAGATCATTCTTGATCGCCTTCCCCCAGTTCTTTTTAGGCCTTACTTTTCTCTTCTTACAATATCTAGTACAATCTTTTCGCATCTTCTCACCAGAGCTTTAGAGTGTCTCCTCTTAACATGTCCAAACCACCTAAACCTCGTCTCTCTTAATTTTTCATTAATATTAGTCACCTTTAATTTGTCTCTTACCATTACATTTAAGTATTATCTCTAAATTGTTATTAATCATTGTTTTATTAAGATTGAGAATTAATAAAGCGAACAAACTAGTATAGATTGTGTTTCTTCCTTATGAAGGAAGTAGTTAATCTCATAGACTAATGTATGAAGAAATTTAAATAAATATGTTAGTACTTATTAGATAACAGAACTAACTCGATATGAGAATTTAATATGATACATTACTTATATGTCTGTGGAAATAATCATTGTAATGATTTTATAATTAAAAAGTATCTAATGTATGGTTTGATATATTTTGATACTCCTTGTAACATATCCTAATTAAGGATAACTTGCTTGGTAGTCATTAGATATGACATAGATTATATTGAGGTAGTTGAGTGATTAATATAGTATTTATCTTCTTAAAATAATTATGAGAATGTTATGCCATTCTCAATTAGTATTAATTTGAAAAATCCCGTCGAATCATAATTCAAAATTATTTTTTAAATTTCATTAAAAGAGTCAAATACTAATAATAAAGAACTAATATGACAACAATAACAACAATACCTAATGCACAAGGCTCCCTGCTTTGCGAGGGTTGGGAGAGGAACATCAATTGTACGCAACTTTCCCTTTGTATTTTACAAGGAGGTTGTTTCTGTGACTTGAACATATGACCTTTTGGTCACAAAGGAACAACCTTACTCAACCTTTCCTTTGAATTTTACAAAGAGGTTGTTTTTATGACTCGAATCTGTGACATTTTGGTCACAAAAAATAACCTTACTAATTGCTCCAAGGCTTGCCCTCCATAAAGAACTAATATGATTAGATTCAAATATAGTTAAGACTAATTCTATATTATATATTTAATTGAACTATTGTATGATAAAAGGATCTAATTATACAAAAAATTATACACGAAAATGTTAGTTAAATTCATTTTGAAATTTCTAATACTTGATAGTCATAACGTGTTACTAGACATCAATCTTATTATAAGTATATAAATCATTTAATTCAACAACTAAAGATAAATTTAAAAAGTTTGATTTATTTAATCTTAAATACAATTTAGGGTTATAATTTATATTTAGTACCAATATATTTAGAAACTTAATAAGTCACACACAAAGAATTGAAAAGAAAAAAAGGTAATTTAATAAAATTGGACTTGATTGTAAAGTTTGAGAAATTTAATGATCAAATATAAGATATTTGAAAAATATTGATCAATATTATATATTGAATCTCTTGGGCTTAATTGGTATTTAATGTAATTAATTTTAACTTTAATTAAAGTTTAATTAAAATTAGAAATATAAATTATAAAAAGTTCAAATCATATTATAAATAAGTTTAGATTCTAATAATGTTAGTACTTCTTACTTACCCTTCTTTACACCATTTGTTCTAAAGGAATTCTAAAAGATATTATACATAATCATAGGCTTTAATAGAAGTTTTATCAACTTGTTCTTATAGATATTATTAAAGGTCGAATACTTATACAAATACGATAATTATGATTAACTTATTTTAGAAATTAGTTTAAGAAGAATTGGAAGAAAAGGAGATTAAATTTTATAATTAAGTATGATTTGTATTTCATACTTTAATATGTTAGTAATCAAGTTATGCACTAAATTAATATTGACATTTGAGAAATTGTAGTCGATGTCAATGCCGTAATTCTCTACTAATTTGACGATCAGTGCAACTAGGGGAAAAGCTATTGATAGGATTCTTGTTCCCCCACAAAACCTTCATATTTAAAGAGTTTTCAATGCATAAATGTGGATGGCGTACCTCTAAGCTTCATATATATGCAGTGACTCTGGACAAAACCTTGAGTTGGTGTCCCATTGTCATTATCAGGAAAAAGCTCTACTAAACATCGTCGTCTAGTTGGATTGAGCTACCAACTGAAAATGGGATTAAAAGGGAAACTAATATATTCAAGTTTCTGTTGCTTTAACTTGAAGACTAGCAATAAGTTCGTGAGGGCTTTGAGTTGGATTTTGAACTAGATGAGTGCAGTACTTGCTTGCTGCTTACCCAAATCTTGTTTTCTGTAGATGAACAATTGTGAATGCCATGGAATTGCCATCTACTCGCCCATAGTGTATAGAATGGTAGAAATATTGTGCTAAAGGCCTTGTACTTCAAGTGGAGCTTCTCTTCAACTATTATATGCACTTCCGTAACAGCTTAAGCAATTTACTTTGATATTTATGAATGAGGTGAAAATATTTTTGCAAACAATATATGCCTATGATTCTTGTCTTTCTCCTTCAATTACATCAATCCCATACGAATATGTTTATTCACTTGCACAATAATAAGAAATTAGGGATTGCAATTAATCTTCGTATTATATTAATAATTTGGTAAAGTGACAAAATTAGGTAAAAGATATTGCTTAAGTTCTAAGGTAAAATTTATTGTTTAATAATTAAGTCGGCTTTGTTCCATGGGACGGAGTATTGGCACATTAAACAAGTGTATAATCATAAGTTAATAGTAGTAGAGATGAGAATGATTCGTTAGATGTATAACCTTATTAGAAGAGATAAGGTCATGAATATAAGAGTAAGAGACAAATTAAGATGACTAATGTTGATAGAAAATTAAAGGAGACAAAGCTTAGGTGGTTCAGACATATTAAGAGGAGACATCCTAACACTCTAGTGAGAAGAACTAGAAAATTGTACCAAGGGATTGTAAGAGGAAAAGAGGAAGACCTAAGAAGAACTAGGAGAAGGTGTTCAGAAATAATATGATGCTACTGGAACTTATCGAGGATGTGACCCTTAATAGGAAACTAAGGATGACAGCGAGTCGGGTCGAGTTTAGGCCTACTATTGGGACTGGTCTGAGGCCCGGTCAAGTTAAAGGCAGTCGACCCAAGCTCGAGCTTGATTGGACCTGAGGCAACTCAGTTGGAGCTCGAACCTAAGCCTAAGCTTGATATGAACTTTTATTTTTTAAATTAAAAAATATGAAACAATGTCATTTTGCTTATAAGGTTTGAGGCTCAATTTTTTAAAAAAACTGTGTTCGAGCCTTGGTCAACTTGAGTTTGGCTCACTGACTCCCGGTCGGGCCGAGACGGGTCTGACCGAGCTCGGCCCCAGTTGTTATCTCAGTTGTTATCTCTATAGGAAACTTTGACATGCTATGATACAGATAAAGAATCTCACATAGAAAGGTTATTCCTTTTTCATAGGTTTTTTAAATATTTTTTTCGAATTTTATATCTTGTCTTTGGTTTAAACATTTAATACGTAGTATTTTTCTTTTAGTTATTAGCCTAAACATTTCCTTACTTAGTCTAAGCATTTTATTATAATAGCTTGTTTGTTTTATTAATTTATTTGTCTTCTTTCTTGTTTGTGTATTTCTTTACATATTTTATCTTTTATTTTTATTCTTTACCTAGTTTATATTTATTTTATTACTTATTTTTATAATTTTCTTATTTATTTATTTATATTTATTATCCTTTATTTCTATTTTTATTTTATTTTATTTTCTATTATTATTACTTTTTATTATTTTAATATGTATTGTTTATTATTTTGTTTTGTTTTGTTTTGTTTTATATTTTTAATTAATTTATTACATATATTTTTTCTTTGTTTATAAATAACAGACTCTTTACTAGTTAGGAGTATTGTTATTGTTATTATAAACTCTCTTATAATTATCAAACTATTAAGATTTTTAATATTAGAAACACAAACTATTCATATATTTGCTACTAATTTATCTTGTCCATATGTTTTAAGAACAATTTATAATTTTTTAAAATAGATTTGTTTATCCTTTCAAATAATTCATTGAAGGGATAATCATATTTTCTAAGGGTAAGTTTGGTTGGGGGGTTTAATAATGGAATAAAATATTATTTCATTTTTTGGAAGGAAAGTTTATAACAAAATATAATGGAATGAGATAGAAGATGGATGTTTTATATTACATCTCATTTCATCTTAAACAGTAAAAATGAAAAACCTCAAATTTGGAAGTTTTAGAATGGAATGTAAAATAATAAACAACTTTACATTATATTACATTATAAACCCTTCATCTAAACAACAATTCACTATATTACATTATGAACTCTTCCATTATTCCTAAACAACAATTTTTTAATATTACATCCATTTACATTTTATTCTAATATAAATCATTCTATTTAATTTTATTATGTTCCATTCCATTGAAAACTTTATGTCCAGCTAAAAATATCTTAAGAATAATAATAAGTATAAAATTTATAATAATAATTAATAAGAATAAGAATAATTAATATTAATAATAATAACAATAATTAATAATAATAATAAGATAATTAATTTCGTAATATAAAATTAATAAATAATAAGAAAATTAATAATAATAAGAAAATTAATAAGTAGAAAATTAATAATAATAATAATAATAATAAAGT
>JAOSBM010000007.1:11212790-11224918 GCA_027568955.1 Erythroxylum tenue
TGCGTGGAGGGGGTGAGAATGTAACGGTTGGATTAAACGGGCGGTTGGGATGGATTGCGTGGTCGTCCATCCCAACTGGCCCTTAGTATATCTACTTAAAGAAGCTTCACATTGTCCTTAGATTCTTTCCACGTCACCGCCCAAGCCAAGTCCATAACCACCGCGGTTGGACCGCCGGTTGCCACCACTAATGTAACCGCCATATGGCTCCTTTTAATTGCACACTCTCTTTTAACGTCCGCTTGGAATCAATTGATTAATGTTTACAATTACAATTACAATTCCAACTTTTTTCTGTTTAAATTACAATAATTTGATAAAATTTGAGTATTTAAAATGTTTATCCATTAAAATAATTCTATCAAAATTCAATTAAATTATATAGCTTCCATTTTAATTTTCACTTTATTCTCTTCTTCATCTGTTTTAATATTGAAGATATGGAAAATAAATCATAAAGTTTCCTTCTCTTGCTGTCCCTTAAATTTTAATTATTCCAATAAGAATGAATAATTGAAATTTTATAGTTTGATTTATTTTTAAATCTTTGGAGTGTATTTTTATAGAGAAATTAATCATTTAATGAAGGACTAATCAAAATAGTGAAATTCAATTTTTTTTTTCAAAATTTGAGATAGATAATATAAAAATAAAAATGGAACTAAAATTTGAGTACGTATCCATACGATTAAATAAAGAAAGTAAAAGGTAGGAAATATAGAGAGGTGTCCTTCTTGGGATTAATTCCTCTGTTCCCGTTTCCGTGTATCACCCTATGCCCAAGACTATCCATCCATCCATTAACAATTAATGGATGGAGGGATGGTCTCGGGCAGAGGGTGGCTGTTCGGTACACAGAAATGAAAACAACCACCCTCTACCCGGCCATCTTATGATAGAATTCGGTAACTCTCTCAATCAAATTTAAATATAATACTATTTACTAGCATTTTAATTTAATAATAATTGACGTTAGAGATTTATTTATCAAAATTTAAATTTATGGCTTCTTCCTTTTTGTTTCTAATAAGTAGAGATGATAATCGGGTCTGGACTTGATCTAACCCGATCTAAAGTTAATATGTTAAGTCCACAATTTTAAAAAAAATAAGATCTTAGATTGAGCTCGAATCGTCTTAGGCCCGATTCGATCCATTATCATCCTTACTAACAACTCTCCTCACTTGTTTACGTTGATTTCAGAAATACCAACAAATCACAATTCAATTATTATATAATTTTGTTTCAATTATAAATATGGACCATTTAGGTCTAATATGCAACTAAAAATCGGATAATAAGAAGACTAATTTTTGCCTCTTACTACTGTGAATGCAAATATTCTTCTAATTTGTTTCTTTTTAAAATGAGATTAAAATTTCTATTAATATCTCTCGCCCATTATATTTGTCAAAATTGAAATATTTAAAAAGTACTCTTACATTTTTACTATCCAAAGAAAATATAAATTTATATTTTTTACAATCTAGCATTGGGAAAAATAATTTTTGAATAAGTCTCACTTATATTTCAATTATTTTGGAATAAAATGTGCATTTAGAAATTAATTTACATTTTAAAAATTCTTATAATTTAATATTTTAAAAAACTTTGACACTTTATTAAATATTTCATATACATTTTTTTAGTTTTTTATTAAAAAATGATAACAATTACATGTGATGTATTAATTTTATTAAAAAATTAATAGAGAAACTAATAAAGGGTTGCTTAAAGGCCTGACAACTCAGCCCAGCCTATAGCCCAACAAAATGCAACAAAACGATGTTGTTTTTTGAAATTTAAAAAATAATAATAAATTGGGTCAGCAGGCAGGCTGGGTCACGTCATGTCGTGGGTCAGGCCGAACTGGGCAGGCCCATTCCATGGTTCTTTTATAAAGAATGAGCACTTTTTTTTTTAAGGGGAAAACAAACATTACAAATTACATGTGAACACGAGAGCAACAAACCCCTGAAGCATCTCGTAAGAAAATAGGTAGGCAGCCCCTAGGCTGGAGATCAAAAATAGTGAGCCCGACATCAGATTGCGCTGTAAAATTTGCAAGTAGGAATTTGATGTAGGAAATGGACTCAAATCAAGTGGTGCAAAAGAGTTGAATGTTTTTTTTTTTTTTCCTACGAGGTGTTTTAGGCGGGTCTTAATTATGGGAAGACACCTTTAAACCATTCATACTCAGATTAATCCCTGCTCGAGCCGGGTAGGTCCTTTGCGGGAAGCAAAGCTCTAGCCCTAAGTTTTAAACGGTTGCATATATGAGAGGGGTTCGAATCCACGACCTCACTTAAGTCAAGAAAGCCCCTTACTAACTCACCTACGTCTTGGAGTTAAAGAGATGAATGTTAGGATAACCAAAATAACAAGCAAACAGACTCCATCCAAATATCCTTACAAGTTCGCAAAAAATTACCAACAATGGAATCCGCATTCTTAAACATTGAATGCAGACTTATGGTTTCTTCTTGTGAAGGCATAACTTGAAGTTGAAGTCAACTGCCTTTTTTCTTCCACAACTCAGCCTCAAGTATATATTCCAAGTTTTCTATACTTACTCCCGTCTCAATCACATCACGCCAGTACTTCGTCTTTAAGGGGAAAGAAGATGCCCAACTGCTTCACACACCTAACTTCATGCACCAATGTCTTAAACTTCCAAGGCCCACCTCTAGCGACATGATAAGCTTTGCCCAGGAATCGTTACAAGAGCATTGTAAACGACAGGGTAAAGAAAACAAAACAAAAATTCCACTTTGGCATAAAACACACTAAATTATTGGTCCTCTCTAGCTGAAGGAAACTTCTTTGAGCTTCACATGGTTGTTATAGTGTCCTTTTGTTTTGGTTTTTGGCATTGTATTATTTCCAAAAAACCTTCCTTGCCATGCTCTTGCTGTATTCACTTTTGATAATGTTAGTACCGGTCATTTGAGATCAATTTTCTAATCCAGATAGTAGGCGAAATGCTGCTTTCCCTGTAGACCTGTCAATGTCGATTTCTGAATTCAATGATTGTTTCTTGATTTAGCTTTTAATTTCTAGAAACCAAGTTCGTCACTTCAGATTTAGGTTCTCTTACACTTATTAAAGTTTATGGTTGTGAAATTTCAGCATATATTCTGTTATATATTACCGGCCGCAGGTAAGTTCTTAATTGTGATGTTTGCTTCTCTGCTTCTTGAACTACTGTCTATCTGGTGCGGAGATTATCGAGCTGTTATGCATTTTATTCTTGGTTGTTTTGGATTGGTGAAATTTCTCATCAGGCAGTTCGTTAGCTGCTTCACACGGTCCAGAATCTTGTGCTTCTGGATCTTCTTTTCTGGAAAGCTGAACTTGGGATTTCCTTCAAAACTAACAATTTACTCAGTTTTCACTTTATAAGATGCAAATTTTAGAAACATAATGGGTTCAAATTCCAATACATTACATCTGCTGTCCATCTAAATTAAAATCTTAATGCACATTCCATAGTTCAGATTTTGGTTCTGATTGTAGGGTTTTTTGAATTGTTTTCAGATACTATGATAAGCTTTGCAGTAGTTTTAGTTGCAAAAATTATTAGGTCTACATATGGACTGTGCCATGTGTGGAAAACTGACTGACTATTGTATCTCTTTTGGATGCATAAAGTTTGTAATCAATGGGATACACTATGTCCTTGCTTTTCCTTGTGGCTTCCCTGTCTGTGAATCTGGCACAAGAAGTTTCACATGCTACAATTGTAGTTCACAGCAGCACTCCAATTGCTGAAACTGATGATAGTTTTATCTGTGCAACCCTTGATTGGTGGCCTCATGATAAGTGCAACTACAACCAATGTCCATGGGGTTATTCATCTGTAATTAATTTGGTAAGACTATTCAAATGACTTCTCATTGTGACATCAAATGAGCTTTTGCGGATTTAGTTTGAGATTTTACCTTTCGTCCCTTAAAGTTTGTGGTTAGAATGGTGAAGCAATTCTAGTTATTTCTCTGGTTGTGTTGAATATTGTCAGGACTTGTCTCATCCGCTTCTAGGAAAAGCTATCCAAGGTTTCGTACTAGTTTTTAATAGCTAATCAAGCTTGATGTGGGATGTCCTTGTACAACACGATACTTACCTATGGCTTTACAGCTTTCGGTCATTTGAGAATAAGAATTGGAGGATCTTTGCAAGATCAAGTTTTGTATGATGTTGAAAGTTTGAAATCTCCTTGCCATCCATTTAGAAAGGAGAAAGGTGGGCTCTTTGGATTTTCAAAGGGTTGTTTGCATATGAACCGCTGGGATGAGCTGAACCGCTTCTTCAGCAGAACAGGGTAAGGGTCTGTACTGAGAAAATACCTTTTCTCCTTAAGTTCTATTTAGTGACTCAAATTAACAATGAATAGGAAACAGAAACGCTTGTTTAGTGGTTGATTCAACAATGTCTTACGGCATTACTACGGTATTGATCAAAGATTTGAAAAGAGAAGATGAGGTGCTTCCTTTTGTCAGATAATCACTAGAATATGGCATTTGTGCAGGGCCATTGTTACTTTTGGTTTAAATGCTCTTCATGGGAGGCACCGGATCAGGAAAGGCGTTTGGGGTGGAGCTTGGGATCCCAGTAATGCCCTTGGTTTTATGAATTACACAGTCTCGAAGGGATACAAGATAGACTCGTGGGAATTCGGTATAAGGTTTTAACGATGTTCTCCCACATTTTTGGCTCTTTTTCTTGTGACAACTTTCATATTTCCTTTTCATTGTAGGTAATGAACTGAGTGGAAGTGGTGTTAGTGCAAGTGTTAGTGCTGAACTCTATGGAAGCGATCTTATTAACCTCAAGGAAATCATCAATGATCTGTACAAAGACACTGACATAAAACCTTCTCTTGTGGCACCAGGAGGATTTTTTGACAAGCAATGGTTTGCTAAACTTCTTCAGGTTTCAGGTCCTGATGTAGTCAACATTGTGACCCATCATATATACAACTTGGGTGCAGGTACGTTGTTACTGTGGTAAAATTGTTCTTATATATGTTGATAACATAATATATTGATCCAACAAGCCTTAGCTCGCTGCTCCGCCTACTCTGAGATTGGGTTGAGTTCCAGTCCTTGTGTTGAAACAAAATATACGTACAATTGGGTATTGTATATATGAATAGATACTGAATGTCACCATCATATGTATGTTTATTAGTTAAACTGCATTTTTTTTCCAATTGAAGTTAACTCAACTGGCCGGCACCTGAATTTTACGACTGCAGGCCAATTTTACAAGGTGTAGAGGAATGTTGTCCATCTGAATCAAGCTGAAAGTATGATTTTTAAGAAATGGAAAGAATAAGAATGCTTGGTCCTAATGTTTAGATCATAATAACTAACAACTACCGAAGTTCTGGCTAGGTGAGTCTGCTATAAGCTGCATAAGTTCACTCGATGGTAAACAAATGAATAGGAATAGAAACGTTTCAAAGTTATTACACGTGCACAGCATGCCTGTCATGTTCATGTGACAAATTAGGCATATAAAGGATAATTTGGTAGATAAGGAAGCAAGCCAATCTGAACTACAATCATGTTTTACAGTTTTCTATAAATTGTTCTGGGATTGATTTGATTGATTTGAGACATAAGTGGGCAACAACGACCAGACACACACCATTGTTCTTGGCATCACTTGTCTATTCCTGGAATTGATCGATTATATTTCAATTTAGGTGATGATCCCAACCTTGTGAAAAAGATACTGGATCCCCATTATCTGAGCAAAATTGAAGAAACATTTAGTAATCTTGAGCGGACCATTAAGCAGAATGGTCCTTGGGCCTCTGCTTGGGTTGGAGAGTCTGGTGGGGCATATAACAGTGGTGGTCGTCGGATATCCAATTCATTTATAAACAGTTTTTGGTAAACTTGCTTAGCCTACTGCTACTGTGTACACTTTTTGCCAGGCTAAGAGAAGAGCTTGCTATTGAGCTATTACACTCCTTATTCTCTTGATATGTTATACTATTAGGTACTTGGATCAGCTTGGAATAGCATCCATGTACAAAACAAGAGCATATTGCAGGCAGACATTGATCGGAGGAAACTATGGTCTGCTTGACACAGCCACATTTGTTCCAAACCCAGATTATTACAGGCAAGTAGAAGAAGTTTCAAGCCTTTGATGGAACATGTATATGTACATATATACACACACAATGGTTTACTTGGATGAAAGTCATTGTTCCCGTTCACATGCTATCTAACTCAAGCTTCCTTCTTATGTTGCATATGGTTGTGAACAGTGCCCTTCTATGGCATCGACTTATGGGGAAAGGCGTTCTAGCTATTCACACCGATGCTTCACCATTTCTACGCTCTTATGCACATTGTTCAAAAGGAAGAGTAAGTCTGTTTATCACATTCTGTATTTCATCACTTTATCGGTTATCAGAAAACAATATTTGGACACGTAGGAGTTTTGCACTGGTACCTACGGCACACAGCTCTTGCCTACTGATAATATCTTAATGTGAATAAAGGTTTTGTAATTCATATTACCTCTAGATGCATAAATTTCATTCACATATTTAAATTTCAAGTTCTTGTCATACTTGTAACAGCCTGGTATAGCTCTGCTATTGATCAATTTAAGCAACCAGACCAATTACATCATCAGTGTTCAGAACGACTGGAACTTGCTCGTCAGAAAGAACTTTGAGACCCCTTTCATGCGTGGCCTGAAGAGATCAGTATCGTGGGTTGGAAGTCGAGCGTCAGATGAAACGTTAACTAGAGAGGAGTATCACTTGACGCCGCAAGAGGGGCACCTCCAGAGCCAGACAATGGTTCTTAACGGAATTCCATTGGAGCTCACAGGCGATGGTGACATCCCACAATTGGACCCTGTTCATGTTGACGTAAAATCTCCCATTTACATCAATTCCTTGTCCATTTCTTTCATAGTGTTCCCTAATTTTGATGCTCCTGCCTGTGCATAACTTCCATGCTCTTTATATCATGCTCTACTTCCACGTATATAAGAATTCTTATCCATTGTAATTAGAACAATTTGTAGCTTTTACATATATGACAGAATAAAATAAGTTGATCTTCATCTTACATCTATCGAGATATTATTTCCATGCTACTCCTATATATCTCTGTGTTGGTTGTAACTCTGGATGATATCAAGTTGCTTCCACTCCCATCGCCTACCTTTAACTTGAATAGAAGAAAAATAACAAATAAGCAGGAGGGGAAAAAAAAAGAGAGAGAGACATTTAAGGGATACAATAACCCTGCCTATTGTTTTCTTAAATTGTAAGAAATCAAGCAGAAGGATTTAGCTTTGGAATAAAGGGAAATCGCAGTTGGAATCTAGTCTTACAGCAAAAATGATTACTAGAAAATACTTCCAAGTTTCTTCAAGAATGTGCTTAGGACAGTGGACGACTAATAATTACCATCCCAAAGAAGTACTGCTATATATGATAGGTCCTGGTTACGTACATATCATAACTTAATCCTTGTTGGCACTGTTGCATGAATGGCCATCAATTTCCATATACTAAATAGATTTCAGAAACTAGATTAAAATGTATACAATGATTAAACAGTTCTTTTTTGTTATTCTCTTTTGACTAAATAGTTCCATTGTGTATTGACAATATGCATAGACTTTGCTGAGAGCACGTTTCCAAAAAATTCAATTAACACACAAATTATAATAATCAACTTGATGCAAGATTCTGCATAATGCCTAATTACTCAATTAGAACTAATTTGCAGGACGTCACCTTATCTAGAGTAAATGTATACACATGTGCTTCAGGATCCTGTGCTTTCCCATGCCGCGTGTAATTTTGTTCTTTCCTTCTTACGTATTAAAGATCAAAGCCACATCATTCTGTTTAAAATATGAAGTCTGCATCTGAAACTTCAAGTTCCTTGTGAACAACAATGGGGTTCACACCTGTCCGGAATCCATTTCCTTCAATGTACCTGCATTTGGAACTCTACTTTAGTGACTGCTAATATTTATTCTAATACTTTCTTACTAAAGGAACTCACATTTCTTTCAAGTAAGGATGCTTGTACAAAGTATCTGGAATTCTTGCAGTAAAATGATTGTGATCCAGGTACCTAGTCGCAATATCATTCAAAATCAGCATGCAAATGAAAAGAGAAAGGAGATAACCACAAAATGTCAAGAAAAGAAAAGAAAAAAATGACTCAAATTATGAACAAGTACGTGCAAACATTGTAATGTTTAAATGAGTAAATATAGAACAAGATCCAAATCCATACAGAAATTACATGTCTCAATCTTTTATGCAATTATCATTAAAAGAGATCAAGGAGAAAAGAGGTCAAGTTGTCCAGCAAGTGCTAAATGCATAATTTTGGCTATGACATTCTGATTCAAAGCTACCATTTTAGAAATGATTAAGGTGATTACCTTCAGAACTTGCTCTGAACCGGTTTGAATCTGTTAGATGCATGCTAGATAGAAATGATTAAGACCCTTTTTCTTTTAACTCTTGACTTAAATGATCCACCTATCTTATTTACCCTTGCATGAGCCTTTACCCCTTTTTTCTTAAAGAAAACACCCCATTCTAAAACATCAAACCCCATTAGTAAAGTACTAAGTTAGCTAGTTTTAGGACTTTTTGTTATATTTTTTCTGAGACGAGCGTACCGATATTTGTACTCATAGAGCACATTGTATTTAGCTGTTGTTATTGTTCATTGTTAAAAAAAAGAATCAAGTATAGTAGCAATAATAAGCGTTGACTAGTTAGTTATTTACATGCAATTATCATAAATACATTTTGTTGTCCCTTTGTATACTTAGTGCTTTATGACTGCTTGTGAAGAACCTCTCAAACCTCTTTTTACCTTACCTTTTAATCCAGCCCCATTACAACATCAAATAAAGGCCTGTGATCTATTTCAGCATATAATCACTGTAGAAGAGAATTGATGTATTTGCAAGTCTATGGTAGTGTGATTTCCTATAGGGAGTTTTGAGCGAAACACAAACCTATAAACACTTGAGTGAAATGAGTGAATTATTTGAAGAAAATCCATTGTGAGTTTATGCTTATCTTTGAATGATAGGATCATAAGTTGAGTTTGTTTATGTGCACTAATGAAAACTAATCATGATGTGTGCAGTAGATTGATATTCAATTGGCCAAAGTTTGAATGATTGCATGCGCTTGGTTTATTTGAAAACGAACTGATAGAATTTGATGGTTGTATTTAATTTGCTCGAGGGCGAGCAAAATGTTAAGTGTGGAGGAGATTGTTAGTGACTTTATTTTCTATCATTTTGTGTGTTAATTTTATTTGTTTTTGAGGTTTAAAGTTATACTTAATGTAAATTAATCTTGTTTTATATTAAGGTGTATTTTGGAACCAAATAGAAAGAACTGCAAACAGTTTGGGACAAAAAGAACTGAACCAGGTGTTGAACCTAAATAAACATGGCCTCGAGCAGTGAATTAAGTGGTGATCAATCTAGACCAAAACGCAGTGCACACTAGGAACATCTGCCAAGGAAACACAAAACGACGCAGTACAAGGGAGACCAAAATGCAACAACCAAAAGGAATAAAACGTATATGTTGGAAAAGCAAAACGCAGGAGGATGTTTGGCAAGAAGTAGAAACGTTGTAGTTGGAGGGTGGGTTATGCGTAGGTTTTAAAGAAGTGAACAATGTGGTGGTCCAACAATCATTATTCGTCCCATCAGCTACTGTAGCGAAAGGTGAAGAGAAGAGGGCTGGCGGCATAAACAAAAGAGAGCTTGTGGTAAAATCAACTATGATGGCGACTGAAAAACAACACCTGTGAGTCCCAGATAGTTAGGAAAAATTATGATGTTGGGTAACTAAACTCTTATTTCTTGGTTTACGGAATCCTAATTATTGAAATCTGAAAGTTGTGAGACTTTCGTTCTTTATTTGAATCGATTTATTAGTCAAGTATTAATTATTTTTCTGGGTTATTATTTGATTGTTTGATTTTATAGTTAGGTGCGCAACTAGTTTGTGATTTTATTCAATCAATTGTTAGAATAAACAGGTTGACGTTCAATTCTTTTAATCAAAAGAAATGACTACGATTTTTGTCTACTACGTTAGGGACATGATTCTAGGAAAAATAGTTGTCTAGGCTAAATATACATCGTATGTATATTGTCTAGTTCGTCAATTTTCTTGATTCGTAAAGCTATTAATTAATTAAATCTGATATCATATCTAGATTATTGATTAATAAGGGTTAATTCGAATACATGTTTTGGTTAACTAGATATAAGAGAAAATAGGTAAAGAAATTTACGACGATGAATGCTTAACTAATAAATTGATTATTTTTAGTGTCGATGATCAACACAAGTTCAATAATGAAGGAGACTGGAAACCAAGATTTGTTCCTATTGATTGTTAGATTCTCATTGTTTTGTTATTAGTTATTTTTCAATTTTGTATTCCAATTAAATTCTGTTTAATTCACAATTTAAAACCTCACTTTTATTGCGTAACTACTAACGTTTGAATTCCTCGTGGAAACGATCCCTACTTTCTACTACTACATTAATTTGTATTGCAGGAAGTTGGTTTCTTTTTATATTTGGTTTCAGGCGACAACAGTCACCAAATTTAAAAAGAAACCAACTTCTTGCAACACCAAGCCCTCTCAAGTCTGTCCACTACTCACCAACCACAGCCTAGCTTCTTGCCATCCAGACGATCAAGTCGTCTCAATTCACTACGGCTCACCAAACAATTGCAACAACATCGTTCTCCATCCAACCCCATCAATGTTAAAGACGGTCCATCGTTACCTTCTTTTGCAGATTCTCCACCATTATCCACGGATACATAGCCACCTGCAGTTCTTGGAGAATCCGACTTCTCCGACACAAATGAGGACCAACAATAACCAGAAGTAGCAGAAATGCAGGACCCAGAATAAGCAGAAGTAGAAACAGTGGCAAAACAACATAATGTGGACGCAGATAGTGGCGAGATTCTTTCTACAACGCGCAACCGCAACAAAAAAGGTAAAAATGTTGTTTTTCAGAGTAGGCTGCAATTAACAATTGATATATTTAACTCGTTTCATCGGAAAAGTGATAAGGATCGTTTTGAAATTGTTTGTGATAGGCATATAAATCCTTGTAAGTTTATACATAATGAAACTTTGGAGACTTTGAATGTTCGATATGAAATTAAACATTATGTGGATAATATGGGTTGGATGCATTATATTAATGTTCGATATCCTGCATATGTGGAATTGACTTGAGAATTTTATGTTATTTTTCATTTCAAATTAGATGATCCAAATTTTAGCTTGTTTGCACATAGTATGATGAAGTGTAGGCTTATGAATCAGTGGCATTCATTTTTTGTTACTTCATTTTGTGCAACAATGAAAATTGTAACAAAATCTATAGCTAAAAGTGATGCATTTTTAAATAGTTATTGTGATTATGTGCACAAATTTGATCCGTATGCACTGTGGTCAGAATGGTCTGTTGATTTTGAGAAATATAACCCTTGCGGTTCCAAAAGTTCTTTTCTTCGCAAACCAGCTTTGAAATACACCGTTTTCTGGTTTACAATTTTTCTGGTCGTAGACAAACGATTGGTATCCTATCAAAAGCTGAATTTTTCTTGCTATAATGCATGGAAAACGATGTCTCAATTAATTTAAGTTTTTGGATGCTCACTCAAATGCATTCCATATTGAAAAAGCATAATCAAGCTTTAATCTTAGGCTCATATATCACTCAACTTGTTGTTAATATTGGAGTTTTAGATGTTGATAACAATAACCTCACAGTTGCTTGTGACATGAAACCATTAGATTGTGAGTGTTTGTACAGGATGGGACTTGTAGTTGCCGATGAAACTGATGGATACACATTTGCCCCACCTAGACCGGATGTATAACCTGCTCCTCGCCCGCATCGGCGAAAAAGAAGAATTGTGAGTACAAACATCTCCACAGATACAACTTCACAACAATCAGCTCCCACCACAACACATCCTTCTGTTAGAATATTCTACGAGATCATAGAGAATCAGGATCAGATTATGCCTTAATTGTGTACATTAAGAGAATATCACG
>JAOSBM010000007.1:11236682-11253605 GCA_027568955.1 Erythroxylum tenue
AATAGTTACCATAATTAGCTAGCCTAATGTACTATATTTAGACAGACTCTGTACATGAGAAAATTATCAATGAAAATCATTTCCCAAATCTGGATGTTACCATTGTAACACCTTCTGCAAGTGATTTGACTATTTTAACACTCCTACCACACATGGATCGCAGATTGGAGCACAACCAGCTAGCTTTCTTCGAATAACAGAAATTTCAACCGCCTTTTCCACCAACACCTTGACGCATTAACAGAGAAGCTTTTAAAACCTTTATTTTCTTTATTTTCTTGTGTTTTTCTTTTTATATGTACATTGAGGACAATGTATAATAAGTTAGGGGGACATTTAATGTTAGTGTGACTGTGTGTTTTGAATTTACTATTTCTTTGTTTATTTTGATTTTGATTTTTTTTATTTTTCCCTTTTTTTGTCTTTTAATTTACATGTGATTTGTGTTAAACCATGAAATTCTATCTTAATAGTTGGAATAATACTGAATTGCGTGCTTGAATTCGAATTAGGCCAATTGAACATAAAGTGAATCATGTTGATCGATTAAAGTAGTTGGTTACATAATCTTACTCAGAAATTGATACTTGACTGATTAGGTAATGTATAGAAGCATAATGAATTTTCAATTGAGCCTATGTAAAGAATTGAGCCTATATGACTCCATTCAAAAGTCATTTCATTTCTTTGCGTGTGTGATACTCCCTTAAGTGATTACCTTTAGAATTTGCTCTGAACCGATTTGAATCTGTTAGATGCATGCTAGATAGAAATGATTAAGGCCCTTTTTTCTTTTAACCTTTGACTTAAATGACACATCTATCTTATTTACCCTTGCAAACCCTTTTGAGTCTTTACCCTTTTTGTTTCTTAAAGAAAACACCCCATTCTAAAACATCAAACCCCATTAGCCTTACATATTCACAAGTTTAATAAAGTACTAAGTTAGCTAGTTTTGGGACTTTTGGCTATATTTTTCTGAGATAAGTGTACCGATATTTGTACTCATAGAGTACATTGTATTTAGCTGTTGTTATTGTTCACTATTTAAAAAAATCAAGTATAGTAGCAATAATAAGTGTTGAGTAGTTAGTTATTTACAAGCAATTCTCAAAAATACATTTTGTTGTCCCTTTATATACTTAGTGCTTTATGATTTCTTGTGAAAAACCCCTCAAACCTCTTTTTATCTTACCTTTTAACCCAGCCCCATTACAACCTCAAATAAAGCCCTTTTGAGCTATTTTGGCATGTAATCATTGTAGAAGAGAATTGGTGTATTTGTAAGCCTATGGTAGTGTGATTTCTTATAGGGAGTTTTGAGCGAAACACTAACCGATAAACACTTGAGTGAAATGAGTGAATTATGTGAAGAAAATCTATTGTGAGTTTATGCTTATCTTTGAATGATAGTATCATAAGTTGAGTTTGTTTATGTGCACTGATGAAAAATAATCATGATGTGTGTAGTAGCTTAACATTCGATTAGCCAAAGTTTGAATGATTGCATGCGCTTGGTTTATTTGAAAACGAATTATAGAATTTGATGGCCGTATTTAATTTGCTTGAGGGCGAGCAAAATGTTCAGTGTGGGGGAGTTTGTTAATGACTTTATTTTCTATCTTTTTGTGTGTTAATTTTATTTGTTTTTTAGGTTTGAATTTGTACTTAATGTAAATTAATCTTGTTTTATGTTAAGGTGTATTTTGGAACCAAATAGAAAGAATTGCAAACAGTTTGGGACAAAAGAGTTGAACCAAGCCTTAAACCTAAAGAGACATGGCCTTGTGTAGTGAATTAAATGGTGAGCAATCCAGACTAAAACGTAGTGCACGCTAGGAACATCTGCCATGGAAACACAAAACGACGTACTACAGGGGAGACCAAAACACAACAACTAAAAGGAATAAAACACAGATGTTGGAAAAGCAAAATGCAGGAGGATGTTTGGCAAGAAGCAGAAACGTTGTAGTTGGAGGGTGGTTTTAAAGAAGTGAATAGTGAGGTGGTCCAACAATCATTATTCGTCCCATCAGCTACAATAGCGAAAGGTGAAGAGAAGAGGGCTGGTGGTAGAAACAAAAGAGAGCTTGCGATAGAATCGACTATGACGGCGGCTGAAAAACAACGCCTGTGACAGTCCCATATAGTTAGGTAAAATTATGATGTTGGGTAACTAAACTCTTATTTCTTGGTTTACGGAATCCTAGTTATTGAACTCTGAATGTTGTGAGACTTTCGTTCTTTATTTGAATTGATTTATTAGTCAAGTATTAATTATTTTCTGGGTTATTATTTGATTGTTTGATTTTAAAGCTAGGTGCGCAACTAGTTTGTGATTTTATTCAATCAATTGCTAGATTAAACAGGTTGACGTTCAATTCTTTTAATCAAAAGAAGCGACTACGGTTTTTTTCTACTACATTAGGGACATGATTTAGGAAAAGTAGTTGTCTAGGCTAAATATACATCATATGTATGTTGTCTAGTTCGTCGATTTTCTTGATTCATAAAGCTATTAATTAATTAAATCTGATATCGTATCCAGGTTATTGATTAATAAGGGTTAATTCGAATTCATGTTTTAGTTAACTAAATATAAGATAAAATAGGTAAAGAAATTTGCCACGACGAATGCTTAACTAATAAGTTGATTATTTTTAATTTTGATGATCAACGCAAGTTCAATAATGAAGGAGACCGGAAACCAAGATTTGTTCCTATTGATTGTTAGATTCTCATTGTTTTGCTATTAGTTATTTTTTAATTTTTTATTCCAATTAAATTCTGTTTAATTCACAATTTAAAACCTCACTTTTATTGCGTAACTATTAACGTTTGAATTCCTCGTGGGAACAGTCCTTACTTTCACTACTACATTAATTTGTATTGCAGGAAGTTGGTTTCTTTTTATATTTAGTTGTAGGCGACAATAGTCACCAAAATTAAAAAAAAAAAACAGCTTCCTATAACACCAAGCCCTCCCAAGTCTGTCCACAACTCACCAACCACAGCCCAGCTTCATGCCACCTAGACGATCAAGTCGTCTCAATTTACTACGGCTCACCAAACAATTACAGCAACATCGTTCTCCAACTAACCCCATCAATGTTGAAGACAATCCTTCGTTACCTTCTTTTGCAGATTCTCCACCATTATCCATAGATACACATCCACCTGCAGTTCTTGGAGAATCCGACTCCTCAGATATAAATGAAGAGCAGCAACAACCAGAAGTAGCAAAAACACCGGACCCAGAACAAGCAGAAGCAGAAGCAGTGGCAAAAGAACATAATGTGGACACAGACAGTGGCAAAATTCTTTCTACAACGCATAACCGCAACAAAAAAGGTAAATTGTTATTTTTTAGAGTAGACTGCAATTGACAGTTGATACATTTAACTCGTTTCATTGGAAAAGTGATAAAGATCGTTTCGATATTGTTTTTGATAGGCATATAAATCCTTGTAAGTTTATACATGATGAAACATTGGAAACTTTGAATATTCGTTCTGAAATTAAACATTATGTGGATAATATGGGTTGGATGCATTACATTAATGTTCGATACCCTGCATATGTGGAATTGACTAGGGAATTTTATGCCACTTTTCATTTCAAATTAGATGATCCAAATTTTATCTTGTTTGCACCTGGTATGATCAAGTGTAGGCTTATGAATCAGTGCCATTCTTTTTCTGTTGCTTCATTTTGTGCAATAATGAAATTTGTGACAAAATCTGTGGCTAAAAGTGATGCATTTTTAAAAAGTTGTTGTGATTATGTGCCTGAATTTGATCCATATGCACTATGGTCAGAATGGTCTGTTGATTCTGCGAAATATAACCCTTGCAGTTCCAAAAGTTCTTTTCTTCGCAAACCAGCTTTGAAATACAAGCATCGTTTTCTGGTTTACAATTTTTCTGGTCATAGACAAACTGCTGGTATCCTATCAAAAGCTGAATTTTTCTTTCTATGGTTCATGTAAAATGATGTCTTAATTAATTTGGGTTTTTGGATGCTCTCTCAAATGCATTACATATTGAAAAAGCATAACAAAGCTTTAATCTTAGGCTCATATCTCACTCAACTTGGTGTTAATATTGGAGTTTTAAATGTTGATAACATTAACCTCACAGTTGCTTGTGAGATGGAACTATTGGATTGTGAATGTTTGTACAAGATGGGACTTGTAGTTGTCGATGAAGCTGATGGATACACATTTGCCCCAACTAGACCGGCTGTACAACCTGCTCCTCGCCCGCATCAGCGAAAAAGAAGAACTGCGACTACAAACATCTCCACAGACGCAACTTCACAACAATCAGCTCCCACCACAACACATCCTTCTACAAGTGATTCGACTATTTTAACACTCCTACAACACATGGAGCACAACCAGCTCGTTTTCTTCGAACAACAGAAATTTCAACCGCCTTTCCACCAATACCTTGATACATCAACAGAGAAGCTTCTTAAACCTTCATTTTTTGTGTTTTTCTTTTTACAAGTACATTGAGGACAATGTAGATTATGGGGGGGGGGGGAACATTTAATGTTTGTGTGACTGTGTGTTTTGAATTTATTGTTTCATTGTTTATTTTGATTTTGATTTTTTCCCTTTTTCTTTCTTTTAATTTGCATGTGATGTGTGTTAAACTATGAAATTCTATCTTAATAGTTAGAATGAGACTGAATTGCGTGCTTGAAGTCGAATTAGGCCAATTGACTAGAAGGTGAATCATGCTGATCAATTAAAGTAGCTTAATTAGAAATTGATGCTTGAGTGATTAGGTAATGTATAGAAGCATAATGGATTTTTAATTGAGTCTATATAAAAAATTGAGCCTATATGACTTCATTCAAAATTCATTTCATTTCTTTGCGTGTGTGATACTCCCTTAGGTGAAAACCTTCAGAACTTGCTCTGAACCGGTTTGAATCTATTAGATGCATGCTAGATAGAAATGATTAAGGCCCTTTTTCTTTTAATCCTTGACTTAAATGACCCACCTATCTTATTTACCCTTGCAAACCTCTTTGAGCCTTTACCCCTTTTGTTTCTTAAAGAAAACATCCCATTCTAAAACATCAAACCCCATTAGCCCTACCTATTCACAGGTTTTGAATAAGTTTAATAAAGTACTAAGTTAGCTAGTTTTGGGACTTTTAGCTATATTTTTTCAGAGACAAGTGTACCGATACTTGTACTCATAGAGCACATTGTATTTAGCTGTTGTTATTGTTCGCTGTTAAAAAAAAGAATCAAGTATAGTAGCAATTATAAGTGTTGAGTAGTTAGTTATTTACATGCAATTCTCATAAATACATTTTGTTGTCCCTTTGTATACTTAATGCTTTATAACTGCTTGTGAAGAACCCCTCAAACCTCTTTTTACCTTACCTTTTAACCCAGCCCCATTACAACATCAAATAAGCCCTTTCGATATATTTTAGCATATAATCACTATTGAAGAGAATTGGTATATTTGCAGTCTATGATAATGTGATTTCCTATAGGGAGTTTTGAGCGAAACACTAACCTATAAACACTTGAGTGAAAAAAGTGAATTCTGTGAGGAAAATCTATTGTGAGATTATGCTTATATTTGAATGATAGTATCATAAGTTGAGTTTGTTTATGTGCACTGATGAAACTAATCATGATGTGTATAATAGCTTGACATTCAATTGGCCAAAGTTTGAATGATTGCATGCGCTTAGTTCATTTGAAAACGAATTGATAGAATTTGATGGTCGTATTTAATTTGCTCGAGGGTGAGCAAAATGCTAAGTGTGGGGGAGTTTGTTAGTGGCTTTATTTTCTATCTTTTTGTATGTTAATTTTTTTATTTTTGAGGTTTGAAAGTTATACTTAATGAACATTAATCTTGTTTTATGTTAAGGTGTATTTTGGAACCAAATAGAAAGAACTCCAAACAGTTTAGGACAAAAAGAGCTGAACCAGGCGTTGAACCTAAATAGACATGGCCTCATGCAGTGAATTAAGTGATGAGCAATCCAGACAAAAATGCAGTGCACGCTAGGAACATCTGCCAAGAAAACACAAAACAACACAGTACAAGGGAGACCGAAACACAACAGCCAAAAGCAATAAAACGCAGATGTTGGAAAAGCAAAATGCGGGAGGATGTTTGGCAAGAAGCAGAAACGTTGTCTGGAGGGTGGGTAATGCGTAGGTTTTAGAGAAGTGAATAGTGAGGTGGTCCAACAATCATTATTCGTCCCATTAGCTACAATAGCGAAAGGTGAAGAGAAGAGGGCTGGCGGTAGAAACAAAAGAGAGCTTGTGGCAGAACCAACTATGACGACGGCTGAAAAACAAAGCTTGTGACAGTTCTAGATTGTTAGGAAAAATTATGATATTGGGTAACTAAACTCTTATTTTTTGGTTTACGAAATCCTAGTTATTAAACTTTGAATGTTGTGAGACTTTCGTCCTTTATTTGAATCGATTATTAGTCAAGTATTAATTTTTTTTGGTTATTTGATTGTTTGATTTTACAGCTAGATGCGCAACTAGTTTGTGATTTTATTCAATCAATTACTAGATTAAACAGGTTGACATTCAATTCTTTTAATCAAATGAAATGACTACGATTTTTGTCTACTACGTTAGAGACATAATTATAGGAAAAATAGTTGTCTAGGCTAAATATACATCATATGTATGTTGTCTAGTTCGTCGATTTTGATTCGTAAAGCTATTAATTAATTAAATTTGAAATTGCATCCAGGTTATTGATTAATAAAGATTAATTCGAATACATGTTTTGGTTAACTAAACATAAGAGAAAATAGATAAATAAATTTACCACGACGAATGCTTAACTAATAAATTGATTATTTTTAGTATTCATGATCAATGCAAGTTCAATAATGAAGGAGACCGGAAACTAAGATTTGTTTCTATTGATTGTTAGATTCTCATTGTTTTGATATTAGTTATTTTTTAATTTCGTATTCCAACTAAATTTTGTTTAATTCACAATTTAAAACCCCATTTTTATTGCGTAACTACTAATGCCTGAATTCCTCGTGGGAGCAATCCCTACTTTTCACTACTACATTAATATGTGTTGCAGGAAGTTGGTTTCTTTTCATATTTGGTTTCAGGCGACAACAGTTTCCAAATTTAAAAAGAAACCGACTTCCTGTAATGTCAAACCCTCTCAAGTCTGTCCACTACTCACCAATCACAGCCCAGCTTCATGTCACCCAAACGATCAAGTCGTCTCAATTCACTACGGCTCACCAAACAATTGCAGCAACATCGTTCTCTAGCCAACCCCATCAATGTTGAAAATAGTCCATCGTTACCTTCTTTTGCGAATTCTCCACCATTATCCACAGATACACACCCACCTGCTATTCCTGGAGAATCCGACTCCTCCGATACAAATGAGGACCAGAAGTAGCGGGAACACAAGACCCAGAATAAGCAGAAGCAGAAACAGTGGCAAAACAACATAATATGGACACAGACAGTGGCGAGATTCTTCCTACAATGCGCAACCGCAACAAAAAAGGTAAAAATGTTGTTTTTCATAGTAGGCTGCAATTGACAGTTGATATATTTAACTCATTTTATCGGAAAAGTGATAAGGATCGCTTCGAAATTGTTTGTGATAGACATATAAATCCTTGTAAGTTTATACATAATGAAACTTTGGAAACTTTGAATATTCATTCTAAAATTAACATTATGTGGATAATATAGGTTGGATGCATTATATTAATGTTCGATACCCTGCATATGTGGAATTGACTAGGGAATTTTATGCCACTTTTCATTTCAAATGAGATTATCCAGATTTTAGCTTGTTTGCACCTTGTATGATGGAGTGTAGGCTTATGAATTAGTGTCATTCATTTTCTGTTGCTTCATTTTGTGCAACAATGAAATTTGTGACAAAATCTGTAGCTAAAAGTGATGCATTTTTAAATGGTTGTTGTAATTATGTGCCTGAATTTGATCCATATGCACTGTGGTCAAAATAATCTATTGATTCTGAGAAATATAACCCTTGCAGTTCCAAAAGTTCTTTTCTTCGCAAACCAGCTTTGAAATATATGCATCGTTTTCTAGTTTACAAATTTTCTGGTCGTAGACAAACTATTGGTATCCTATCAAAAGCTGAATTTTTCTTTCTATGGTGCATGGAAAACGATGTCTCAATTAATTTAAATTTTTGGATGCTCACTCAAATGCATTCCATATTAAAAAAGTATAATCAAGCTTTAATCTTAGGCTCATATATCACTCAACTTGCTGTTAATATTTGAGTTTAAGATGTTGATAACAATAACCTCACAGTTGCTTGTGAGATGGAACCATTGGATTGTGAGTGTTTGTACAGGATGGGAATTGTTGTTGCCGATGAAGCTGATGGATACACATTTGCCCCACCTGGACCGACTGTATAGCCTGCTCCTCGTCCGCATCGGCGAAAAAGAAGAACTGCGACTACAAACATATCCACAGACACAACTTCACAACAATCAACTCCCACCACAACACATTCTTCTGCAAGTGATTTGACTATTTTAACACTCCTATAACACATGAGCAGGCTGTACAATCGATCCAGGTAGGGCAAATGTGTATCCATCAGCTTCATCGGTAACAACAAGTCCCATCATGTACAAACACTCACAATCCAATGGTTCCATCTCACAAGCAACTGTGAGGTTATTGTTATCAACATCTTAAACTCCAATATTAACAGCAAGTTGAGTGATATATGAGCCTAAAATTAAAGCTTGATTCTGCTTTTTCAATATGGAATGCATTTGAGTGAGCATCCAAAAACCCAAATTAATTGAGACATCGTTTTTCATGCACCATAGAAAGAAAAATTCAGCTTTTGATAGGATACTAACAATTTATCTACGACTAGAAAAATTGTAAACCAGAAAACGATGCATGTATTTCAAAGCTGGTTTGTGAAGAAAAGAACTTTTAGAACTGCAAAGGTTATATTTCTCATAATCAAGAGACAATTCTAACCACAGTGCATATGGATCAAATTCAGGCACATAATCACAACAACCATTTAAAAATGCATCACTTTTAGCCACATATTTTGTCACAAATTTCATTGTTATACAAAACAAAGCGACAGAAAATGAATGCCACTTATTCATAAGCCTACACTTGATCATACCAGGTGCAAACAAGCTAAAATTTGGATCATCTAAATTGAATAAAAAGTGACATAAAATTCCCTAGTCATTTTCACATATACAGGGTATCGAACATTAATGTAATGCATCCAACCCATATTATCCACATAATGTTTCATTTCAGAGCGAATATTCAAAGTTTTCAATGTTTCATCATATATAAACTTACAAGGATTTATATGCCTATCACAAATAATTTCGAAACGATCCTTATCACCTTTATGATGAAACGAGTTAAATGTATCAACTGTCAATTACAACTTACTCTGAAAAATAACATTTTTACCTTTTTACTTATGGCTGCGAGTTGTAGGGAGAATCTCGCCACTGTCTGCGTCCACATTATATTCTTTTGCCACTGTTTCTGCTTCTACTTGTTCTGGGTCTTGTGTTTCCGCTACTTCTGGTTATTGCTGGTCCTCATTTGTGTCGAAGGAGTTGGATTCTCCAGGAACTACAGGTGGCTCTGTATTTGTGGATAATGGTGGAGAATCTGCAAAAGAAGGTAACGATGGGCTGTCTTCAGCATTGAAAGGGTTAGCTGGAGAATGATGTTGCAGCAATTGTGTGGTGAGCCGTAATGAATTGAGACAACTTGATCGTCTAGGTGGCATGAAGCTATGCTGTGGTTGGTGAGTAGTGAACAGACTTGAGAGGGCTTAGTGTGTGCTGAGACAATCTGTCAAACATTTGGTGGGCGTGTTACTGCAAAATCTAATGAAGCAAGGTTGCTGGGTATTTTTACCGATGACAGAATGTTTAATATTGGAAAAATCACTAGAGATAACAACAACCCGATACATTGAGAATCATTTGGACTGGCTTGCAAAAAGGACCACTATTGGTTTATTTTGGTCTGTAGCGTCAAATAGATATTTCAAGAGAGAACAGAGGTTTGCAACAAAAGAGAGGAGTCGTGAAAAGAATACCCATGACGTTTTCAATGGTTTTCAAGAAGAGTGAATAGTAGCTTGGGCCAAAGTGTTAAGTTATCACATCAAAGTGAACAGTGGCATTAAGAGAGTTACAAAAGAGAGCTAGCGTAAGTAGAAATAACCCCTGAGCCCTTTTTTTACTTACAAATTAAAAATAAATCAAATAGAAAAACTGGCAAGCTAAATTAAATTTTTTTTAACAAAATAATAAAAATAAAAACAAAATTACTTGAATTAAAATAGATTTTGAGGTGCCTCCCAAGAGCGTTTTTTTAACGCCATATTAGCTAGACGAAAAAATTTATTGACTTACTCAAAGTAAACTGGGTCAGTCAATTCAACTTCTTCCGCAGTTTTAACCTGTAAATTCTCATAATATAGTTTCAATCGGTGTCCATTAACTTTAACATTTTAAAAGTGTCTAAACTCTGAATTTTAACTGCATCATGTGAGAAAATATTAGTAACAACAAATGAACATATCCAACGACATTGTAATTTACCAGGAAAGAGCTTTAGTTTAGAGAGATAAAAGGCATTTTGACCTATAGAAAATTCTTTTCTAATTAAGATTTTGTCGTTAAAGGCCTTAGTCTTTTCTTTATAAATTTTAGCACTCTCATAAGCTTTATTAAGTATCTCTTTCAATTCTTGCAATTGTAATTTTCGATTAATTTCAACCTTAATTAAATCCAAATTGCATTGTTTGACAGCCCAGTAAACCTTATGTTCCAATTCTACAGGTAAATGACAAGATTTTCCGAATACTAACCTGTATGGCGACATACTAATAGGATTAACCACTTTTTTCAAAATTGATTTGATTTTCCTGTTAAAAACTTCGGCTTGTCCACTTGTCTGGGGATGATATGCTGTTGAAGTTCGGTGTGTAACACCATATTTCTTTAGTAAACCCTCAATAATTCGGTTACAAAAATGAGTCACGCGGTCACTAATTATTGCTTTAAGCACTCCAAACTTGACAAAAATATGCGACTTATCAAAATTGACAACAAATTTAGCATTATCAATATGAGTAGCCTTAGCTTCAACCCATTTTGAAACATAACCCACAACAATGAGAATATGTCTTACCGAAAGAAAAAGGAAAAAGGCCCATAAAATCAATTCCTCATACATCAAAATTTTCACATACCAGGATATGTGTGAGCGGCATTTGGTCTTTTGGTCCTAAACCACCTGTTCTTTGACATCGATCACAAGACTTGCAAAATATATAAACATCATAAAATAGTTTAGGCCAAAACAAACCACATTCAAGCACCTTATGGGTCGTCCTTCTGGGACCAAAGTGTCCACCACATGTAAAAGACTAGCAAAAAATCAATATAGAAGGGATTTCATCATCAGATACATCGCCTAATAATATGATCAGAACAATATTTCTACAGATGTGACTCATCCCATGCATAATATTTAGCCTCTCTTTTCATTTTATCTTTTTCAGCTCGTGATAGAATACTAGGTAAAGACTTGGTAATCAGAAAATTAACTATGTCAGCATACCAAGGTGTTACCTATTGGGTGGCGAATAAATGTTCATCTGGAAATTCATCTTTCAGGTTGTCTGAAGTTGTGTTTAGGCGGATACGATTAAGGCGATTTGCAACCAGATTTTTAGTTCCCTTTTTGTCCCGTATCTCCACATCAAATTCTTGCAGTAGTAGAATCCAACGAATAAAACATGGCTTTGCTTCCTTTTTGGACAACAAATACTTCAACGCACCATAATCTGAATAAACAATGAAATGTGTGCCCAATAGATATAAACAAAACTTCTCTAGCCCAAAGACAACTGCCAATAATTCTTTTTCTGTTGTTGAATAGTTTTTTTGGGCGTCGTTTAGCATCATGAAAGCATAGTAAATCACATGCGCCGGTTTGTTCATCCTTTGCCCCAGAACACATAGTCGCTTACATCGCACATTATCTCAAGTGGGAGACTCCAATCCGAGAGCTGGATTATTGGAGCAGAAATTAGCTTCTCTTTTAATTCATCGAATGCTTTCCTACATGCTTCGTCAAACTTGAACTCCATATCTTTTTGAAGTAATTTGCATAAGCGTTGAGTGGTCTTCGGAAAGTCTTTGATAAAGCGTTGATAGAAACCTGCGTGTCCAAGAAAAGAACAAACTTCCCGTACACTAACAAGGTAAGGAAGAGATTTAATGATTTCTAACTTAGCCTTATCAACCTCAATTCTCTTAGAAGACATTACATGACCTAAGATTATCCCTTAATCAACCATAAAATGACATTTTTCATAATTCAGAATCAAGTTATTTTCAATGCAACGTTTTAAAATTTTTTCAAGGTTAATCAAGCAAGTATCAAAAGACTCACCATAAACAATAAAGTCGTCCATAAAAACTTCAATACAGTCATCCACATAATCAGAGAAAATACTTACCATACACCTTTAGAACGTAGCAGGTGCGTTACATAGTTCAAATGATATTTTTTGATACGGAAAGGTGCCAAAAGGACATGTGAAAGTCGTTTTGTCTTGATCCTCAGGTGCAACAGAAATTTGGTGATAGCCTGAATAACTATATAAACAACAATATTGAGCTTTTCCTGCAAGTTTTTCAAGCATTTGGTCAATAAAAGGAAGTGGAAATGATCTTTACGAGTAACAGAATTTAACTTCCTGTGATCTATACAAACTCTCCACCCATTTTACACAAGGGTAGGCACTAATTCACCTTAAGTGTTCTCCGCTACGGTTACTCCAGTTTTCTTAGGAACCACTTGTACTGGACTTACCCATTTACTGTTTGAAATTGGATAGATTATTCCAGCGTTGAAGAGCTTCAGAATCTCCTTCTTGACTACCTTCATCATTAGTGGGTTCAATCTTTGTTGAGGCTGTCTTATTTCCTTAGCTTCGTCTTCCAATAGAATTCGATGCATACAAATTGATGTGCTAATCCCTTTCAAATCAGCCACAATCCATCCAAAAGTATCTTTGTAATTTTTCAACATACCCAATAATTATGTCTCCTGCAAAGATGTTAGTCTGATCGAAATAATAACAGGAAGAGTTTCATGCTCACCTAAATATCCTCATTTTGTTGTTTTATCATGTTCCTAATTTCCTCAATTTGTTCATTGTTGCTATCACTTACCTTCGACTTTCCCTTTCTCTTTCCCTTCTTTGCTGTTTTTTGACCTATCGAACAAACTTCTACTTCACTATCATCGATGTCAAACTTGTATCCACATTGGATGAAGAAGTATATGACCCACTTTCATCGGTCTTTTTCTTTCTTGAAGAAGGCTGCATGGGATTAACTGCTTTCCACTTCCGATCATCTTTCAACAATACCCACACATGCTCAAATACAAAATGCTTCTTATTATTCTGGTGGAAAAGCTTACGAGCACGCTGTTTCAATTGGTCATCATTCCACCCACTATGATGCTCTCCAACCAATTTGTTATAGTGTTGGTTGAATTCATTGACCAATCGACTCAACCAATGCCAATGTGATTTCACAGCTTGATCCTTTCTTGCTGGGTCGGAGTTTTGATTCTCATTGAAGTAGTTGGTGACCCTTTTCCATAAAGTTTTTTCGCTTTGAGAGTTACCCACAATGCTGCAGTTGGATATTGTGAGCCAAGCGCTTGCAAGCATTTTGTCACCATCGATACTCCTTGAAACCTGTTTGCCATCCATTTCTCCCACCGGTTCATTGGTGATAGTAATATTTTCGATCCCACGTTGTGTTGAATATAGTGGTAATTGAGAGTCCGAAATATGTCCTGTCGGTGTTTCTTGCTCAACACTAAAATCAACATCTTTCATCATTTGACTTGGAGTGTTTGGACTGCCATAACTCATACTAGGATTATAATATCCTGACAAATAATGATTTGTCATCGCGGGATTACAATAATTCAACACCAGATACATGAAAAATGGATATGGAAAATTTGGTAGAAGATTGGAACTGGGTAAATTTGGAGAATATGCATAACTTTGCATATTTGCAGGAATAGAATGATTGGGAAAATTTGCAAAATTATGAGAACTTTGAGAATTTTGATGGTTTTGGTTTTGTGAAGAATTTTCCATGTTTGGAAAATTAAATATATTTCTAGAACTATTGAAATTTTCATCCATAATGAGAAAATATTAGAACTTTAGAAAATTTTGAGAAGAGGTTGAATAAAATAAGAGATGGAATAAAAGAGTGAAAAATGAAAATTATTTCAGCAATATTTATAGAAAAAATTAATCCGTTTGAAATTACTATTCATTTAATTACCGTTGCAATGAAATGACTTTTGTCAAAAAGTTGGCTATTGGAAAAACAGGAACGTTGAAAAAAAAAAATTAGTTAGCCAAAAAGTTAGGACAATGGAGGCCCGCCAGCATTTCATTATCCATATAATGCTCCTTATACGTGCAGTACTAGTGCACTCTCTCCGATGCTCATATAATGCAAAGAGAGATGCTCTTATAAATACACTAAGGTCCACACCTCTGATGCAGTAGTGAAAATAATCCCTAATTTGTTCATACATTTCAAAGAACTCATCAGGGTCACATCGACACAGAAAGCCACCCACAACTTCATTGTGAAGTGAATTATTCGAGAAAACCTTAATACTTGTTGACTGGTTTATCTTCAGATCAGCAATAAAATCAGATGCTCAAGAAACATAATTTTTCATGCTTTTGCACTGTCTATCATGTGGTGCGAACTTTCCCAAAATTATCAGTTTCCTTTCCTTCCGAACCAATTGAGAACAGCTCACCAATATTAGCTGCTCAATGCAGAATGAAAAATTGAATTTGTGACTGATATCGGTTCTTTGAGAAGAGAGAATAATTGGAAACATGAATTACTGAATGCATTTAGTAATCCAAAAAAGAAAGATATCAAACACAGTCCACACTTTCTCTTACCTTTGAAACAAATATTCTGGATGTGTTTCCAACCAGGAACATAAAGTATTAGGATGCATTTTCCTAGTAAACAGCAACCAAGGAAGAAGAAGAGATCATACTTCTCCTAAGCACATTTGCAGGTAATCTACATGAATTACCAATAAAGAAGAAAGAGATGAATTAGGATCAATCATCTGCTTACCTTAGAGAACAAATACTCTGCATTTTCATTTCCAACTAGAGCACATCTTGTCAGTAGACCATTGTACTGCTGAAAAAATTCTAACCGATCCAGTACTTTCATATCATCAAAAGCTACTACTTTTTCTTTCAAAAAAAAAAAGCTACTACTTTTAACACATCTTCGTGCATAAGTTTCTTAAAAAATTTGCAACTGGAAAAGCAAAGGAGCGTAATTAACTGGAAAAAAACATAGATTGGAGGCTAGCCTCAAGTAACAATATCATTTCAAGATTAAGCAAGAGATAATGTATATCAGAAAAAAAGCATGTGATCGATGTCAGACAGGAATAAGTTTCTGTTTTGAACTGGTAGAAATTGAATGTACCCACAAAACCCAAATCCATTTTCCCAAAGACAAACTTGCCTCTTCACTGCTCAAGTTGAGAAAGCATACGGAAATGCTCTTGTTGGTTCCATCATATTAAATCTTAAGCCTAACCCCTAGGGGATTGATTACACATGCAATTTCAGGAAACATACAAAGATATCTGCTGATTATGATTTATCTCACACACAAACACACGAAGTTCAGTAGAGGGAATCTGAGCATAGCTCAGACAGAGGTGGCCAAGCCTTTAATCAACCTGGTACTGGAAACCCAATTACAATATAGTGTAGAAATCTTACACAGATATTGCCCTTGCAAGATTAGCCGCTCCATCAGGGTACTTAGCAACAAGGATCAGTATATATTTCAGAACATCATGGTCCAAATCAGTGATTATCGACAGCTTTCTCTTCATCGTTCAATCTACCAGTAACAAACAACAAGAGAAACATGAGAGGAGAAATGGAATTAAAACAGGACAAGATTAGAACTTTAACAAACTGAATACCGTAATATTTAGAAAATTGAGTAGAGAATAAGTATAAGAAGCTTTGCCATGTTATATTGTTTGAGAGTGAAAAAGGAACAAAATTTACCTGGAATTTCGAATTGACAGCCACTCTAGGGTTCGGAAATTAGGCATCAATAGTTGGAACCTTCATTGAAGCCAATTAAGACCGAAGTGGTGACGTGAGAATCGGACCACTTTTATACATTTTAGAGAAAAGGGTACTGATGACTTTTTCTTTTCCATATTTACCTCTGATAATTTTTACAAGTGACCGAGAGCTAGAAACAGTGCCCACGATGACAAGGGGCCCTAACCCCATATTTTGGGTTTTTTTTTTTTTCACGACGTATAACTAATCCACTCAAATTTGATTTAATATTGGTGATGTTTCAAAAAATAAATATTAGGCAAGTTCCAAGATTGCAGGTAGTACTCCAAGGTTGCATGTTCCAATATTGCAGGTTACATAGATTGCAAGTAGAGGTAGTAATAAATAGACGTTATAAGTTAACATTAGGCAAGTTTATTTAACGTTATAAGTTGGGGGTGTTTGTTTTGGTTGTTGTTTTTGATTTTTTATTTTTGTTTTCAAATTTAGTAAAAAAATTTGTTTGGTTGAGTTTTTAGTTTTTGTTTTTGATTTTGGTTTCTTTCAGTTTGCAAAAATTATGAAAACCATAAAAAATGGTTTTTGTTTCCTGTTTTTGTTTTTGTTTTCATAATTTGATTTACTATCATTTAAATATATATTATTTAAGTATTTAATTATTACTAAAAATTAT
>JAOSBM010000007.1:11340559-11350840 GCA_027568955.1 Erythroxylum tenue
AATGCCCTCATGAAATTCTTGCCACCTTGATTCAATTTAATCCTTGTCATATGGTCTTACTCAAATTAACATGCTAATTACTCCCATTAACATGCTAATTAATTCCACAAAATACTCTATTAAGACTTCAAAATTCATTTAAGTCCTTGCCTAACTCTTTCCAAAAATCAAGGCATTATCTAATCATGCAATTGAGGAATTTGCTTGCACTTCCTTCTAGAGAAATATTACTCATTATCTCAATTTTCTAATGACATCAAAATCATTCAATTTGGTTCCAAAGTCTAAGAGTTATACTCCAAACATTTAGGATTGTTCTTATAGTAAAACATTTTCCTGCGCTTGACTTCCATCCGAAAATTGACTTTCTTAAAGACTAAATCAAAACTCAATTTCATCATACAATTTATAGCCTTATCTATCTAGTTTAATCCAAATCAAGAATCATCTCATTTGGATAGCTAGAGATCAAGCTATGGCTAAAACACCAGAGCATGTTCAATGAACTTACATTTTTCAGCTTTTAACCTCCAATATTTCACATATAATCCATCTTGTATCTAAACCATATTTTCCATATCATTTCAATTTTAAGGATTCTCCTTTGATTTACACCTAGCTAATTGCTAATAATTTCTCATTTAATAGTCCTAGCTTACAGAAAGGTTCGGGGTCCAACACAGTTAGTTTTCAAGAAGCCATAAATAATCCTCAATCTATGTCATGGATGAATGCAATGGAAGATGAGTTGAGTTCCATGTCACAAAATGGAGTTTGGAAGTTGGTTGAACTACCTAAAGGTTACAAACCCATTGGATGTAAGTGGGTTTACAAAATAAAACATGACTCAAGTGGACAAGTAGAAAGGCATAAGACTAGACGTATGGCCAAAGGCTATAGCTAGAGAGAAGGGATTGATTTCAAGAAAACCTTCTCACTAGTTTCTACCAAGGATTCACTGTGAATCATCATGGTTATAATTGCCCATTTTGATTTGGAACTCAATCAAATGGAAACCACCTTCTTGAATAGAGATATGTATGAAGATGTTTATATGACCCAACTAGTTGGTTTTGAGATAACTGGTAAAGAACACATGGTTTGCAAGCTCAAGAAGTCTATCTATGAGTTAAAACAAGCATCAAGGTAGTGGTATCTCAAGTTTGATATGGTTGTCACTACAAATGGCTTCAAGGAGAATGTAGATGATCAATGTATATATATGAAGTTCAATGGGAGCAGTTTCATTTTTCTAGTGCTATATGTTGATGACATTCTACTTGCTTATAATGATATTGATATATTATTTAAGACAAAACAACTGTTATTTAGTCATTTTGATATGAAGAATCTTGGTGAGGCCTTTTATGTACTTGGAATTCAAATTATCCAAGATAGAGATAATGAGATTCTTCGATTGTCTCAAAAGACTTAAATTGATCGGATCTTAAAAAGATTCAATAAGCATTCTTGTTCTCCTGGAAAGTCACCAATAGTGAAGGGTGACAAATTCTCAAAGGCCTAATGTCCAAAAAATGATAAAGAGAGAGATGAAATGAAAGTCGTTCCTTATACGTCACTTGTAGGTAGCCTGATGTATGCTCAAGTATGCACACACCCTGATATTGCTTTTGTTGTAGGCATGTTGGTTAGATACTTGAGTGATCCTAGACTTAGCCATTAGAAAGCGGCTAAGAAGGTCATGAGGTATCTTCAGGGTATCAAGGATCATATGTTAACTTATTGGCGAACTGACATTCTTGATATAGTTGGGTTCAGTGATGCTGATTATGTAGGACGTGTGGATGATAAAAAGTCCACTTCAAGCTACATCTTTATAATGGTTGGAGGAGTTGTATCGTGGAAAAGTGTCAAGTAGACACTCACGGTGTCCTTTACAATGGAGGCAAATTATATGACATATTATGAGGCATCTTGTCAAGCAATATTGTTGCGAAATTTTATTTTAGCATTGGATATTGTAGGCTTTATTTCGAGTTAGCTGAAATTGTATTGTGATAATTCCGCAGCTGTAGCTTTCTCTAAGAACACTAGAAGTACTTCTCGCTCAAAACATATTGATATAAAGCATTATTTTATTAAAGAGAAAGCCTTTGAATCCCTCATTACTGGTGAGTATACGCCTACAGCTAGCATGTTAGCAAATCCACTCACAAAAGGCTTACCTATATGTGTGCTTGCAGAACACGTCTCCCGCATAAGATTGTTAGGAGCATAGTTATACAAGATTAGTGGGAGTTTGCTATTTTGTATTGAATATGTTAGTACTTTGTACGAATTGCATATGAATTTTATATATGAAACATGCATAATGATGTTTGCGGTCATTTCTTGTTAATATTGACATATATATGTTGATGCATGTATGTAGTTTGATGAAATGACAGGTACAAAAGGAGACAAATGCAAAGTCTCAGTTGTTGTACTTCATGCATGTTATTTTAATAGTTACTATGGTATTTGAACATCTCCATGGTCAAATCATGTGTAGTATATATATCTTATCGATATAATATTGCATATGGTTTATTTGACTGCTTTTAGATGATGGAGATTGGTATGGTGGTTTGATTATATTGTCTAAGTAGGAGAATGTTAGAAATATGTGGACTAATATAATTGCAACATTAATTCTATATGCATAACCATTAATTGAATTGCCTAATGTATGTTTAATAACCATAATGGGATGGTTAATAATTTACTAATTGCACATGAGGCATATGGTAGTACCCTAATAACTATATGTTGGCCCATTAAACTATAGTTCATAACATCCTTGAAAATTGATACAATTATCTTATTCTGCCCCTTAGGGTAGAACATGTTATAAGATATAACTTATGGTGGGATTGTGTATATATGATGTGTGGGTATGAAAAACAATATTGAGTCTTCTACTATTAGCTCTCTCTTGCACAAAGTGTTCTTGTTTTTGATAGGTTGTGAAAGATGGAGAGGAACCACCAAAACTCTATGCCAAGCATTAGAAGTATGTCATTTTCATTGTGTTCATATGCCCTAAATAAAATGTTGATCTTGGTTGTGTGATGTAGATGAATACATCGGTGTTGTTTTTTTAACATTTTAATCTGAAGCATCTCGCTTGTCCGACTTCTCATTTTTTTATTTTTTTATTATTGCTTCTTATGGATTTCATTTTGTTTTCCTACAATTTGATAATTAGCTGGCTGATTAGTTAGGTTTTCTGAATCAACTATTGTCTAAAACTAAATATAAAATGCTTATTTTTATTACTATTTTTAATAATTACAAAAATTTTAATCAATTATGTATGATGAGAACTTTTCATAATAATTGGCAAGAATTTTTTATTTAAAATAATATAGTATTTAATAATCATTTAATTGTTATATTTAATAACTACTCGTAATAATTTCAATTAACTATTGTTCATGTTAAACATTAAATATCAAATAATAGCGTAAGAAAATTTAATTATTAGAGATTTTATTAATTATTTAAATTCTCGAAGTAATAGTGATTGAGGGTGAAAATGGAGATTTAACAGTGTTTTTAGTTTATGGAGTTTTTCATGTCTAACTTATTTCTTTTTGTTATTTTTCAATGCCAAACATAAAATTTAAATTTCAAATATAATGTTTGAAATTCAATTTTGATTACTCATTTTTAATAATTATAAATATTTTTAATTATTAAAAAGATAAAAAGCTCGTTTATAAGTATACCCAAATCATAACAAGTGTCCCTAAGTTGGGAAAAAGATAATATGACGTTCTAACGCCCCCTAGGAGGTGGTCGAGTTGGTGGAGTGGAGGACATAGGGTCAAAAGTTCCTGTGTTTAAATCCTCTTACTCACGCTCTCTCGATCGAATCTGTCATACAGGACTTGCCTAGTGCAGTGTACCTGGTTGACTTGATTTACAGGCTATTGTGTCAATCTAGAGTTTTACATAGTGCACATCCAAAGAATAACGACTACAGTTCTTTTGTTTCAAAAAAAAAACATTCTAATGATTGAATCCACTTAACTAATGTTAGAAGAGGGCGTCATGAGTAGGAGTTGTCTAGGTTTTCCACAACTGCATATGCACCACAAGATAGCTTGATATGTTCTTATCTATGATCTTTAGTGCTCCATTTGGCAGACATTCTCTAATGCCACATGCAGTGCTATAAAGATTATACTTAATGCTAGTTGTTACATTTCCTTAAAAGCATATATACTTTACCACCCATCAATGAGGACTTCATTTGTTAAATCATTTCGTTTGTGGTAGCGAAAGACTAAGGTATTGCCCCTGTCTCTTAAGACAGGAGTTCGAATCCTCATGTTCAATGCGCAAAATAACATCGTTTTGAGTATTGGATAGGATTGAATAAACTGTTAAGAGAGAACTAATCCTTGAGGAGTGTCAAATAGTGCAACATATCTCATCTCTGGCATAGTCTCAAGTGTTGCATCAATTACTGTCATAGGTACTCCAACAATTATAATCATAGATTACACATCTCCAATTGATATAAAAACAACCTCCACAGCTTTCAGGGAGACATATGATTGCGAAAACAATGAAATAAGTTGGATAAGAGTGTTGGGCGCAGCGAGTGTATTTTTGAAAAAAGAAAAATAAAATAAGCAAAATGACACAAAATATTTAACGTAGTTCACCCTTAATTTTGGGCTACGTCCACGGACAAAACTCAGAATAATTTTTCTGCTATTACAAATAGTAGGTATACAGAGATAAAACCAAAATAGTGACTCACAAGGTGTTTCCCGATCTAAAAATACTAACCTCACTATTTTGTCACTCACTAATCCTTTATCAGAGCGTTGCTTTGCTATGATTTTCTTCTGTATTTTCTTGTGTTTGTATGAATCAGGGAGTGCCTTATATAGGCACTCCACTACGTGAGACAACTATAAATGCAACTATCTTCCTTCTATTTTCAACTAATGCGGAATAAATCGGTGCCACAATTGTTGAACATAGTGTCCCTCCATATGAGGGACCCATATCCAACAAATCTCCCTCTCCCGATTACATGGAGGGCTCTATCATGCCTGCTACTGATCAACACTACTCGAACTTACCTTTTGGTAGAATCTTGGTTAACATGTCTGATCCATTTTCATCAGTATGGATCTTTTCTAATTGTAATTGTTTCGTCTCCATCACATCTCTGATCCAGTGATATCTCACATCAATGTGTTTTGAACTCAAGTGAAAAGAGGTATTTTTACCAAGGTAAATAGCGCTTTGACTGTCACAAAACAGTTGATACTATTCTTGTTTGATACCAAGTTCATTAAAGAACTTCTTCATCCATAACAACTCCTTACAGGCTTCCGTTGCTGTAATAAACTCTACTTTAGTTGTAGAAAGTGCAACATACTTCTGTAACTTTGATTGCCATGCCACAGCTCTCCCTGCAAAAGTAATCAAGTAACCTGATGTAGACTTTCTCGAGTCAACATCTCCAACCATATATGCATCTGTATAACGAGCTAACATAGGTTCCTGCTCTTCCAAAACATAAGCATATTTTGGATCAACCTCAAAGATACCTGAGAATCCATTTGATTGCAACCCAATGTTCCTTTCTAGGATTTGAAAGGAAACGACTCACAACTCCAACTACGTGAGCAATATCTGGCCGTGTATCTGGCCGTGTATAAACCATGACATACATTAAACTTCCAACTGCTGAAGCATATGGAATTCTGGAAATTTCTTCCTTCTCTTTATCTGTAGAAGGGTACTCTCTGGAACTTAATTTAAAGTGATTAGCAAGAGGACAACTAACTACTTTAGCTTTGTCCAGTTTGAATCTCTGAAGTACTTTATCAATGTACTTCTCTTGCGACAACCATAGTTTCTTGGCACTTCTATATCTAATAATCTGCATGCCAAGAATCTGCTTTGCTGATCCCCAGTCTTTCATGGAAAAGGACTTATCCAGTTGTTTCTTCAGATTGTTGATTCTAGAAACATTCTTACCAACAATCAACATATCATCCACATAGAGCAATAAAATAATGAAATCGTCCTCAGAGAATTTTTTCACAAATACACAGTGATCTGAAGTAGTATTCTTATAACCTTGCTCCCCCATAATAGACTCGAACTTCTTATACCACTGTCTTGGTGCCTAATTTAGACCATATAGACTCTTCTTTAGTCTACATCTATGTATATCTCTTCTTCCAAATCCCCATGTAGGAAGGCAATTTTGACATCCATTTGTTTAACCTCCATATTAAAACTTATGGCTAGCGCTAGCACTATATATATGAATGTCATTTTTACCACCGGTGAAAATACCCCGTCAAAGTCAATACCCTTCTTTTGGCTGAATCCTTTGACTACTAATCTTGCTTTGAATCAAGGATGGTCGTTGTGTTCTTCAGGCTTGATTCTGAACACCCATTTATTCTTCAATGCTCTTTTGCCTTTTGGCAACTTCACCATCTTGAATGTTTTATTCTCATGCAAGGATTTCATCTCGTCTTGCATGGCTTCTTTCCATTTCTTCTTGTGTTCATCATTCATGGCTTCATCAAAGCTTTCTAGTTCTCCCCCGTCAGTCAGCATTACATACTGATCAACTGGATATCTAGTAGATGGTTGTCTATTTCTACTAGATCTTCGTAATAGGACTGGAGAATCTTCAGGTGCTGGTGGTTGAATGTGAACACCATCATCATCCTCTGGTTCAACTTTATTAGGGGCATCTGCATTATCAGTGTCTAGCTGATCATTCTGCACTTCATCTCCAACTTGTCTAGGCATCACTATTGTAGGATTCAATCAGAAGCTTGTTGAGTTATCATCAGAGCTTGGAACTTCCTTCTCCGCTTTGTTGATATCTTTAATAGTTTGCTCTTCAACAAACATAGCATCACGACTCCTGATAAGTATTTTCTGCACCGGATCATAAAACCTATAGCCAAATTGATCTTGACCATAGCCAATAAATACACACTATCGTGTCTTGACATCAAGCTTTTTCCTTTCATCTTTAGGAATATGGCTAAAGGCCTTGCAACCAAAGACCCGCAAATGATCATAGGAAACATCCTTTTCTGACTACACCTTTTCTGGAACTTCATAATGGATAGGAACATATGATGAACGATTTAATGTATACACAGCTGCAAGTAAAGCTTCACCCCAAAATGTCTTAGGCAACTTTGAATGTGAAAGTAGACATCTGACTCTTTTCATCAAATTCATGTTCATCCTCTCAGCTACACCATTTAATTGTGGTGTTTTTGGTAATGTCATTTGATGTCGAATATCATGCTCTTTACAGTAAGCATCAAATAATCCAATGTACCCTCCACCATTGTCTATCTGAATGCACTTCAACTTCTTCCCAGTTTGTCTCTCAACTGAAGCATGAAATTGTTTGAACACATCTAGCACTTGATCTTTAGTCTTCAGAGTATAGGCCCACATTTTCCTGGAATGATCATTAATAAAAGTCACAAAATCTTGTGCGTTACCAAGTGACTTTAGCAATGGTCCGCACAAATATGAGTGAATCAAATCTAAAGCATTCTTCATTCTGGATGGAGGAGAGCTCTAGAAAGAAACCTTGTTTTGTTTCCATGCTAGACAATCTGCACATTTCTTCTTATGTATCTGGTTTAGACCAGATAGCATATTCCTTTTTACAAGCTGAGTCATCCCTTTCTCACCAATGTAGCCTAGTCTTTTATGCCACAAATCAACTATATTATCATTCTCCACTATATTGACAACATCACTGGAGAGCTTTGCCTGCATCATATACAATCTTGAGTGCTTCTGACCTCTAGCCACTACTAAAGAGCCCTTAGTAAGCTTCCATTTTACGTTTCCAAAAGTATTTCAGAAACCTTCATCATCTAACCTGTTTACAGAAATCAAGTTCAGACGCATATCAGGAATGTACCTGGCATCTTTCAGCAACAATCTTGAACCATTCACTGTCTCTAAAGAAACATCTCATTTGCCAACAACGTTTGACAGATTTCCATTTGCCATCTTAACAATTCCATAATTAATAGGCGTGTAAGTTGAAAAACATTGTTTGTGAGATATAACATGAACAGTAGCTCCACTGTCAGCTATCCAACTTGTTTCTTGCGACACCAGGCTGACTATCTCTGTATCAATAACAAGGTTGAATACATCAACAATGTTTCTTTGTTCATCATCACTGCTTTCTTCTTTCTTCACATCTTTGCCTTTTTCCTTCTTCAACTTTCGGCAAAATTTCTTAATGTGGCCTTTTTTCTTATAGTAATGGCATTCTACATTTGCATTTAATATGCCATTTGTCTCTGGACTTTCCTCTGCTCTTGCAGTAATATGGACTTTCCTCTGCTCTTGTCTCTGGACTTTGAACCTTTAGATTGACTCCTTCCTCTATTTTCTATAAGTAGAACATCTTAATGTGATGAAGAGGCTGCATACTGTATTTTACGTCTCATCTCTTCATTTAGTATACTACCTTTAACAAACTCTATATTTAATATGTCATTTGGTGCAGTATTTGTCAAAGACACCTTCAAAGTCTCCCAAGAATCTGGTAATGAAGCTAGCCCATTAGAGCAATCACCTCGTTGTCAAACTTTATGTCCATCTTTGATAACTGATCATCCATCCCTTCCATATTATTTAAATGATCAGCTACAGAAGTATCCTCCTGGTATTTTACATGCATCAATTTTGTCACATAAAATAATTTGTCGTTGTCGGTCTTTGAAGCATACAACTGGTCCAGCTTATTCCACAACGTTCTTGCATGAGTCTCGTTACAAATGTGATTATACATATTATCATCGACAAATTGTCGAATATAACTACACGCTCGTTCATGCTTAAACTCCCAATCTTCGTTGGACATCTCCTCAGGTTTAGTTGTCGAAAATACCGAAAAATGCATCTTTGTAATCATCAAGAGATCCTTCATCTCAGTTCGCCATATACGGTAGTTAATACCGTTTAGATTGATCATTTTGCTAGTCTTCACCTCCATTTGCCAAATTAAGCCAAATTTCAGAAAACCGACCGAAATAGTATCGTCAGACCCCACTAGAATAGTATCACAGGACCCAGTAAATAGTAATTTTGTGATAGTATTTCAAATAGTACCACGGGACCAGTTACTATTATCTACAGTGCCGTCACCTTGCAAATTTCTTGGAAAAAAAACTTTAGAGTACTATTCATCACCTTTGTCATTTTACGTCAACTTTTCAAACGGATCACGCCAAAAAATTTGTTGTAATTTTGTCTTCCCCGTGACATACTTCTTTTCAAAAATACCTTCAATGAAAACACAACTTTGATACCATTTGTTGGACACAGCGAGTGTATTTTTGAAAAAAGAAAAATAAAATGAGCAAAATGACACAAAATATTTAACGTGGTTCACCCTTTAATTTTGGACTACGCCCACGGACAAAACTCATAATAATTCTTCTACTGTTACAAATAGTAGATATATAGAGATAAAACCAAAATAATGGCTCACAAGGTATTTCCCGACCTAAAAATACTAACCTCACTATTTTTGTCACTCACCAATCCTTTATCAGAGCATTGCTTTGCTCTGATTTTCTTCTATATTTTTTTGTGTTTGTGTGAAGCAGGGATTACCTTATATAGGCACTCGATCGCGTGAGACAGCTGTAAATGTAGCTATCTTCCTTCCATTTTCAACTAATGTGGAATGTGGAACCGATTTCGGTGTTACAATTGTTGAACATGGTGTCCCTCCGTGTGAGGGACCCATATCCAAAAAGGAGATCGTCAATATTACAAAACGGCAAAGAAGTAACGAACAATCCTGAGATATAGGCCTTGTTTGGATAGTAGCTGATCAGCTAAAAATTAGCTGGTTGACCAAAAAATAGATGATTGACTTCATATATCAGCTATTATATGTGTTTGGTAGATGGCTGGTTGGGTTGGCTGATTCAACCCAACCAGCTAAAATCAACAAGCTACTAACAAGCAGCGTTTGGGGTAATCAGCCGATTACCCCAAACCTTTATCCCAAATTTGCCCATGCTTTCTTCATCGCTACTGCTTCTCTACCGTTTGTCCTACTGCTTCTCCATCGCTACTTTTCTGAAAGTAGGTCTCTATCGTTTGTCCTACTGCTTCTCCATCGCTACTACTTCTCTAATGTACGTGCTGGTTTCTGCTCCATTGTTATTGCTGATTTGTGTTATCGTCATTGTGTCTTAGTCCATCCTTGCTTCCCGCATAGCTTCT
>JAOSBM010000007.1:11350940-11363328 GCA_027568955.1 Erythroxylum tenue
TAAGTAATTAATATTACACGAAATTAAAAAGATTTAGTTGTAATATAAAAGTTTAAGTTTAAAGATTATTTATATATATGCTTGTGTGTTTATTCTTTATGATTTATACATGAGAATTAGAAAAAATGGTAGCAACGAAAATTAAAATTTTAATATTAATAAAAAGCCAGAAAGTTGCGAATTTATAGTTGAATTATATAATTGTGCAAAATGAGTTATACTCGTAAGTTTATGGTTAAATTATGTAATTACACAAAATAAGTTATAGATGTTCAATTTTTTTACACATAAGTCAATATCCTCATAAGTCATTTTACACATAAACAATTAATACTAAACAGTTAATTTTACCAAACATCTTTAACAAACAGCTAATACAATCAGCTATCAGTTATCAGCTAAATGCAATCAGTTGATTGCCAAACAGGCCATAGAATATAATCTCCAACGCACCGTATGTCCTTGTGATGAAGTGAAACAAGAGGTAATACTTAAGAACTCCTCAACGTGCTTAGCCAAACGAGCTATACCTAATGGCAGGATAAGAACTCCACCTCCTAATGCTTGATTTATATAGAAAATAAAGCAATTAGAATAACTTCACATACCTTGAGTGTTCCAATGCACAACATTGAGACAACTAGGCAATTAAAATACTAATCCAATTTCACATTCACGGATAAATGATAATGCTACGTATTACTGGATGTATGGTATATCACGGTGAAAGTTAATATATAATTATTTGGTATTTATTTTATTTAATAATATTAAACATTTTTAATGAATTTATGATAAGTTAATATATAATTTATACTCAATGATATGATAAAAATTCCAGGAATATAGACTGCAAAAGGGCACAATAGGAATCTGGAGCTTTTGCTCCCTTCTCGTTGCTTGGTAATACAATCAATCATCTGTTTCTGCGGGAGACGTAAACTACTAAGCAAATTTCTTTGGAGAGCATGTACTCTTTCCAAGGTTACCCTGATCAGCCAAAAATATAACAAATCCATTCAGACATAAACGCCAAAACACCATAAACAAAGTTTCTCATAAATGGCGAAGATTTCATAACAAAGAGACTTCCATTGACAGGGTCTAGGAACTGAGGCTGCAATGGCTCATCCAGAGGAGACCACAGATCAGAGCGTTAAAACCAGAAATGTTCAGGTTCAGTCCGCACTACAACGACAGCACCCTCTACGACTCCTATGAGCTTAGAGCTGTAACCAACCAAATCAATAGGGCTATGAGAGGATTGAATGGCTCATCACCTACTCTAATGTCCTACTTCAGATCTCCCTTCTGTAATCAACGCTTGGATAGTATCCAAAAGGAGAATGGAAGAACATCAAAGAACAAAATTACATACCCGAGGTCGACTTCTGCGCCTTTCATGATAGGGGCACGCACAAAAACTGCATGGGCAACTACCAGCGGACTTTTGAGCAGGATCTGGAAGAAGGCAAAGCAAGGATGTATTAGGACTGTGCATAGAAGATGGGATTAATCGCCTTCTCAAAAACCAAGCTGTAAATTTTCCAGCGAGCATAAATGGTTATGTCAAAGCATATTTAAAAACTTCCATACTAGTGGGATAAACTTGGTTGCTCCAATAATTTCTTGTTGTGCAGAAATATATCCAGACCTGTTGCTCTTCAATGTAAACAAAATTATGCTTAAAAATAGAATTTAAGTTTATGCCCTTGCAACAAATTAATTGGATGCAAATTAATTTATGATATTATTTTGAATTAATGAAAAGACTTTATTTATTTTTATGTATTATTTTAATTAATATTTTATTTTTCAATAATAAAGGAAAAATCCTTGGAATAATTACTGTGTAATTGAAATTATGATGCGATCATAATTATGAAATTCAGTTTACACTTATGTATTATTCCTAAATGTTCCTAGTTGTAGTTTCATCAAGATGAGATATTGTTGAAATGGTAGCACACATTATGTTTCTTCTTATGAAGAAAGTAACTGATCTCATAAATTAAAGTATAGAGATACTTAAACTAATGTGTGAGTAATTATTAGAGAATAAGTCACTGAACTGACCCGATTATGAGAATTATAGATAGAATATTACTTATGTGTCTATAGATTATCTCATAAAGATGGTTGTATAATTGATCCTCAGACTTGAGATTTCCAAGGTATCTCGTATGGGAATTACTGTGTTTTGATGCTACTTATGAACCGTATGGAGATAGTTGAATAAGTCAATATAGGATTCGTCACTATAAAGTAATTAGACAGAATATTCTACTGTTCTTGATTAGTAATGATTTATGGAATTCTCTAATCAGAGTGAATTACAATTTGAAAAGGTGTTTTCAAATTTTAATTATACATCAATTACTAATTAGCAAGAATGAACATGATTGGATGATAAGAGTAGACATTGTATACATACTTTGTCCAATTAGAATATTGAATGACGAAATAATTAAATTATACATCATAGCCATGCATGGACAGGTTAAGTCAATCACTTTAACATTTCTAATATTTGGATAATCATGACATTTATAATTATGAATCGTATAATTAGAGAATTAAAGATAAATTAAAAGAAGTTTTAATTTATCTAATTCTAATTGAGAATTAGAATTGTAATTTATAATCATTGCTAATTTATTAGGAACCTAATGGGTCACATATCAAAAAGCAATTTGTGAAAGAAATATTAATTTAATTAAGTTGAAATTAATTATAAAATTTGAGAAACTTTTGGGATCAAATATGAGATATTTGATTTTATTAAATTAAATTAATTAGAATTAGAATTTGATTTTAATTATAATTAAAAAAATTTAATTTTAATTAAAGACCCTCACGATTTTTTTATTTAAAAAGGAAGAACATTTTAGAAGCTAGCACATTGTCTTCTTCCTCTCAAAATCAGTCTTGAGAATTGCTATGTGGATATCATCAAAGGCTGGACAATTGAACAGCTCGTGATTGATCAATCGAAAAATTTTCAAAGTTTTTCAACAAGAAGACGAACAAGGTACAATTTCTAATTCGTTTTCTATTTTATTCAAGTTTATTCAATTTTACGGATCTGCTCGAAATTCGTAAAAATTTTTTTTTTCACTACGTCCGTGATTTGATCACGGTTGGATTTCAACAGTGGTATTAAAGTCTCCTTTAATTGTATATCTTGAATTAGAGGCTTGATTCTGATTGATTGTGATAATATGTTAAGGTTTGAAGAACTACAACATGCATGTTATTCGAGACTGCTCTTGTTTCATCATGAAAAATGTTTTTTGTATTTCTCTACATAAAGTTACACTTGTGCAATATTTCTGAAATATTAATTCGCATTAGTGTTCTATTGTTGCGTAAGCCCATGTTTATACGATGTTGGAAATTGTTTATATTTGATTTGTCTATGTCAAACAAATGTTTTCACAACATGGCTCTTGAGAGACCTGCATTTGAGTTCTGGAAATTGTTTCCATATGCATGCTTTATTTTATATTCATCCAACTGCCATATTTTATTTTTCGAATTTTTCCTTTTCTCTGCTCTTGCAAATGACTAAGATCTGAACTTGATTGTGTTCTTTGTGGATTATACTGCTTATTATGCCCATATTATTTTCCTTTATTGTTTGTTTTTGGATCTGGAGCATTTAGTTTATGCCCACAAACAAGTGTATTTACTATTTAAGAGGGGTGATTATTGCCCCTCTATGCGAACAAGGTGTTGCCTGACACCATTGGATGGCGTCAGTGACGCCTCGCTATGCCACCGGCTGCTGTCGTTGGCATCGACATTACTTACGATGCCAGACACTAGCGACGCCGATGTCAATCATCCGGCAAAGGTGGAGCGACGGATGATGGTCGGGAAACATGGGAGATGGGAGTTGGTTAAAGATAAGATGGGGAAACGTGGGACAACAATGTGAGGGAAGTAGAAGTAGGGGCGTCAGTTTTTTAAAAAAAAAGTGGGAGGGAGGCAATTGCAGAAGCAGACAATAGCTTCTGGAGAAGACGATGGGCGCACGAATGCGTTTGTAGTAGACGCGATTGGCACATGCAGTGCACGCGCCCGCTTATCATCATCTGACACATGCATGCGCACGCGCACGCTAGACACCCTCCCATCCCTCTTTTATTCGTTTTTAAATGTTTATAAAACCTTAAATTGTCAATTTAATTAATCTAATAGAGATTAAATTAATTTTTACTCCTAATAAAATTGAAAAGTGTTTTACTAAATTTTGAAATTTGTTTTCAAAGGGAATTTTTATTAGAAAAATTTTGGAACTTAATTTAATTGTTCAAGAGTTTAATTATTAAATTAAATTTATTATCAAATCAATAATTAGAATTAAGTAAAAGTTTTAAATTATTTTTTCATAATTAGATTATGTTTGAAATTATAAATATAATGAGATTATATTATTTTGATGATATCATAAATTTTTGAAATTTTAAATCCTTCAATAAAATATAATAAAATATTAAGTACAAATTAGGAACGTGATAGTTGCCTTCCAGTGTTTAATAATAAAACCAGAATTCTATTTATTGCTTGGCTTGTTGAGTAAACTCAAGGTCACTTTAATCCATATATGTTTTATTTTAAAGTAATGGTTCTTACTTAACTAAATTTGTATGATTTTGATGAGTAAACTCATGATCATATAGATTTAGAGGTAAGGTTAGGAATAATATATGTGAAATATTTTGGCAAAAGTTGTCACCTAACGGTTTTAGGAGTCACATGAGATGTGATTGAAAAGTAGTTTTCTACCTAATTTAATTTTAGTTGGTTTGTTGAGCAAACTCAATATCAATTAATTTTAAATAGGATCCTAGCCCATTAGAAAATTATTTGATAATTTTTCGATATAATAGTGAGGGCTATTAATTTGAATAAAATAGTGGGAGTAATAAAATAATTTTAATTATTTTTTATTTTGGATATAAACTAATATATGCTCCTTTTTATATTTTTCGGTTATTGAATTTAAAGATAAGTGCAAACCTGACATTGAGGAGCATCATCGATGCTAACAAGTTGGCTGGACTCAATTTTTTGGATTGGTTACGAAACTTAAGAATAGTTCTTAGGTAAGAAAAGAAGTTATACGTTCTTGATACTCCTGCTACATCAGAACTTTGTTCAGATGCAACTAATAAAGATTGGGAGAAGTATCAACGTTATGTTAATAACGTTGAACAAGCTACATGTGTGATGTTAGCTTGCATATCTCCTGAACTTTAGAGGTAGCATGAGAACATGGATGCAACTACTATGATACTGCATCTTAAGGAGTTATTAGGTGCACAAAGGAGGGTAGAGAGATATTAAATCTCCATATTAAATCTCCAAGACACTGTTTCAATGCAAGATGATAGAAGGATCTTCAGTCAACCTTCATGTGTTGAAGATGATTGGGTATATTGAAAAATTGGCCCAATTAGGTTTTGTCATGAACCATGAGTTAAGCGTTGATCTAGTGTTATAGTCTCTAAGTTCGAGCTTTGCACAGTTCTTCATGAACTTCAACATGAACCAGAAGGACATGACATTGCCTGAACCGTTGAACATGCTCAAGACTGCAGAAGGGTGCCTTAAGAACGAACCCAATTCTATACTTATTGTCAGTTCTTCTAAAAGCAAGAAAAAAGGCTTTAAGAAGAATAATAATAAGAAAAAGAAGGCTTCGACTAGTGTAGTAAAGGCCAAAGGAGGTGTCAAGAAGAAGAGAAATGACAAGGGCACATGTTTTCGTTATGGAGTCAACGGACATTGGAAGAGCAACTGCCCATCTTATCTTGCTAGCCTGAAAGACAAGAAGCTTAAAGAAGCTGTCTCTTCAAGTATGTTTATGATTGAGATCAATCTTTCTACTTCTGCTCCACATTCTTGGGTATTAGATATTGGTTATGGTTCCCGCATATGTAATAACATGCAGCTGTTAACAAGGAGTAGATCATTGAAGAAAGGCGAAGTGGACCTGCAAGTGGCAATAGAGAAAGAGTTGTTGCATTAGCTGTAGGAACTTGTAGTTTAACTTTGCCTTCTGGCCTTGTATTAGAACTTGATAATTGTTATTATGTCCCTGTTATTACAAGAAACATCATTTCTATTTCTTAGTTGGATTTGAGTGGATTTGTCTTTGTAATTAAGGATAACAGTTATTCTTTTTATAAAGATGATGTCTATTATGGATCTGGATTAGTTACAAATGGTTTGTATGAGATAGATCTTGAAAGGACAATTCATAATATAAATAGTAAGAAAAGAAAATTAAGTAACTAAACTCCATCTTATTTATGGCATTATAGGTTAGGTCATATCAATGAAACTAGAATCACAAAATTACATAAAGAAGGATATTTTGATCCTTTAGTTATGAATCATATGAAACTTGTGAATCTTGTTTATTGGGAAAGATGACCAAACTATCCTTTAAGGGAAAGGGATAACGTGCTAGTGAGTTACTAGAATTAATACATTCAGATGTATGTAGGCCTATGTCCGCAAATACTAGAGGTGGATTCTCGAATTTCATTACGTTCACAGATGATCATTCTAGATATGGTTATGTGTACTTGATGAAACAAAAATCAGAATCATTTGAACAGTTCAAAGAATTTAAACTAGAGGTTGAGAAACAAACTGGCAAAAGTATCAAGATACTTAGATCAGATCGACGTGGTGAATACTTAGACCACAAGTTTCTTGGTTACTTAAAAGAGAATGGGATTCTCTCACATTGGTCTCCTCCTACAACTCCACAACATAATGGAGTTTCTGAAATGAGAAATCATAGACTATTAGATATGGTACGTTCCATGACGAGTCATGCAGTCCTTCCTATGTCTTTTTGGGGATACACAATTGAAATCGCAATATATATTCTAAACATAATTCCATCTAAATCGGTTGATAAGACACCATATGAGATATGAAATGGTAGAAGGCTTGGATTATCACATTTAAAGATTTGGGGATGTGAAGCATGTTATATCTGATAAGCTTCAAGTTAAATCAAATAAATGCAAATTTGTGGGGTATCCGAAAGAGAGTTTTGGTTATCAATTTTATCATTCTATTGAGCAAAAGGTGTTTGTCTCAAGACATGCTACATTCTTAGAAAGATAATTTATTCTCAAAAAAAGTAGTGAGAGTGAGGTTGAACTTAGGGAAGTTCAAGAGCCATAAATTCACATCGAAATGGAATAAGAACCTCAAGTTGATACATATGATGTACAACCGAGAGTTCAAGAGACACATAGTCTGCGAAGAACTAATAGAATACGTCGTCCTCCCATTAGAATATATCTACATATTGAGCAGGGAACGGATAATGTATCGCTCATATATGATGAGCCTACTAATTTTAAAGAAGAGATGTCTAACATTGATTCTTTTAACTGGCAAGAAGTTATGAGATCTGAAATGGAATTCATGTACACCAATTAAGTATGGACTTTGGTTGATGCACCTGTTGGTATTGTACCTATTGGATGCAAGTGGGTCTTTAAGAGAAATATTGATATGGATGGTAATGTACATACATACAAAGCAAGGTTAGTGGCTAAAGGTTACAAACAAAAACAAGGAGTTGATTTTGATGAAATCTTTTTGCTCATAGCTATGCTAAAATCCATCAGGATCTTGTCAGCCATAGCAGCATATCATGATAATGAAATATGGCAGATGGATGTCAAAACTGCATTTCTCAATGGAAATTTGTAGGAGGACATGTATATTACATAACCTGAAGGTTTTGAATCCAAGATATTTTCTAATCAAGTATGCAAGTTACAAAGGTCCATTTATGGACTTAAGCAAGCGTCACAGAGTTGAAACATCCGTTTTTATGAGACAGTCAAAGAGTTTGATTTTATAAAAAATGTAGATGAACTATGTGTCTATAAGAAGGTTAGTGGGAGTGCAATCATTTTCTTGGTACTATATGTGGATTACATATTGCTTATTAGAAACAACATAGCTATGCTACAGTCTGTAAAGATTTGGTTGTCCAAGAACTTCTCTATGAAGGATATGAGAGAACCAGCCTATATTCTAGGAATAAAGATTTATACTGATAGGTCAAAAAGGTTGCTTGGATTGTCTCAATCCACGTACATAGATAGAGTGCTAAAGAGGTTTAGCATGGAGAATTCTAAGAGGGGATTCTTACCCATATCGCATGGAATTTCTCTCTCACAGAGTATGTGTGCAAAGACACAAGATGAGAGAGATAAAATGGATTGTATTCCATATGCTTCGACAATTGGATCAATCATGTATGCGATGCTATGTACTAGACCAGATGTTTCTTATGCTTTGAGCATAACGAGCAGATTTCAGTCTAATTCTGGTGAAGGTCACTGGACGGTTGTAAAAAATATCTTAAAGTACTTGTGAAGAACTAAAGATGTTTTCTTGATTTATGGAGGAGATGAACTGAGAGTGAACTGAGAGTTTAAGGATATTTAGATGCTACTTTCCAGTCAGATCCTGATGAAAGTAGATCACAGTCAGAGTACATCTTCATTCTAAATGGTGGTGCAGTAAGTTGGAAGAGTTCCAAACAACTGACCATTGCAGATTCAATAACTGAAGCAGAGTACATTTCAGTGTTAGAGGTGGCAAAGGAAGCAATTTGGATCAAAAAGTTCATCACTGAACTTGGAGTGATTCCTAGCATTGTTGAGCCTATAGTATTGTATTGTGACAACAACGGTATTGTTGCGCAAGCAAAGAAACCCAAGTCTCATCAACGATCCAAACATATACTCAGAAAGTTTCACTTAATTAGGAAGATAGTAGAGTAGAAAGACATAAGATTGGAGCGAGTTCTCATTGAAGAGAATCTAACATATCTTTTTATTAAGCCATTGTCTCAAAAGAGACATGATCGACATATAGATGGACATGGTATTAAAATTAAATTAATTTGATTTTGATTTTGATTTTAATTATAATTAAAGAAATTGAATTTTAATTAAAGGACCTTATAATTTTTCTATTTAAAAAGGTTAAGAACATTTTAGAAGCTAGAACTTTGTCTTCTTCCTCTCAAAATTAGTCTTGAGAATTGCTCTGTAGATATCATCAGAAACTGGACATTTGAACAACTCGTGATTGATCAATCGAAAAAAATTTCATTGATAATTCTGCCGTTGCTGGATTTCAGGTTCTCCACTAGTGTAATCTGTTGGACTTAGCTGAGGCACTTTGTGCTCATCGATGATTACAGTCAGTTAGTTTCGAATGTTTCTGAATTTAGTTCAGCACCCGAACTTAAAGTAATAATTCATGTTGGTCATTCCAGTGTCCTGATGTTTTAAACCTGAAACTTTGGGAGTTTAGAGTGACACCACTTCAAAATACCGTAGGAATAGAATGGAGTTGAAGTTTCGCCAGTGCCATTGACAATTACTAATTTAGAGCTTTTCTTGTTCAAAATTGCATCTTGCTACTAATATCATCAGTTAACCTTAGCTACAACAATTTATAAGAGACTTTCTAAGTAAAGCCGAATTCTATCCCAATTTGATTCTAATCCTCGTTCCTGTAAATGGAAGGGGTAGCCAAATCTAAGGTTTATTACAGGTGCACCATTTGTAATGTTATGCCTAAGTGATTGGATAATGACCAATTCCCTGCATTAAACTAATAATCGGCTATCGACTAAGTTGAGTCGGGCTAAATTAGACCCTATTTTCACGATTCAAATCTAATCTAATCAGATTAAGTTTGAGATCAAAATAATATCGTTTTGATATAACTAATCAAAACAATGTCATTAAACTAGTCATTGTTTGGGACTCCAAGGCTCCACTCGAGACCCAATCCAGTCAACTCAAACTTATTCTATTGACTTCAGTTCAGTCTAGGCGAGACCATTTTGCCAATGCTAAGCAATAGATTGCAACACTAAACACTGATAAATTCCACTCCATGTATACATTCATTTCCTTCTCATCTTACAAACAAATCCTAAAACTCCATGTCAAAGAAAATTAGTTACGCAAACAGATAAGAGAATAAGTCGCAGGAAGGACAGATTACATAATAGGGTAAGCATGAGAACTTCAAACTGTTGGAGTATCTAATCCCTTCGCATGCATTACATGAAATTTCAATTTCATTGCTCCCAGAATCTATCTTATTCATAGATAAAAAAAAGACCACTACTCTGCGAAAACGTTTAGCTTAAACTCTGATCCAGGACCTCTCAACTTTGTGAACTGGGTCGAGATGGGCCTAAGTAGTTTGTGACCAACCCCATGATTGCAAACCTGGTTTTGAAAAATGAAATGAAGTTAATCAAGTGTGTCCAAGAAAAATTGGAAGAACTGTTATTTATCGTTGAATATAGACAATGGATCAGAGCAAAAAATTGATCCATCATATGTAACTAGTTGGACCAAGTTTGAATGGAAATGTTAAAGTTTGCTCTATTAGAAGAAGAACAGAAACAAGAACAGAGAGTGACAGAAATATAAACTTGTACCTATGTACAATTGCCCTACCATTAGAGCCAGTAAATTTATGGATGTCTATGAATGTTAATTGAGGAAACACTCTATCTAAATGATCAGGTGAAAATTAAATGATCCTCAAACAGGTATAATAAGACGTTAATCATCCAATAGAATATCTTCTCTCTTCATCAGTCCTCAAAATTCAAAACTAAATCTCCATGTTTAGTGAGTTAACCTGAAAAACTTTCTACCTAGATTGATAGCAACCTCGACAACAGCATCAGTAACATTACCAACTTCTTTTAGCCACTCCCAAAAATGGGAATATCATACAAAAATCATGTGTTTTGAACCAGATGAAAAATAACATTAGCTTGTGAAATTGAAAATTCAGCTCAGACCTTCTTAGACAACATTAAGTACAAAGTTATTACATCGTTATCAATAATTTAGAAGTAGCTCTCATAAAAGTTTAAAGTATTTTTCCTTGTAACAGTGCTATCTGAATAAATACTTAAATTGTCCATCTTATCTAGAACATTGTAAGTAAAAAAGTCAACAGTTTTGTTGTTAATGGACTTGATTATAAATTTTCAATACCATAGGGGTCCAAAAATTAAATTTAGTCCACATAGCCCTTTTTATTATTTCACATGTGACACTTTTCTATATATGATTAATCCAAATAACATTGCTCTTTACCCATGTCTTTGATGTGATTAAACACTACCTTCATCGATCAAATCTTCACTGATAGCTCATACCTTCAGTGAAAATTTTGGAAGCCTAGGCAGACTACATGTATCTCCATGAAACCCTTGCACATAAGTTTAGTATATCAAGAAAAATTGAAGGGAGTTTAGCTAAAGAGGTGTTAGTATGAGATAATGGAGTTGAAATTGGAATTGGAATGGAATGGACGGTATAATGTGAGGAAATTACATGAGGGAAGCCACGACATGTAGAGTACATGAGTGAAAGGCTTGATTTGAAGCATGGTACGAAGATTCTATTACATCACAATATTTGCACGACCAAACAATAGAATGTACCAAACACCGTCTAATTTATAAAGCATAGATCAATAACATGAAAGCAAGCAGGAAATAAGAAGAGAAAGTGAAACAAACACTTGGTCAACGTATAAGCAGGACAGAAGATCTGAATTTACATGGTGGCCATGGAGATCTGCTTAATGTCATTCTCAAGGTTCCTCATATTGACAAGAGATTGCGCACTGAATATGATCGCAAGCCAGGAGCAAAGTTTGTACTACGCAGTAACAATAACTTCATGTTAAGAACGAGAATCAAATCTAACATATTCAAACTTACCAAGAACCGTTCAGAAAATTTCAAGTAACATAAGCTAAAGAACAAAATGATAGCAGTTGTAGAGGCAAACATCTAGTTATTGAATATCTATGGGTTTTGCTCAGAAAGTAAAATTTGATTTATGCGGATGCGAACCCTGAACATAACGCCAGCGACGCCGAAGATTACGGCAATGAAACCGGCGTAATCGATAGGAAGATCTTGAAGTGAAACCACAGGCGGTATGTAAGGCTTCGCCGCCGAAGGTTGGCGTGGATCATTAGCCGCCGACGAGTTGCTGTGAGAAGCCATTCTCTGGTGCTTGTACAATAGGGGTGGTGTTTGGGAGATTTAGATCTATTTATTTATACGTTTGTGATTTCATGTCTAGATAAGACTCATGGGGCTTTTGGTTTGAGCATCGGTTGGGTATGGATATGAGTATAATAGTAGGTGAGAATGAGAATGGGTATAAAAAATAAAAAAATAATGTTTAGTTTGTAACTTAGGTTTCTGTATTAATACCAATAATATTGTTTGGTTTGTTACATTAATGGGAATGAAAGATAATAACAGCAACAGCAA
>JAOSBM010000007.1:11371403-11383725 GCA_027568955.1 Erythroxylum tenue
CATTCCATTCCATTATAAACCACTCCATTCCCTTCCATTCTATTACATTCCATTCCATTAATTAACATCCAACCAAACAGGGCCTTAGAGAATTAAATGTGTAAATCAACAGAAATAGAGTTGACACTTCAAAGTAAAATTGAATCATTAGTAAAGGATAATTGGAATATTTCCAATTTACCACACTTGTTATGATAACTGAATCTTGGTTCTTTTGTAATCTTAAGACTGGTGAGTTTATAGAAGACTTCCATGTTTATGACAAAGAGGTAAGGTGATTAACTAATACGGCTTACAGCTTTAGAGATGTTTGAAGGTTCACAATTTATGAAAATTGAGTAGGTCATAGAAGTGATGCAGCTCTTACTTATTATGAAGATGCTAGGCATCCCAATGGGATGTAGAGAGGAGAGAACACAGTTCTAGCTCAAAGCTCAAAGAATTAAAAAACTTGGTAAAGTCAATTTTCAAGGCACAGCTTTTGATGGATGATCAAAAGTTACAGCTTTTGATGGATGATCACCCTACCTAAATCCATATACTCATTCACCAAAGTCATTAACCCCACGTCCACCAATCAGGTTAGGATCTTCTCTCTTTTGGCAGATTTACTCTAAGGATCTTCTCTCCTTCGTCGACCACTTTCTCCTTTTGTGAATGCCACTCTTCTCACTGGGTAATTAGCTCTAAATTTAAGATTTTAAGGTTTTAATTTTGAGAATTAGGATTTGATTTATAATTAAAATTTATTAATTTTAATTATGAATTTAAAATATAATTAGATTTAAAATAAAATTTAAATTATTTGAATATTATTTTTAAGAGTTAATTCTATTACACTACGTTACATTATCAATTACAAGTATAAATTTTATGTCATATCATAACTTAATCTCGTCTTAATTTCAAATTAAAATAAAAATCTTTTGTTAAATTTGTCTTAAATTTAACTATACAAGAAAAAAAGGCAAATGAAATCTTGTTATATTTCTATTTTATTACAATATTCAAACTCTTTCATTATTCTTTTTTTAACCAAAAAATTACAAAAGAAAAACATAAAATAAAGGGATACAAAAACTTGTCAGGCAAGAAGAAAGGAGTGAAAGTAGAACAAAAGTTACGGACGAAAACAGAGATAAGAGTAGTGACACTTAAATTAATGGAAGAGCAGAAGTAATCAACAAAACACTCCAATCCTTACCAGAAGAAAGACAACATGAAGGTAATATTAATAGGAATGAATAAAGTATCTGAAGAAAGTCTATTATAGTCAATGGATATTCAGCTCAACAATCTGTCCCCAAAACTGGAAAACGATAGTGACAGAAAAATCCAAACGAAAGGAAGAAAGAAAAGAACAATCCCATCAATCTAAAGAAGTTGACCGCCCCTCATGCTATGCTATTATTTACTGGGTAAGTAGGCAAGCAACAAAAGATAAAAGGGAAACCGAATAAGACAAAAATGTAGTTAAGAGATATTTTATACGTTTTGAGTTGATTTGCAATTAAATAAAAGGAAGAGACAATCCAATTTTGCATACACGATCTTGTCATTTTTCTTAAGAATGAGAACACAACAGTGCCCAGATTGAAAAGATTAAACGGCCTCCATCTTTTTCATGGAGAAAGTCTAGTATCCAACTCTCTATATTCTCACTACTCACTCATGGGTTTCTATGGTAAGCATGTTGCCACTTGCCAGTAAATAAGATTAAAAAAAATGTTAAAGAAGCAATAGAGATTTTGGACTGGAGATCACTGGGAAATAAAGAGAGAAAATCAATTAATTAATTATCAAAGTGAAAGACATTGTACCCCGTCAGGGAGATTCCTAGGCATAGGAAGAGCAGTAACATATCTCTGAGGGCAGGATTTCCGAACAACTGCAGAAGATGATGACGTCTCAGACACATCCGCTTGGTTCCGGCCATGGAACTTGGCAAAACGATTAATAACAGAAACTTTCCCTAGGTCTTGACATTCAAGTCTCAAATCCGAAAGTGATAAACTCTGATCCAATCTGCATCATTAGTCATAAACAAAATGCACACTATGAAAAAGCCATCATAAAAGAGGCTGTGGTAATTTGAGATTGACAACATTTCTGCACAAGTATAAAAAATGAGTAACGTTTTGAACACATAATGCATCTTCTGTAACGACTCTTTTCAATTGTATCATTTACATCTAGGCTTGTGTTTGCTACACAACCTTCTTACTTTGTCATAAATTGTTTTACATGTCATCTGCAAGAGTTTCTCTGAGATCATATGCATCCTAAAATTTATGAGTTTAGGAATATAAACAAATTTAGGTTAAACAACAATGCTCATTGAAGAAAGAGTGAAGTGTAATTTCTAGGGAAGTGTTTCGTGAAAATCCACATCCATAAACCATGCTTGCCAAGGTCAAACAAATAAAAATAATGCTGACAACCAAAGCTCCCACCCACCCAGTCTCCAAGAACAAAACGATTAACCTTTTCATATATAATGCTCCTATCCAATGCCTTTAAATCCTATTCATCAGACACCATGCAGAACTTAAAGATGGTGGCAGCATACAAGGACAATCTAATTTGGGATAAAAAAGAACATTTTGATACAGATAAATATAACTAGATTAAACTTTTTCTGTGGCCTACTGATGTATTAGCAGAGTTAGGCTTCAGGGCTCCATTGTTTAACATGGGACAAGGATAAGCCCAAAAAGCATCCAAATGCTCCCTAAAAAAGGCTAAAAAGAATGAAAAGGGCTGGATATAAAAGAAACCGAGATGTAGCAACCAACTGAATACTAGAATTGGACACGCAAAGATTTACCTCAGCACCACATTTTCTATCTTCTTAGCTCTGCTCACAAAATCTTCCATAATCTTTGAGAAGTACTCATCACTCATCCTGTCACATGTTTTAACCTTCTCTGTGAGGCTGAGAAGAGGAAGAAACAAGTACGATCATTATACAACAAAAAGGTCATACAAGGATAAACAGGACTCATTTCACCAAACCATAAAAATTTGACCAATTTGATGGCAATGCTTACATATTTCCACTTTGCGATTGGACAGGAGTATCAGTTCCAGTGCAGAGGGCACTGCATGCATTCCCTATTGTTGTTCTAGCAGCGAAGTTTGCAACACTCTCACAATGTGAAACAGCATCTGCAGACATAATTGGTGCGAGAGGAGGGTGAAAGAGCAGTTGCATTAGCTGTGTTGTCAGTATAAGCCTTCTTCTAGATCTAAAGACTGGAGGTCCATCTTCTAACATTTCAGTCTCCTCTTCAACCTGCCATTGGACATGAAACAATTGGAGCTGCCACACTAACTAAAAGTGAATATTTGTTTGGATGGTGAAAAAACAAGGAGGAGAGTCGTAAGAGGAGATAAATAACTGATCCATTGTCCCACAACTTCCCTTTTTCTCCTCATTTACATACTTAGGAAAACGAAAACAAAAGAGCAAGCTTAACAATTGTTGAGTAGAATTGATGAGACCTAGTACTGAGTGTTACCTTCTCACTCAGACGGTTTACGGCCAAAGCCCAATCCTTTTCCGCTGTACTGCAGTTATAAAAGAAAAAAGAAGAAACCCATAAGTTACGACAATTCAAAACAAAGAAAATATGATTCAACTCTGCAATTTCTAGAGTAAAAACAGCATTGCATTATGGAATCCTAAGATCATAGTGCAGTATATGTCAATCACCTAATATTGTGAAGCTTTTGGAGACCCTGTGTCACTTCCTTTTGCCAAGACAGAAGTCCGGAAGTAGCACATTTACGCTTTTTCAGTCTCCTAACCAACATACCAGTACCAGCATCCGCATCCGCAACCGCATCCACATCCGCATCATCAGAATGTAATAACTGAGGTGAATTAAAATTCTCAGTTACTGACAGTGCATGATTCGAGCACTTTTGAAAGACTCCATACTGCCCACCATCAGCAGTAGCATTTCCTTGCGGCATATAACTATGGGCATGCAACTTATCAGACGGCCTTCCAACAGGGAAAGGCAGTTCTGCAGTTTTCATGGTGGCATTTTTTGGTGTACCATTTATGGATAATGTCTGCCCATTTTTAAAAGTTCCATATCGATCAAACCAGGATGGAGCCATTTGGGGACTGACATTAGAATTCTCACCTCTAAAAGGAGCTTCAACATTACTATTGACAAAATTATGAGGGTCATTACATCCAAATGCAGGAACATCACAAGAGGATTCACTTTTATCACAACAATCAGTTGGTTTTGATGTAAAGTTTAGTATCGTAGAATCTCCAGATGCATTTAAGGTATTGCTTGCTGATGAATCTCTGACCATATTATGGTTTCCATAAAGTGGATGTCCTCCTTGGGGAGCCACCACCTTTGCATCCACAGCACCATCAGGACCTCTAAACCTCTTCAAACTCCTCAAACTCGGATCACCTTCTGAATCTTTCATGCCCCGATACTGATGCATTAAGTTGTAATTTTGATGCAAAGTATTATTGGGTATTAGCGATCGGCCAAAAGCTTCAATTATTTTTTGAGTACTGCCAGGTTTTGACAGAGATGTGTCATCAGAATAATCTAAAACAGCTTCTTTTCCATGTGATGTACTAATTCTCTTCTGCCCAGAATCATTCTCAGGTGAAACTTGCTGCTCAAGGTTTCCTTTTGATTGCTGCTCCTTCCCAATTAAGCCATATGAATTTGGAAATCCAACATATTCAGTTAGACTGTTCCCTCCTCTTTGTGCATTTTGATCTTCTAGCTTCTGAGGTTGGGAAAAGGTTGTCTCTAAACTGTCAATTGATTCAACATTGGACTTCAGCATATTGGATGATACCCTGAAAGGCTGACTGCCAAACGGACGCTGCTGCAATGAAGCACTGTTCCAAATAGCAGGAGACACTTTTGTAGGGACCCCATCTGGAGAGAAACCAGACATGTGGTCCTGCTGAGAAGCTGGAGCAGCTTCCAAGACTGGAAATTGTTGGGTAGAACCCCCCGCATGGTTTTGGTTATGAGGAACCAAATGAGAGACCTCATTAGAGGAAGCAATGTCATTATCAGCTGTACTTTTGGATGTGCCTGGCAATGATGACAATGCTGGTTCACTGGTGTGAGCTCTATCGATAGACTTCTCAATCTGTTTTAGCTGAGGAGTAAACCTATCTATAGATAGATTGACAGACGGATTGTAAGTTGACTGTCCAGACTTATCATCCACTTGCTGATTCTCATTGTAACTACTCACGTAAGGGAAGCCAGGAGAAAAGGTAGCAGATCTCTCTTTTTGGAAATGCTTATTATTTTGTCCAATTGCAGCAAACATGTTAGTCCTTAATTCTCTTTGAGATGTTTCACTTGAAAGAGGTAATGACTGGACAGAGGATGCAGAAGCCAGCCAGGCACGGTTCTTCTCTCCTATAATAGGACCAATGCTATTAGTTTGATTATGCTTTGTCTGAGATGAGTTCCCAGAAGGTAATGCGTGCTCTGGATGGGATAAGAATTGAGATGGGGGAGCCAGTTGTAAACCAAATCCTTGAGAAACAGAAGATTGATTTTTCTGAAGTGATCCATCAGATGTCTCTGCTTGAGGCATCTCAGAGGATTGGGTGTTGTTGGAAGAGCTGGGCCGCATCACATTACCATGCTCCCTAGCTTGGTCCACCTTTTGAAGTAGCTCAAGCATAGTTTGACTGCAGTATATGTATCATTCAACTTTCAAAATAAAAATTCCAACGATAATAATAAGAGTTTCAGAAGGCCAGGAGGAAAATGATAGAACCATGCAAATATAACTCGTATCAATGACAGATTCTATAAGCAAGAATTGAAATACAAATAGAGCATAACAAAAAAAAAAAATTTGACCAACTATATGATAGCTAAAAAAAATGCAAAAACTGGAAGGTAGATAAAAAATATCCAACTACCTTGATGTTGTGGTTTTGTTGACTGCATTTTCTTCATGAAAACTGGTTGAATGACCCTGTAAATAAATAAAAAATGAAATAATCAAAAGATCCTGACACCTGAAGGATTATTTAGTATGGAAAACATGATATAGTCCCATGAAGCAACAGTCAGCTTATCAATTACCATTGAGTTCCTAGCCAAATGACTCGGAAAGTTTGACCGCCCAATGTATCCTAGGTCTTGAGCTTTTAATCCTTGTGAAACCTCGTGCACTGACTGTGAATGCACAGTATTTCTTGCTTCTTGAGAAGGGTCAATATCAACCTCCAAATCACCCATGGGATGATATTGAAATTTACGAATTCCAGAAGGCTTCCGAGCAACATGACCGGAAGACTTCTGTTTGCTTCCAGTAAAAGTACCAGAATCATTGGCATTAAACCACAAATTTTCTCTGCCACCAGCACTTGAGGTCTGGTGAGACATATTTTCGAATTTATTAGTTGCATTTTCCCTTGTATTAACATTCTGTGAATCATGAGCTTCAACTGCCCCATTTTGCAAATTATTATTTCCAAAAGAATGAAGAGTTGGACGGGTGTTATCCATATGAGCTTGGTACTTTCTTGGAATCTCATTTACTTTAGCATTCACTGAAGAATCAAAATGCTTCCAAACATCAATACTATTACTGTTTGAAAGCTGCTGGCTGCTTTCCCGATTGGGCTTGACGGTGCCTGAATCCGGCACTGCAGCAACCTGGCTGTGGTTAGAATTTTCTCTATTAACCTGCAGGATCCCAATATGACCCCTTGCCCCATACACAGAACTCTTCTCATCAGTGCTCTGAGAAGTTTGTGCTGGGCTTTCAGTGTGCAGATCTTTAATAGCAACATCTGAGCTGAATGACACTGAATTATTGTAGTTCCAGCTACTAGGTCTGTCACTTTGTTGGCCAAGTATATATGGTGGTGTGCCATGATCTGTCCATGAACCAGGAAAGTTGTTTACTTTTGACTTTACATCTGAAGAATGAGAACCATTTTCGTATACATTATTGCCTACATCAATTTCCTGGTGTAAAAGGCCAGGATCTAACCGTTTTAATCCTTCCACAGGAACCTGAGCAGTAAATTTCTGGGAAGAGATATTCTGCAACCTATTGTTCTGTTCTGGAGAAGTTTTGGCCCCTAATTGCTGAACTCCATTGTTGGAGTTACCAGATGGTGATAAGGGGCTAGAATTCAGAACTGGGGCAGTCTGCAAACCATTACTGGCCCAATGAAATGAGTGATGTTTATTACTGTTATTAGCAGCTGGCATCTGTTGAGTCCCATCTGGAGGTTGGTTACTCCTGAAAGCTACACCACTCCACTCTTCTTGCAAACCCGCATCAGCACTTGAGGTTTCTGCTACAGCAGACTGCATGAGAGCACTCCAGCTCCCACTCTGCAGAGAAGGGAATGTGCTAAAACAATCTGAACCATCAAACATGTTATTACCACCTGTACCAACATTAGCACCCTTACCAAAGGCTTCCCACAAGTTGTCATCTGAGCCAAACAAAATCTTTTCTTCAGTAGGATCCAAGGTAGACACAGTTTTCAAAGGAGGAACTTGCGTCATAGTTTTCTCCTCTAACATTCCTAATGGACCAACCACCTCTTGCCTCCCAAGAAAATCCGGCATAAGTCCATTGCTTTGCTGTACATTTGTTTTCTGCAAGCTTTCCAAACTAAATCCACTATTTACACCTTGATTGCCAGCACTGCCAATCATTCCTCTGCCCTGGTATCCCTGTCTGGACAATGAATTCCCTTCCTGAGTGCCAACTTGTTCTGAAAATCCAGAATAAGGATTAGCTGGAGATGAATTGCTGCTGCTTGATATCTGTTGCATTGTAGTCTTCTCTGTTTGCAGGGTTGAAAAGTGATTCGGAGTTACTCTTGTTCCAGAGATAGGAACACCATAAAGAGACTGATCAACCTGTTGAGGAACCATACCCATCAAACGTGATGCCTGGCCATGCTCCAAAGGGAATACAGATCCACTTGATGATGCTTGCAAAACTGGAGGCACAACACGGTGATGCCAGTTTGGAGTACCAGCCATAAGTTCAGGGTGCCATGAATAGTTAGATGTATCATGCACTGGAATGCCATTAATCAAAGCCTGTGAATCATTGCTAGCTGCCTGTTGTGCATTTACAGAATTAAGTTGCCTTATTTCTTGCTGCTGCAATTGTTGCTTCTGAAGTTGGTGCTGCTGCCTCTGAATTTCTTGCATTTGTTTAAAAAAATATTGTTGCTGTAAAAGTTGCATGTCGTTCATGCTTGGATGTTGCTTTGGTGAAGACTGCTGCATACCTGGATGATGGTCATTCATTTGCTGTTGCCCTCCAAAAAAGTCAAAGTTGACTGGAGATTCACTAGAATCTACCCTTGTTGTATTTTTCTGATTAAGCCCGTAACCATTCCCAACCTGTGAGTCAAGAATTGAAACTCCTCTGGATGTTAAATTATGTCGATCAGCCTCTGTTTCCATTCCCAAAAAGTTTGCATCATTCTGCCTCGATGTAAAAACCTGATGCCCATGCATAAATCCATTCAGCATTGTCTCTTGGTTTTGGGATTGACTTCTGGCAAACTCAGGCTGCAATGTTGCCGGTGAAAAGTCAATACCATGCTGCATGATTGATGTCTGGCTGCCATGTCCTCTTTCATAATCAGCTAATGTCAAAACAAAAGAATATACTTAATAAAACAGAATATCTTAATTGTATCTCATGCATAAAGCTCAGATCAAGACATCCTTAGTGGCATAATTAGGGTTGGCCTGGGTTGAGTGGACTTCAGGCCGGGATTGGGCCAAGGTGGCCTGCCTGAAAGCCCAAAAGGCCCACTGTCAAAATGGCATCACCCATCAGGGTTTTGCCCCAGGTCCGGTCTGAGGCCACCCCTACTTGTAGTGAAAAATAAATGACAGAAACAAAATATAGAGCCACTTTAGGATATAGTAGCCCAACTTCTAATGAGTTGCACAATTTATACCTGATGGCTGTGTATTGTGATTCTTTAAGTTAGAGATATGAGTTGTGCCGAACTGTCTGTGATTTCCAGTCCACAGATTATTACTTAGCCCGGACCAGCTCCCATCAATGACTTGCGAGTGGTGTTGACCTTGGGAGAACTTCTCCTGGCCAAAGAAATTATGTATCCTATCTCCAACTTCGTTGCCAGGCATAGATAACCCACTCCACAATTTTTTAGCAGCTTAATTCTGTGAGTGCGGAATCACGATCTAAAAGGAACACAAATAAGCCCAAATTTTTGCATACAAATAACTGATTTAAGGAAAAAATAAATGCTGAAATCTTTATCAGGATCAATAATCTCCAAACCTCTTCTCTTTCATTTAAGAGACACTCTTACTGCAATCCCCCTGCCACTCAAAAGCCCATACTGCATAAAACAATCAAAGACCTCAATAAAGGGAAATAATATCACATTATATCAATGGCCAAAGAATTTATTGAGGAAATAGAGAAAAACATTATGAGTTGCCATAGAAATGACTATGATATATCAACTCAAATAACCCTAACACACTAATAACTATCAGCAAAGTGTTGACTCTCATCTACACACACCAAATCCTCCATTAATGATTTATAAATTTATTTCCTTTTTATTCACACTTTCACCTTCCCTTTGCTATTTTTTGGTATTTACGGTTGTTCTGTTATTTTATATCTCATTGCATTTTTTCAGTAACTTTTTATCTTATGATGTTTGAGTTAACTCCTATGTATAGGTTTGTATTTCTATTCTTAGAAACTTTTCATAATTGAATTAGACAGGAATCCTACTCTGCTTACTGTTCTCTCTTCCTCCCACTCCTACATCAACATTTCTCTCTTCCCCCTACTTACATCTTCCGTTTTCTTCTTCCCCTATTTCCCTTTCTCCGTCTCAGCCCATTTTCTCCCTCCCTGCTCTGTGCTGCATAACTGTAACTCTTATGCCATTGAAGAAAAAGAAAAACTAAAACTCTCAACTAAGTAGGACAGGGCGGTAAAATCAATTAAGTTTTTCCAGAGTCGCAAAATGGACCACTTCAAAATAATTACAATTTTTATTCGTTCTCTTTCACAAACACGGTAAGATCTTTCACCACCGAACACATAAATCTCCCTTGCCTATTTGAGCATCTAGGGACACAATCTAAACTCAACAGTACAAGAAAATGAGCCTCCAAAATACTTCCACCTTGATGAAATTCTACATAGATCTCTTTTGGTCTCTAACTTACTACCAACCTCAGTATCCAAGTACAACTAAATTATCATACAATGAAGTCTTGCAAGGCCTACTAAAAAGCAAAGTACTAACAATTGCTTACCATCAATCATTGAACCAAAACTCTATAAAACAAACAACCCACCAATGTTCCTAAATTTAGCCTGTCCTACGCATAATGCATATGACAATCTGCATTTTAGTTTCAAAACTTATGAAACAACAGATCCAAGCTTATACAGCATCTGACAGATCATTCTGGTCATAATATTCATGATTTTAGAACCAAGTCAAAAATTCTGGCATCACTTAGGATGCAGATAATCATTGAGCAGGAAAAAGAACAAAGTATACTTCTGCAAGCCAATTTCTTAACCTGCATCAATCTCTTAGTAATTTCACACTATTTTGTAAATTATATACAAATGGTGAACTCAGGTTTACTTTCTATAAATGTCCCATGGCTACTTTGGGAATTCACAGTTAAATCAAGCAATAGTCGGTAAAACCTTACAGATCCAAGCTTATACAGCATCTGACAGATCATGTGATCATAATATTCCTGATCTTAAAACCAAGTTAAAAATTCTGGCATCCCTTACAATGCAGATAATCAATGAGCAGGATGAAGTACCAAGTATATTTGTGTAATTCACACCACTTTGTAAAGTACATACAAATGGTGAACTCAGATTTACTTTCTATAAATGTCTCATGGCTCCTTTGAGAATTCACTGATAAATCGTGCAGCAACCGAAGGACACAGATAATAGCATGACGTACACCAAATGCTGATGTGGCCAGTACAGTGAATGCCTAATGCCGGGCATATCCCAAGCCAAGACCCATAAACACGGAAATAAATCAACAAATGACAGTACTTGAATTGGCGAAATCTCAAGCAGAAGAACCCTTACATTCATTGTCAGTAAGTCTAAACATAAAGAAAGGAAAAAAGAAAATTTACTCAAATTACGTTGCTACGTATCCCACAGCCTTGTTCACCACGGGCTCGCTATCTCTCCCACACGCATACAGAGAAATAAAGAGAAGTTAATGACAGAGCTTCAGTCAAACTAAGCCTGTACGACTAAGCCTTACCTCACTTGAACTGATACTAAAGCATGAGATTTTCATTCCTTTTCCTTTTCCCTACTCTTTTACAAGCAACCAAAGACAACCCAAAACCCCCAAATTCGTACAAAATCTCAAATTTGGTACCAAAATGATGCTAGATCGAGAGATGACAGAGAGACACAATCCCTTTCGGCATAAACCATTTCCACCCAAACACAATCGCAAACAAAAATTAGGAACAAGAAGTTGAAACAAAGCTGCCCACCTCTGAGGCACCAGAAGACTGGGGAAGATTCCACTGTTAAATGCAATTTAGTCTTCGCCCAATTTAGGGTTTCAGGGCAGAAAAAGGAAGTTCGAGGTTCACAATTTTCGCTCGAAGCCTCCACTTGAGCTCCTCTGAGATTGTCAATTTCAAAGATGGATTAGTGTTTGAATCGGGGAGATGTAAAGAGGTGACCTTGAGCTCAGCGAGAGAGAGAGAGAGAGAGAGAGAGAGAGATAAAGCTATGGAAATAGTGAGCGAATTTTTCAACGAACAGAGGAACAAAATTGAGGTTCGGATCCGAAGCTAAGGTGGGGATAACGAAGCAGCGTTAGGTCTGGATCCGAAGCTGAGGGAGGAAAATGTGTTTTTTAAAGGCGGGTTTGGAGGGGAAATTTTGAGAAATGGGGCACGTGGGAGAGGGAATTAGGTGTGTCTTTTGGATTAAATTTTAAAACTTGTAATTTCACATTAATAGCAGATTAAAGTTGAAGTCACTTATTCAAGTTTATAACTTTTCTTTTCCTTTTTTCAACTGACAATCCACATATTTGCACATTTTAGAGTAGTTGGAGCAATTTTATGAATACCGTATCGGATTTGGTACAGGATTGGGCTCTGGAACAGAACGGTACCAGTATCGGTTGGTACCGGGTACTGTTTCGGGATATTTTTTAAAAATATAAAATAGTCCCTAAACTTTTTAAAAATTACAAAATAGTCCATATTGATATATTATACAGCTGTACTGTATACTT
>JAOSBM010000007.1:11392560-11403442 GCA_027568955.1 Erythroxylum tenue
ATTCCAATTCAATTCAATTCAATTTAATTCCAATTCAATTTAATTCAAATTCAATTCAATTCCAATTCAATTCAATTCAATGCTAAATCAATTCAAAACATACTTCAATCCTAACAATTACAAAACATTCATAATTCCATTTACATTCAATCAATTTTCAATCCAAATCCAAATTCCAATTTCAATTCTATTCAATTCATTCAATTCTAATTCCAATTCCATTCATTCCAATACCATAATCCAATTCCATTCATTCCAAAATCATAATTTTATACTTAACTAATTATATACTAAAATTCAATACCCAAATATTAAAAATTAATGACCATTTAACAAATATTAAAAATGTGTCAATTAATGATTGCCAATTTTAATTATCAATTTATCAATTTTACATTTAATTATTAATTTCACGTTTGATCAATTAATTGTCAATTGTACAATTTGGTTTAAATGTTAGATTTGATTTTAATAATCAAACTCAATTTCAATTATCAAACTCAATTTCACAAACTTAATCAAAAATTCAAAACAACAGAATTCAGCTTCTTCAAGCCTTCAACATTAACACATTCAACATTAACAGATTCAGATTTTTCCCCAAATCAACCTTCATCCGAAATCAACATGACAACAGAAATCAACCCTCATTCTTAGCAGAAATCATCCGAAATCAACCCTCATTCTCAGCAGAAATCAACATAGGATTTTCCCCAAATCCACCTCCATCCAACAACAACACTAAAGCAACAAGTCCACAACACCTAGGAATCTAGAATCACATAAGCAATCAACAACAAAATTTCATTAAAAATCAAACACAAAATCAAAAACACACACCCAAAACAATTGGGTCTTCGGTGAGGGTCGGCCGTGGGGTGTTTCTGCGGTGATCGTGTGTTGCGTCGACGAGGAGGAGGACGGAGGAGCAGGCGGCAAGGAGCGGCGACGAGCGGCGAGGAGGGAGGAGCAGATTCGACGACGACGAGACCAGATCCGATGACGGCGAGACCAACGACGACGAGAGGGAGGAGCAGCGGGCCAGCGGCGACGAGAGAGAGGAGAGAAACCGAAGAGGAGAGAAGAAGCAGAAGAAGAAGGTCGGGTGGAGGGGGGGTAGATTTTTAGGTTTTAAGTTTTTTTATTTTCAATTTCGTCCCTGCCCTTTTTTTTTTTGCGAAACGGTCCCTAAAATTTCGGTATTGACTATACCGGTCGGTACCGACCGAAATCAACACCCGGTATTTTTAAGCCCGTTCCAGTACCGGTTTCCGGCCGGAACTGAACGGAATCTGTTTCATTGAGTTGGAGGGTTGCTTGGAAAGATTTAAATCCCCATACCAAGTGTTTATAAAAACTAGTTAATTACTAAAAAAACTCAAAATTTGCTCAATTTTATAATTATAGCCCGAATTAAAACGTGGTAATTAAATGCTCAAATTTTTATTTTTTTCAATTTTAACTCGACGCTATTATCTTCGTTAACTTTGCTGATGTGACTTACCACATATTTCAGAAACTCTAACTATTAATACATGTTAGCTAAAATTAACATAAGTGATGAATATTAATGAAACGGCATCCTTTAATCACATAACTAAAATGACGTCGTTTCAAAAAAATGATGTAATTTAATCCCTAGATCAGTTTATGCAGCCCCAATGGCCTCATGCTTTATTTTCAATTTGTTCCCTTCGCTTTCAATTTGTTCCCTTCACTTTCAGTTTGTTCTCCCGATGCCCTCACCATTCGTTCTCAATTTGTTACCTTCGTTTCAGTTTGTTATCCTGATGCCCTCACATTTCGTTTTTAATTTGTTCTCTTGACGCCCTCAACCCTTCTTACATCGCAAGAAACTCATTTTGCTTTCGTACAGTAAGAAGCTCATTTTGCTTTCGCGTCGCATTGCAGTAAGCTACGAAGGGCTAAGGACGTCAGAAGAATGAACCAAAAACGAAGATTTTGCTGGTGCATTACGATGCTAGAGTGGCTTGAGGCATCGGGAGAACAAACTGAAATCAAGGCAAATTGGACTTATAAAACTACTTGCCCTATTAAAAGTTATAGTAAACAAATAAAATTAAATTGTTAAGATAATATAAGAAATTATACTCATCTTAATGATGATAATAATATGCCTTTCTCGATGCTTTAAGTTGTATTGAACAAAGCTCAAATCGTTCACTATTTTGTATTCCATTCTATTTCTTTTTCTTATAATGAATAAATTCAATTATGCTCCAATTTCGTTCACACCCTATTAAATTCATATATTGACTCAAAATTCGAATTGGTCCCATTAAGTAACTTTGAGTTAATAAAAGTAATGTTATAAATAATAAAGTGATGATTAATTCAACTAAGAAACAAAAGTAAAGAACTATATATCTATATTAAGTTTGTCTTTAATAAGTTGCAATGGGCATCTCAAAATCACCATACATCCTTGTTGACCTCCATTTATGATTTAAGGAGATCTTGCATCATCTTATGTATAATAATTATTGTGATGGTTTATAGCATTCACATATTACCTTCAACTTTCTTTATAAAATTTGGTCTAAAATAGACACTATGATTCAAAAATGCTTAGCAGCAAACAATGGAGAGTAAAGTTGCATTTTCAATCTTTCAATGGTGATTGTAAGATAAGGTGTATATAAATAAGGCCTATTTTTTATATTAGTCTTAATTATTTCCTTCACCTTTTTAATGAAATCTTAAAAATAAATCATCATTGCCTTCACATTATTATCAGCTAAACGAAGTGCTCTCATCAACGACTCATAGAAACCTCTATTTCAGCATTAGATGTCGCAAATTGAGATGCAACTCATTTATCACTTATAAACATTTGTTTCAACTCCTTCTTTATCAGAACAAAACACTGAGGTGATAACAAATTAGCTCTTGTAATAGCAGGACAACACAAATTCCTACTATTAGTAAAACTCTTCCTCATCAAATTTAGGACCCATACATAATTATAAATGAATTTGGTCACTTTTCTTGCTTTCTGTACAGATTCATCAACGTAAGAAAGTGTCAAGCATCTTCTATATTTTTCAACATCAAGTTAATAAAATATGTAGTGCAAGGAGTCTAATAAAAAGAATTATACATGCTTTACAACTTTTTCCAAGCTTTCATCTTCTTTATAAGTAAAATCATTGTCAATCATGAACTGTATAATGTTTTCTTTATGCTTAAGTTCATTCATAACTTTATCAAATATCTGAAACAAAGTATCAACATTTTCTAATTAGGCCAGATGTATCAATAAACTTTTAAAAGACTATTCCCTTATCAGAATAAATAAAAAATAATTGATATTAGGCTCATGTCTTCTACTTCTCCATCCATCACATGATTGAATATCCATAAGTTACCTAACTCATTCTTCTTTCATCTAAATAACTTTTTATTTCAAAAACAGAGTTGCTCAAAATATTACTTATGTAGTCATTAATTGAAGGAGTTTTATTTCCTAAACTTTAAGAGGTAATAACATCCACCATAGGCTGGTAATAATATGAACAACATTGAATGATACACCTTCATCATACCATAATCTAGCCATTTCCATGTCCATTTTATGAGATGTTTCTTTAAATTATAAGGTGCTATGGATTAAAGGTTGAGCTCTAGGAGTTGTTCATGGTATAACTGATCATGGTATAAAAACATTAGACACCTATCTTCTTCTATTCCTCACATCAGGTGCAACAATCTCTTCTTATTGGGTAGGAATACCAGCTTCAACATCCCTAATATCATCTTGATCGCTATAAAAAACTTCCACTACTAATTTTGTAGTTTGTTCTTTGCCTGTTATCTTTCTCATGTTGATACTCTTCAAGCAAAGTTTTCATTTTTCATTTCACGTTATGGCTAACTTTCTTGCAAGACTCCACATCACCTTTAATCTCAACTAAATGCTTCTTTAATATAGTGATTTCCCCACCTTTCAAATATTTATTACAATACAAATAAATACTATGGTTCTTCATATCAAGAACCAATCTAACATAAATCCAAGTTGGATCTTCAAATCTTCCTTAACCTGAAGAGGTTGAATTATTAGGATTACTTGAACTTATCATCATTTATTTGTAAAAATAAATGCAATTAAAATAAATATATTATGCCAAATAAATATCACATGGGCCTCTTAATTATAAAAATTTCTACCATGAAAATGGCTACTTTCTCAAATTATAGCTAAATCTAGTTTTTTTTTCCTTTTTTCTTTAAAAGATTGACATCACTTTATTGTTAAATTAAGGAAATCATTGATGGTTCTCCCTATATTTCATGTTACAACATTATGTATACAAGGATTACATAGCTTGAACTTTTCTTTCCTAAAATGAATTTATCTTACGAGAATCACTATCTTACTTAATATTAATATATTAATGCAATATGATAATAAATGAGAATGAATACTCAAAGAGATGCATTTAATTCATTATGTTAATTATAGAGTTGGTTATGATACTTATTGTCTAAATTGTAATAAAAATGGTTCTCTTCTGATAAATTATGAGGTAAGATTTTCTCTCTAATTTTTTTGTTTTATTTTGTATTATTCCTAGTCTGTCATAGACTATTAACTTCGCACATAATATTTGATATAAATATATATCAACTTTAGTTAAATATATATATGAACCATAATTATAGAAAATTGAAATCGGAGAAGAAATCATATAATTTTTACAAAAAATGTTGAAAACTGACAAAAAAATCCAAACCTAAGATTTAATTAAAACTTATATTATTACAAGTATACAACATAGTCAACATACTGCATGGTTACAAAAATGTATCACAAAACTTATACAATCAATGTACTCAATAGATAGTATATTGATAGACACAAAGCAAAAGAAGATTATGTATATAATAAAAGATGAAGTAACAAGGGATGGACCAGTACTTATACTTGGTACGGTATAATAAAATTTTATATCATTTTTTAGCCAGTACTGACTGAAACAGTATAAAATCCATATCTCTATTGTAAGTGCATCATATGTATCCCTTATTATCAATAATAAAATTTAATCAAGTTGAATTATATTTATTGAATCAAGGAAGGTGACAATTCATATTTTGATGATTACAAAATATAAGTATTATTAATGGTTTTGATTTCTATGAAAATAATAGTGGTCGTGCACAAATCAAGATACATATCATGAATATACTAGGAAAAACTTGGAGTTTCACTCATTCAAGTGAAAACAAAATCAAGACCAAGGAAGAAAAATCCACAACAAAGTTATAAATGAATATGTAATGTTTATTATACTTCCTACTTGATCACTTTTGATATTTTAGAGACTTATCATGATATGTTCATCATCATTTTAACCCATTGCATAATTCTTTTCAAACATCAAGAGGAATTAAAGGTTTAATATCAAAGAAAACCCTCATAATCCTTAAAATATACTTTGGAGAACATTAAAAGAATTGTTTAAGTGAATTTTGCTTTAAGCAAACTAATTTTTGAATGTTTGAAAATAATAGATTCATGATTTTAATTGTATTGGTTGACCTATATAAGTTAGTAGTAGAATGATTTAAGTTAAAGTTATCAAAACCTGTGTACTAAGAGTTTGTAGCAATATTGGTTAATACATCACTAGACCAATGTGTCATAATAGTCGATTAATATTCTAATGGCCAGTACATTAGACATGAGAAAACAATTTGGTGTCTTATACATATTTCTAAGAGTTTTCAAATTATTTTGAGCATTTATTATTGCATTTAGGGCGATTGAACCTTAAGGTTATCAAAGTTCAAGCAAGAACTTTCGAGTTATGAATTCTTTTATGAGTAGGTTTACTTTTAGGAGAAAGATTGTAAGAAAAGTTGTTATCTACTTGTGGAAAACAAAATTGTTGTAAGAAGATTTCTTTTTGCCTTATTGAAAGAACGGATGTAGTAAAAATTCCAATAAGTGTCTTGGAGAGTAGACGTAGGGAAGAGTTACTTGTCAAACCACTTTAAATTAGTTTGTCTTTCTTTTTTCCTATACTCTTTAAATCATGGATTGTGTTATTGATTTATATTAAGCTATTTATCATCATATATTGATTATTATCTAATTACATTCATTATATAAGAGATAGTTTTGAGAATTTGCCAACACTCAATCCATCTCCCTTTTAGATGCCATTAGAGATTAATAAGTGATATCATAATGAGTCTCTTAAGTTAGCATTTCAAACGAAATTCTAGAGTAAATATCATAATAGCATACTTAAGTTCAGAATCATCCTCATATAACTAACAGGGACAAAATATTAATAGAACCCTTTTCTTTTATGACAATATCTCTATTGGGAAACTAAGGTGAAGTTTTTCTTGACAATTAAAAGTGTAGATTTGTGGGAAATAGATTCAAATGGACCATTCGTTCCTGTGAAAGTCGTAGATAACAAAAAGATAGCCAAACTAAAGGAAGAATGAGAACCTTAAGATACGAGACTCATTTTTTAAAAGACATTCATATATTTGTTTTATGTACTAGGTATGAATGAACTCAATAAGGTATCCAAGTGTAAAACAGAATTTTATATACACTTGAAGTCACACATGAGTCAAAGAAAGTAAAGTAAGCATGTTAACTCACTAATATGAATCATTTCAAATGAAACATGGTGAAAGTATATTAAGTATGTATGCTAGATTTATTGATATTATTAATTCTCTTAAAGGTCTTAGAAAGACCTACGCTAATATTGAAATGGTGAGAAAGCTATTTAGGTCACTTATAAAGATTTAGGAAGCCAAAATGATAATCATACATGAAGTTAAGGATCTAACAATACTACTTTTAAAAGAGTTCATTGAATCTCTCTTCATATAATAAATGAGATTGAAAAAGACGCAAAAAGAGATAAGGAACTGAGCAAGGAATGTTGGACATCCTCAAGTGGAAGGGATAAAGAAGATATCACCTTTATCACTAAAAAGTTCAACCATTTTTTGAAGATAAGGAACTAAAAAAAAGACTTCAAGAAAGGTAAGGTTGATTGAAAATATAGATCTTCTAATATTATTTGTTTTGAATATGGAAAACCTAAACACATGAAGTCTCAATATCCTCTTTTCAAAGACAATGGAAGATATGACAAGAAGGAGAAGAGGGATAATAAGAAGAAGAAGGCTATTAAAATATCAATATGGGATGACACAAGTGACTCTGAAATTAAATATTAGGAAGGAGAAATAACTCACATGTGTTTTATGGCTAAATATAATGATGAGGTACTATCCACTCTAGTCTTATGATAATGATACCAATGTTGAATTTTCATATGATAAACTAATTGAAACTTTCAAATTATGAGTATGAAATATAGGAAGCTATCTTCCAAACTTGAAGACGTTCAAAAACATTTAGACACATGCATGAGTGAAAATGAAAAGACGAATAATGAATTTTATAGTATCGAAGCATTTAAGAGTGTGGCAACTATATATATGAAATCTTAGATGAATTAAAATTTAGGAAAAAGGTAAAATTCACCCTAACATTTGGCAAAAAGTCTAAAATGACCCTTGTCGTTATCTTAGCCATTAGTTTACCCCATAACAATTTCAAAATAGAACAATTTGCCCTAAAAATGCTCACTTTGTCATCCCTCCATTAAATACATATTGCATCCCAAAACCTAATGTTCCCCTAGGTTCCCTAAATTTTCTTATTAACTTACCCCGACTGCATCTTTTATCCCCAATTTGTAGCAAATTCCTAAAATCTTCATGCTTCCTATATATTCTTCAATTGGAGTAAATCCATAATAATCCTTTATTCTTCTTACTTATTCTTTGCATATCTTTGTTAGTTTCTAGTAGTTTTTTGGCATCTTCGTTCTCCACTCCATTCGTGGCTTCGTTCTCCACTCTATGTATGGTAATCTCACATCAAGATGGAACCTCTAAAAAGCTAGGAGGAACAAATTATACACACTCACTAAGCAAGGTTATAAAATATGGATTCTATAAGTATATTGTTTCTACTTATCCACAACATCGGTAACTCCTACTAACATTGTATGCATGAAGGATTAGCAGTTGAATATTTATTTCACACTTACAAGATTAAGGAGAGTGATGTTTTTAGATGCTCTACTAATCAAAAGGGTGTAGAAGAACCATATCCTTTTTCCAGTTTGATCTATGATTGCCTTTGACACAATATGGATTCAATCAGATGTAAGAACGAAGGTGAATCGCTCCTCATATCGCTATTAGAGTCAGAGACTTAAAGAATGTAATTGTTCCCTTTGAGTTGTTAAGACAGTTTATGCCGATGCTTCTAGTGATATGTGGTTTATATATGGCCACTTGTAACTATGTATATGGCCACTTGTAACTATGTACATGTAGCAACTTAGTGAACTTAGTGAACATAATCAAAGTTTATATGGGTTTCTTACCCTTCTATTAATTAATTAAATCATTTAATTTTCAAAAAAATCCCACATCTTTCTATTTATTTAGTATTTATTGTTCTTGCATATAAATAAAGAATATTTTGTATTTATAGGGCTGAAATTCTTGTCTGTAAAGGCAGAGACAGTAGAGGAAGGTGGTCCTTATTATGGTCCCTCTTTCCAACATTTTCATTTTGTGCATTAGTTTACGATTCTTCCTCTTGTATTGTATTCCATGCTTAAGCCTTATATTATATTATGATTAAACTATACTATTATGTTAAATAAGTTATATCTTTAGCAATTTAGTACTATCTTTAGTAGATTATGATATACCACTGTTTAGAAAAGTATAAGTTAAATAGAAGTAGGAATCGCAGGTTCACATGTTATTAGAGAAAAACATTATCAATTCCTATTTTGAACATGTTTGCATGAAATTGTAATAGGGGATTACCATGCAATCCTATAGCTTAAGCTCTTAGCTCTTCTAGTTTAGAAATATAGTTTAGAAATATAAGTATTACGAGAATGAAACCACATTAAAGGAAAATTATAAAAATCATATTAAAGAGTTCCACTAATACTATAAGTTATTATTATAACAAACAAAATCAAATTAGAGAGTTTCTTATAGCTGAGCTTTAAGCTAGATCTATTCTTACATGGTAGAGAGCATGAAGAAGTGAATTGTTTTAAATTGTATTGTTGAAAGTGGATTGTTATCTGATTTTACTTTTAAAAATAACATAAATATTGTTATTATATGACTAGATAAACTTATAGAATAAAAGTAAGTGATGTCTGATATTAAAAACATGACTTACTATCTAAAGAAAGAAACACCATTATATTTACTTTTAACACTTGCCCAACTGAAAATGGTGAACTCTAGGGGCACAATTTTGTGGTAAATGATGAATTATAGGAATTGCTTTAATCCTCCTTGTTCTGACCCTTAAGTTTATAAACCTATTTTGTCAATGTGTTTTACTATAATGCATTTGCTAGTAAACTTTTCATTTTAGAGTTTCCTTTTACTTTTCATATGACCAAATGAATAACAATACAGTACTATACATTCACGAAAATTTAAGAATCTGCAAATACTTAATGAACATGTTGGCCACCTTAGTCTTTTCTAGCTTGACCTATATGTCAACACTTAAAGTAGTATTTTTCACTTTTTCCTTGTTTTGTTAGGAAGAGAGTTTAAAAAGGAAAAGTTCTAATGTACAACTTCCTGTAACTATAGTGCTTGTGTGTTATGCATATCCAAAAAAATAAGTTTAAGATTGAAACTAACTTCACCAATAATTTAGTGTTATTGGTAATAGATGGGTGTAGTTAGCTAGAAAGGTTATGTTAAAAGGTTAAATAACAAAAGGATAAGGTTAAATTAGTCATGTATCCTTATTAAAAACTTTGTTTTCTTCATACGTAAGCATTTGGCCCTTTGATTTTTGGTTATTTTAAGTTGACAATTTTCCACCAATTACATCATCTTCCAATAATTAAGCATTTGTACAATTTAAAGGTTTAATCTTAGGATAAGTTCTGAATCTTTGAAATAAAAGACTATTTACAAAAAACTAGGAGACATTATGCGCAGACTGTATAATCTTAGCAACATAGAAGCCTTCAATAATATGTTTAATGTTTTACCATTTAATTGTGTAGTTATGTGCAAAACATGTTGCCTTTATAATAATATGTTTGGTTTTTCTCTCAAAATATGTTATTTTCTTCTTTCAAAATATGTAGTAGGATGTTTAATATGTCCAACATGTTGTTTTCTTTTTACGTGGATCTATATTCATATGTTATTTTTTAATACCATGTTATCTTTACAGTAACTATTTTTTCCAAATTTATCTATATAGGATGGAAGTAAATAAAAGAGCTAGAACAAGGATATTTTATGATGGACATTTTACTTAGGAAGGTAAACTAAAGTATGTAGGTAAAGCATTATAAAATTTTGACAATGTGGACTTGGATTATGTAAGTTTGAGAGAGGTACATGAAATTTTTAGGTTATATTAAATATTGTTAGCACATGGTATTTGATTCCTAAGAAGGGGTTAGAAGTAATTTTGAGGATGTTAGAATCCAATTAAAGTGCATTAGATTTGATTAAATTGTTAGAGGTGCATAGTATAATTGATGTTGTGAGATCCCACATCGGTTGGAGAGGGAAACAAAGTACGCCTTATAAGGGTACAGATACCTCTCCCTTACAGACGCGTTTTCTATGGCCTAATGTGTAATACCGGACTTTCGGAGCCCTTTTGTGCTGTACTGTATTTGGAGATACTACTGTATATTGATATATACATATGGATATATATGAGTTCAAAGATGTATTTAAGTCATTTGGGTGTATATGTTAATGATTTATAATGTTATATGCCCTTACATGA
>JAOSBM010000007.1:11403542-11413542 GCA_027568955.1 Erythroxylum tenue
AATTGTTATGTTGAAATTCATGTGTAGCGACTAATGATTCGTAATCATTAGGGATAACATGACCTAGGTTAAATAACGAATTGTATGTGGTTGTTGCCTTGATTAATCGGTTTTCTTAATTCGTAATCCTACTGCCTAATTAAATCTAGAGATCGTATCCTAGGTTATTAGCTGGTTAGGTTTAATTAACGATCGTATCTTGATTAAACAAAACCTAAGGAAAAACTCAGGTTAATTTTTAACCCACGATTAATAATTTCTAGGAGAGATTAAAGAACAACAAATTGATAAAATTTACTTGCTTAGGGTTTAGGTCGAGATTGAACCGAAGAACCGGGCCCCTACCAAATTCCCCACATTTTCATTTTAATGCATGTTTTCTTTAATTAGTTTTTATTAGTTAGTTTTATTTTTATTTTTCCTATTTCAAAAATCCAAAATCCCCCCTTTTCGTAAACACCGATTAATTTCATTTCATAGACTTTACACGTACTCTCTGTGGGATCGACCTAGACTCACCACTGCTATAGTAGTAGTCTGTATAGTTAATTTACTTTTGATTAGCGTTACGACGCACGGTCAGAGTTCAACGAGCTTAAAAGGGGAGTAGTTTAATCCATGGTTCAGCTATAAATTTATAAATTCCTAGGTCTAGGATTTGTAATTTGTAGTTGAGCTACTTGATTATAGTTTTAGTCAAACTTTGGATATTCATTATGTGTAGTTTGGATTGGTTTATATAGAACTTTGATCTTAAATATATGAAGTTTCATATATGTCTATTTGTAATCTTCTTGATTCTCTCTTATCTTGCGTGGTTATGTTTGATATTGAGTTGATTCAGGATTTCATTTGACCTATTACATTGGCTGATCCTACAAGAGCATTTAACAGGATCTTAAGAAATGATTTCCATTGATTAAGATCCTAGACTTAAAGAGTACTTTAAGGTTTACCATTTTGAAGCTTAGTGATTTCTACTCCTAATAAAATCAATTTCGAACTATGATAGCCAGAGCTCACTTTCATAAGGATTCTAACACTGTTTAATCTCCTGTTTTTCAATCTTTTCGTTTCTATATCCTTAAAATCCAAAACAAATACATTTTACAATTCAATTTAGTTCAATTAATGATTTCAAAATTCAAAACCCTCTTTTTCCTAATTAGCTTGCATAGTATGGCATATAGGTTAACTTAGGTCCATTCATTTTAGATTCCGATTAAGTGAACGACCCGGGGTTGCACCCTATAGTGCAATCCTTGGATTATTTTGATTTAACCTCCAAGGGCTTTACGAATAGGGTTGAATCAGTTGGAAGAAGGTTCGGGAAGGTTAGAATCTAGTTAGAGTACATTAGTTTTGATTAAAATGTTAGAAGTGCATAGTATAATTGTTGTTTCTATGGAGCATGTAGATGAACCAACACTATCCACAATAATGTTATTGTGACATGATAACTGGCATAAAAATGAGATGGTTACAGAATTGAAAGGTCATATTAGAGTGGATATAGGTTTTGATAGTGGTGTAGAAGTTGATTTGGGATATAATAGTGTTGATTTGGGAGGTCATTGCAATGCTAGTGTTGATTTGGTTTGTAATAATGATGTAGGAGTTAAGTTGAGAGGTTACAATGATGTTAGTGTTAATTTACGAGGTCATACTATTGTTGGAGTGAATATGGGTGGTATAATATTGTTAGAGTGGATGATGAAGGCAATTTCAGAGATGAAGAATTAGTTAGTTGTGATTTTGAAATGAGTAAAGATGGTGATTCTAGTATGGGTGGTCAAGATGAAGGTGAGTTAAGTGCTCAAGTTAGAGGAAATTTGGGTGGTGAAGATGGGAATGGGTTCTTAAGAAGGAGTTGAGTTTGGTGTTCATAATAGAAGTGAATTTCACTCAAATTTTAAAATTAGTGTTGAAACATGTCATAACACAATGTATATTAGCTCTTTTAATTGTAGGAGTTTCATGGTTAGTGATGAATATCCTAATAGTGAAGAATTAGATGTTGCTTTAAATTGACCTAATAAAATTAATAGACATATTCTTGGATTTGTTGTAAGTGAATAGATGTTGGGGATGATGTTTAATAATGTTAAACACTTTAAGAAAGTGGTTACTGATTATGCATCAGAAACAAGATTTAACTTGAGTTTCAAGAGAAATGAAGGAAAAAAAAGGATAAAATATGGTTGCAAAAATGGCTACCCATTTGATACGTATGATTCATTTGATAGAAAAAGATAAACGCTTAAAGTTAAAAAATTACAATCTGAAGCATACATGCAATCCGAAAAATAAGACAAGGATGGTTACATCCAATTTTTTCATGAGACACTTCAAGGAAAAAATCTTAGATAAGTCAAGCATTAAAATCAAGAAAATGGTTGAAGAATGTGGGGAGAAACTAATTTTTTTTTCTAATTCCAGCATATGCAAGTATGCAAGGAGGAAGGCTTTAAAAAAAGAGAGCATCAAAATGAATATTGGAAGCTTTATGGTTATATTTCATAGTTGAAATAAATGAATCTAGACTCTACAGTAAAAATTTAACTCAAAAGATAAAGATAAATTAATATTTGAGAGAATGTATGTTTGTTTTGATGTAATGAGGAAGGGGTAGTAGAAGTTATTACCAATAATTAGTTTGGAGAGAAGTTTTTTGAAACAAAGTACTAAGGACAACTTCTAAATTCCATAGAAGTCGATATTAACTGAGGCATTTATCTAATTACATGGGTAGTAGTTGAGGTAGAGAATATCAATAATTTATCATGATTTATAGAGTAATTAGCCATTGACTTAGAGCTTGGAAATTCTGAAGTAATAACTATGATTTCTAATATGCAAAAGGTAATTTATCCATCTAAAAGTTATTTATGCATATTTGCATCTATGAATGCTTTTAACTATTTTTTCTTATTTTTTAGGGACTGTGAGCTAGGATTGATGTATTTCTCTTTACTACATATAGGATATGTGTAAGGCATATATCACAACTAGGTAGGGAAACATAAGGGAAAGGATATTATGAAAGCATTTTAAAAATGTGCTTAGGTAACATTCCTATAAGAATTCAAATACATGCTCATCAAATTAAACCAACCTGTGCCAGGATATGTACAATACTTGCTTAAATATTTAAAATAAATATAGAGTAGGGTTTTCCAAAGTATTAAGTCCAAATTTACAATTATGGAGAACAATATAAGCGAGGCATTCAATTCTTAGATTTTGGTCGACAGAAATCGCCTTATCATTAGCATGTTGGAGACTATTAGGAACATATTAATGAAGAGGAAATCTGATATTAAAGAGTAAGCTAACAAATAGAATGAGGGCATAGAACCTAAGGGTTAAAGAAGTGCTCTAAAATTAATCACCTTTAGCACTTATGGTACAAATCATTTTATGATTAATAAAGTCATTTTTCATTATTTCGATGTTCATACATTTATGGATTCGATGTTGATCTTAAATTGATTTAATGAAGTCCTTGATACAAAACATAGCATGGAGGAAATCATGATAATGAGATTCCTATCATATGTATTATGTTAGTATCTAAACTTTCCCTAGTCATAGGATTAATGAGATAAGATATCATTAATCTGAATAGACTAGCACGTGTTATACTCCTTGATTGGATCAATCAGTAGAACTCATAAGTCGTAGACATTAGTTATTTAGAGTTAACATATGGATGCTTACTACAGCCAGTAAGTACACTAGATTGACCTACTATAAGACAATCATATGGATATTCTATTTCAGTGTCAATGATAGTCTCATCATAGCAATGGTGTAAGTATCCTTTGACTTGAGGTGCTCAAGGATATCTCAGATACTGATACTGTGCTTTAACTCCATTCATTGATGCCTTTTAGGGATTACTCATAGGGTGGTGATTAGGTACAACTTGAGGTGTTTGAAGGTAACTGAGTAGTCAATAAAGGATTTTCCACTCTTGTTAGAAGGAGATGATACCTATGGCCTCTTGTCGGGGTCATTATTTGGGAGTCTCTGGACAAAGCAGATATGTGTCGTGAAGAGATTCTTCAATGATACATAAAGTAATGAGATCCTCAAGACAAGATCTAATATCACATGGACTAGATATGACGTAATCAGTCTAGTGGGATTTGACACTTTGACCATACTCTGAACCAAGTGGGTTATAGATGGTGAAAGGACGAATTATATGGCAACATTGCGTATGGAAGGGTTCATAGTCAAACCACTGACTTTTCGGTTAATTGGGGGTCATAACGTGTTGCTAGATATCGCTCTTGACTTACTTGAATTAAATGTTAATTCAAGTGGCAAACATAACCGGGAACCTAATGGGTCACACACATAGTAGATCCGAAGGATGAGTAAAATGGTCTTGAATGGTGACTCAAGATATGAGAAAGTGTTTCAGGATTATATCGTGGTAGAAAACATTACATGGAATTGATTAGAAACAAGTATTGTTGGCTACCAATTTGGCTATTAGCATCCCAAACTTCCATTAATGCATGTTATTCATGGTTATTAACTTCTCAAACTTCCATTAATGCATGCTTATTCATGGTCATTAACTTCATATAACTTCCATTAATGCATGTTATTCATGACCATTAACTTCCCATAACTCTCCATTAGTGATGGGGGTTATGGAAGGCCTGTTAAGTCAAAATGACTTTACGATTAATAATTTTGATAAAAATCAAATAATAATAATATTGGAAAGTGATGAACCATTTTGGTAAGGCTGAAGAAAATAAGACGAAGCAGTGGAAGCCAAAGTGAGACGGAAGCAGAAGTCAAACTAAGACGAAGCAGAAGTCAAACTAAGACGAAGTGCAACAGAAATAAGACGCAAGAAATAAGACGAAGCGGAGCAAATCTAAGACGCAAGAAATAAGAAGAAGCAAAGCGAAGCGGAGAAAACTAAGGCGCAATAAGTAAGGTGAAGCGGAGCAAACTAAGACATAAGAAGTAAGACGAAGCAGAGCAAAACTAAGATGCAAGAAGTAAGATGCAGCCGAAACTAAGACGAATGAAAATGAGACGAAGCGGAAGAGAAAATAAGACGGAAGAAAAACTAAGACGAAGAATCGATACTACTTCGGATAGTTAATCAGTTTGAGTTAGTTACAGAACTCAACTGAATAACTATTTCTTCAAATAACAAGAAATAAGAAGAAAGAAGTGATTATCAAGAAGCAGTTGAAGACAAAGGCTATAAATATGAGTCGGAGTCGAAGACAAAAAAAGTTGCACAAAAAAAGTTAGAAAAGTTAGAAATTTTACAACGATAGATTTTATTTGAGAATCACTGTATTCATTGTGTAAAAACTTTAGAGCTATTATCTTCTGTAACAAAGCTCACAACACATCTTTGTAAGAGAGAAGAAAAACTGAGAGCCTGAAGAGGCTAAGTGAGAAAGAATACTTGTTGTAAGAGACCTGAAGAGGCTCGGAGAAAAGAATACTTGTATTTTTGAGAAAGTATAGTGAAATTTCAGAAAGGATTCTGAGGACTGGACGTAGCCCACAGTTTGGGGTGAACCAGGATAAAACTGCTTGTCAACTCTCTCTAACTCTCTACTTTCAATTTCTGTTGCTTATATAAGTACTTAGAAGTTAATTGCAAAATATCGTGATATTCTTACTTAATAGTTTTTGAAGAAAGCAAGTTTTAAAGAAATTGAGAAGGGGATTGTTTTCAAGAAAAAGAATACACAATTCAACCCTCCCTTCTTGTGCATTTTGTGTGTTGTACATTAAGGCTATACTAAATCATGATTTACTTCAATTGGTATCAGAGCTCGGTGTCCAAGAACCACCGTCACAAAGTATGGTTAAAGATCCATGGCAGAATCACACGTTTACATAGCTGAAGATGCCTCCGTCACTAGACCTACTGCTTTCAATAGAGAAGACTACCATTATTAGAAAGAAAGAATGCGGCTCTTCATTGAGTCTACTCATATTGATCTTTGGGAGATAATAGAGAATGGGCAATATACACTGGTAGATGATGAAGGGAATGCCATTCCATATACGAGATGGTCAGCTGATCAAAAAGCAAGATTCCAGCTGAACTCAAAAGCCATGTTCGTCCTAAGTTGTGCCCTAAGCAGAAGTGAGTACGATAAAATTCATAGATGTGATACTGAGAAGGAGATGTGGGATACCCTATCCATCGTAGATGAAGGCACCAGTCAAGTAAAGGAATCTAAGATAAGAATTCTTGTACACCAGTATAAATTGTTCAAGATGAAGGAGGAAGAGTCTATCGATCAGATGTTTGGATGATTTCAAACTATCGTCAATGGACTTAAAGCTCTCAGGAGAGTCTATAATAATTAAGATCACGTTCGAAAGATTCTCAGGAGCTTACCAAAAAGATGGAGACCAAAGGTCACTGCTGTACAAGAAGCCAAGGATTTAAGCGTGTTAAAACTTGATGAATTGCTTGGATCCTTGAAGATACATGAAGTCGAACTCGATACAGAAGATAAACTCAGACAGTATAAATCTATAGCATTGAAGGCCGGACAAAATAATCAAAAGATTCAGAGGAAGAGAGGTTCATCATCAAAAGCACTGAAGATTGAGGAAGTCAAGAATGAAGACTCCAGTGAATCTGAACAAGATTTGAGCGAAGAAGATGATGAATTATCATTTATCTTGAGGAAGATTAGACGCATGTGGAAAAATAAAACAAAAGGAAACAAAAAGTTTTCTTTCAAGAAGAATGGAAAAGATAAAGGAAAGAACGAGAAGGCATCGATCATCTGCTATGAATGCAATAGATCGGGACACTACAAGTCCGAATGTCCATCGCTGAAAAGAAAGCCAAAGAAAAATAGAGAAAACAAGAAGAGCATGATGGCAACCTGGGAAGATTTGGATTAGTCCGAATCAGATACTGATTCAGAGGCATCAGAATAAGCCAACGTTTGCCTAGTAGCCGAAAGAGAAAGTCACGAGGAGGTAACCTCAAATTTTAGTGAATTACAAGATGCTTATTCAGAATTATTAGAATACTCTCATGCAATTCTTAAATAGTATAAGTTGTTAAAGAAAAATTTCGTAGAAAACTTGAAAAACATGCAAGTATTAGAAAAGGAAAACGTCTGCCTGAAGAAACAAGTAGACGAGATGAAGAAAAAGGTAGTTGTAGGTAGATCTGAAGAGATCAATCAGCTGAAACAAAGGATCAATAGTCTTTCAGCTGATCTATCAACATTCATAGAGAGTACAAGAAAAATGAATGATATGCTAGGGAAATACAGACACCCTAATTATAAGACTGGATTAGGGTTTACTAAAAATAATAATCAGCATAAGAAGAACTTTTTTCCTTATAGGAAGGAATTTCATCAGCCTCATTATCATCATTCTATGAATTATGTTAAGAATAACCCCAAAGGACCTAAGAAAATCTGGGTACCTAAGAAATAGATAATATCTCCTGCAGATCTCCTTCCTTGGAAGAAGCAGCCAGCACCAATGGTACTTGGACAGTGGATGCTCACAACATATGACGGGAAGAAGGTCTATGTTCCTAGATCTTCAGTATAAGAAGGGAGGATCGGTAACTTTTGGAGACAACCAGCAGGGCAAAATAATTAGAATCGGTAAAATTTGTAAAGATTCTTTTGCTATTATTGATAATGTTATGCTAGTTGATGGTTTAAAACACAATTTGGTTATTGTCAGTCAATTATGTGATTCTAGCTTTCAAGTGTCATTCAATCAAAATTTTTGTGTAGTCAAAAACAAGGATGGGTCCATATTCTTTTCTGCCAATAGACGAAACATTCTTTACAAAATCAATTTAGAAGATTTACAAAGTTAAAATATTTCTTGTTTTATATCAACTAATGAAGAAAAACTGATTTGGTATAAAAAAGCTAGGTTATGTTAGTTTTAAACATATTTCCAAGTTGATTAAACATGACTTGGTAAGAGGATTACCAAAAATAAGTTTTAACAAGGATTTCTTTTGTGAAAGTTGTCATAAAGGAAAACAGGTTAAATAAACTTTTTCTTCTAAAAATATTGTAACTTCATCTAGACCTCTAGAGCTGTTACATATGGATTTATTTGGTCCAACTAGGACAATAAGTTTTGGCGGAAAGAAGTATGGTCTCATAGTTGTTGATGATTTCACTAGGTTTTGTTGGATATTATTTCTATCACATAAGGATGAATCTTTTAAGTGTTTTAAAGTGCTTTCTAAAAGTTATAGAATGAAAAAGGAGTTTCTATTACTAGTAGCAGAAGTGATCATGGTGGTGAGTTTAAGAATGAGAAATTCAGGATGTTTTGTGAGGAGAATGGAATTTTCCATAATTTCTCTGCTCCTAGAGCTCCACAACAAAATGGAGGGTTAGAAAGGAATAACAAGATGATTCAGGAAATGGCAAGGGCAATGCTGTGTGAAATGAATCTTCCTAGGTATTTCTGGGTAGAAGTTGTGAATACAGCTTGTTATATTCAAAATAGAATACTTATGCGGCCGTTATTGAAGAAAACTCCATATGAGTTATGGAAAGGAAGGAAGCCTAACATATCTTACTTCCATCCATTTGGTTGCAAGTGTACTATATTGAATACAAAGGAAATTTTGGATAAATTCGATTCTAAGACTCATTCAGGAATTTTTCTAGGATATTCATTATCTTCGAAAGCTTATAGGGTTTACAATCTTACTTCTACGACTGTTGAGGAGACTATTCATGTCAAGTTTGATGATAGTTCTCAACCAAGTAAGAGAGACGATACTGATAATGAAACCCATCAGTACCCTTGGTTGATAGTAAAGAGATATCACCATTAGATACCACTTTAGACAAAGTAGAAGAGATTCTTGAAATTCTTGATCTAAAAAAAGATTGGAAATACAGGAGTTCTCATCTAGAAGATTTGATTATAGGAGAGATCTCAGAAGGTGTCTGAGATCTAGGTCCAAATTTAGAAGAGAAGCCAATGTAGCTTTTATCTCCGAAATAGAGCCTAAGAAAATTGATGAAGCTCTTCAAGATGAAGCTTGGATTTTAGCTACACAAAAGGAGCTGAACCAGTTTACTAGGAATAAAGTTTGGTCGTTAGTTCCCAGACCATCTAAAAAGTCCATCATAGGAACTAGATGGGTCTTCAAGAATAAATTAGATGATTCAGGAAGAGTGAGTCATAACAAGGAGAGATTAGAAGCCCAAGGCTATAATCAACAGGAAGGAATAGACTACAATGAAACTTATGCTCCTGTAGCAAGACTAGAAGCTATTAGGATCTTGCTTGCATATGCTGTCTGTCATGATATAAAGCTATTTCAAATGGATGTGAAGAGTGCATTTCTGAATGGTTTTATAGATGAAGAAGTTTATGTGAAGCAACCTTCTGGTTTTGAAGATGTTAAGAAACCAGACCATGTCTATAGACTTCATAAAGCCTTGTATGGATTGAAACAAGCTCCTTGAGCCTGGTATGATCGTCTGAATTCCTTTTTAATTCAGAATGGTTTTAGTAGAGGTCATGTAGATAAGACGTTATTTAGAAAATGCATAAAGAATGATTTCATCATAGTTCAAATTTATAATGATGATATTATTTTTGGTGCAACGTCTAAAAAGCTATGCACTAGCTTTGAGAATTTGATGAAAAATGAGTTTGAAATGAGCATGATGGGTGAATTGAAATTCTTTCTTGGGTTACAAGTTAAGCAAACCAAAGAAAAGATTTCATTAATCAACAGAAATATATCAAGGACCTGTTGGCTAAGTATGAGATGGAAAAAGTAAAACCAATGTCAACTCCGATGCATCCTTCAAACTTTTTATCTAAGGATGAATCTGGCAAGAAGATTGATCAAACCCTTTACAGAGGGATTATTTGCTCTTTGCTTTACCTTACAGCAAGCAGACCTAATATTCTGTTTAGTGTTTGTTTGTGTGCAAGATTTCAGGCAGATCCTAGAGAGTCTCATTATATT
>JAOSBM010000007.1:11463063-11479912 GCA_027568955.1 Erythroxylum tenue
AGTGAGGACTAATCCTAAGAATAATCCTACGAGATTAATACTAAAGAAATATAAAATATACGAAAACAGTAATATAAACAAATAAAAATAAATAAAAGAATACTAACAATAATAAATAAACATAAATACCTACCAGTAGAGGACTGTCTCTCCTAACAGCACTTGTCAGGCGGCTCCATAAAAAGGGATGTCTGAAGTGTGTCAGACGCTATGGCAAGGACAGACGTTAGGCCAGAGCTAGCCAAAAGCTATGGTCCAAGACTGTCAGCAACCCTCTTAGTGGGTCGTCAGTTGCCGGAGAAGTCTCCGGATAAACAAAAAACACACAACGGTTTAACACAAATAGAACTAAAGTCAATCCGGCGCTGGAGAACGTTTCTCTCGACATAACCCAGGAAAGAAAAAAAAAACCTTAAACACCATAGGACAACACAATCCGCAGATAGGAAGATTCCAGAATTCCAGTTCAAGATACCCAAAGTAAAACTGTCCGATAAATAATCATAAAAACAACATTTTTTTTCCAAACTCCCAAGTTTGGGACACCGAAAAATCTGAATGCCAAACACACCAAGAAGAGCAAAGAAACTCACCAGAGAACCTCCGGAAATCGTTGTTCCCTGTCCACCGAACGTACTCGCGGGACGATCCATAGTGACTCGACGAGGAGTCCCTCCATCGCGGCGCCGACCCTAAGGAAGACGACTCGGACCTCTCGTACTTCTTCTCCTTGAAGAAGTCCTCTCTGTCGCATGAGCCAAACACCAGACAAACAACCCGCCGCCGCACAGCAACGGACGCCAGCCTCAGCTTTCAAAGGACCCAAATTAGAGCACTATTTGTCAAAATTTACAAATTTTGAAAAAAAAACAAATTGTTGTAGTAGATAAAGCAAGATCACGCCTAATGTTAAATTCAACCCAAATGTTATAATTCAATTAGGATACTTATTCACATCCCTATTATATAAGGATTTGGATTTGTTTAGAGGGAAATCTCTACAGGATAGAAGGAATTTAGTTTTTATGTAGGAAAAAAGGGAGAAAATAATGACACGCATTTCTCCATATTATTCTCCTTTCATTTTCTTTTGTATGGTCTCTTAATCTTTCATCTTTTTATCTATTTTTTGGTGTTGAAACAATAGCATGTGCAGCTAAATTAGAATATTTTTATTCAAGGGGATTCAAAACTTTAGTATAACCTTTTGAGGTTTTGTTATAAACTTATATTTTTGTTTTAATTCAAGTATTTATTGTTTTATGTTCTTATATTTCATGAATAATTAATATTGATTGAGTTGACAAATTAATTTGATGTTGATTTTTTATAACTATCTATGAATTCAGTAATTGTCATAAATGATTGATATAAGTAGTAAATATGCTATTTATGAATTTGCATATTTAACTTACGAAAAATAAAAAACCTAAATTAAATAGTTGCAACTATCTCATTATTTAATTTAGGGTTTAGTCTTTTCATTAGACTTGTTATTATTATTTAATTGATATGAAATACTATCATACCTAATCAATTTATGGTAAGTTGTGTTTTGAATGCTAAATTTGAACTAAATATTAATTTAGGAATATTTGAGACTTGTTATGACTATCCGAATAGATTCTAGAGTAACTGCTTAAATTATGAAAATTATTGTTTTTAGACTAATGATCAATATTACAATTGGATGAAATATTTTCCTTAAATCAAAGTTAATTAAATTTGAATTTCTCACTCTTTATATACAATTGATTTATTTTGTGACTTTGTTAGTTTTAGCTCATTAGTTAATTAATTATGAACCCCTACTTTGTTTTGTCAATTGAAATTAAAAACTAGTTTTTAAATTTTTTTAAGATTTGACCTAATTCCACGACTGTTACAAGAAGTTAGTGAATCATAATTAATTTTGAAGGTTGACAACTCGATCAATAGCAAATATGTATCATATTTATAACATCATCTTCGTTAAACTATATGATATAACTCCTACTAGATTGTTTGTCATACATGAAATAATTGTTATTGTTACCACTAATAGTCTTTACATAATAATGGAACTTTAGGAGGAAAATTCCAAATATCTAAAGAAAATTCTAATTTATGTATTTGGTTTTACGTTCTTTTAGTTTTCATAACTTATAAAAATTGTTTTTATTCCTCCATAATCTTAGTTATTATGGAATAAAAATATATTATTTAATTACTTAATATTAATTACTAATAAGAATTAAAACTCATGTAATTAAATTATTTTAATTTTATAATGAATTTAAATTTTAAAGTTTTGTTTTGAAAATAAAGATTTTTAAAATTTTGATAATTGTTTAATATATTATTTTTACTTATTTAATTAATTTCAATAAATGTAATGAAAAATTATTTAATTATTATCAATAATAAAAATATAATTATATTGACATTAGTAATCAAATTAGTTTTTATTTTAGTTAAAAATAGAAACCAAAATAAAGAATCAAAAATGAAAAAAATTCCTAAAATAAAAGAAGCAAAACCGTATCACCCCTTATCAATTCATTTTCTACAAAATTATAAATAAAAACAATAATTTGTGTTTGCTGGTATAAAATTAATAGAAATGAAAGGTAAAACATTAGAAAGGTGTAGTAGTTAATTAATTAGTTTTGAAATTTTTAAAGCACACTTAATAATAATAAATATATCATAATGAAGATAATTTAATTGACCATACAAGTAATGAGACACAAATTAGCTCATTTATTATTCTTCCAATGATTATCTAACTACTAACTAATCTCTAGAAATCTGGTTTCTAGAGATTGGATTGTTCGAATACGGCATGTGTATCGCGAAGGCAATCGGCTTGCGGATTGGCTGGCCAACTATGCCTATTCTTTTGGGATTGGTTACACTACTTTTCAAACTCCTCCGTTGGGGAGTCTTCATTTCCTCGTTGAGGATATTGCTGGAATTTCGTTTCCTCGTTACGTTGCTTAGTTTGTCGTTGCGTGTTTTCCTTTGTAATAAAAAAAATGTTTATTTATTGATTAATCAAATAAGTTATGTTCCTCAAAAGTTAAATTTTTAGATATTTTAAATAGGTATTATAAGATATGAGATTCTCTATTCCAGTTAACCAATTCCTACTCTGTTTCATCCCATCTTATCCACATATTTGTGTGAGACCCAGATAAATGTGTGGATGAGATAAGATGGAACAAAGTAGGAATTCTTTAACTAGAATTGAGGATATGTTCCTGTTTTATAAATTAAAAAAGGTGTTTAACTATGAATATTACATTGATTATGTTGACTATCAATAATTATAGTTATAATTGACTAGAAGTATACCATATGATAAAAAATAAAATAAATACAAAAATTCATTTAAAGTGAATATGATATGTTCAACAAAGGTTTTATTAGGTAAAATTCTTTTAAAAGCCCTTTTTTAATCTAAATTTTAGAATTGAATTTCATTTTGATGATTGGCTCTTGCAAATTAAGTCTTTAAATTAAATTTTATTTAAATGTTTTGCCATAAAATATTTGGGTTATGTAAAATTTTTATATTTTTAAGTTGTAACAAACTCCTATTTGACTTCCTTTTTTAAGTCTTTGTATTGTTCCATGTGGGAATTCTCGGAATATAACATACGTAACAGTTTTTATGTTTAATTGTTGGTCTGTGTTCTTATACTTTTAAGCTATGTTTGGTTGGACCTAAGATTTTTAATGGAATAGAATGTAAATAGATATGATATTATAAATTGTTATTTAGAAAGCATGGAATAGTTCATAATATAATATGGTAAAATATTATTTGTAAAAAGGATTCATAATATAATATAGTAAAATATTGTTTATTATTTTATATTTTTTCCGAAACCCCCAAATCGAAGATAACTTATTTTTAATGTTAAGATGGAATGAGAAATCCTCCCCTTCTATCCTACTTAATTCTATTTCATTATAAACCCTTAACAATTCACTGGAATAGTCATGTTATACAATGTAATTTGATTTATTTATAAACAATAATATGAAAATAAAATAAATAAATATGGTACATGCATTTTTATTTTTATCAACTTATCATATTTTGGGTCTCATTACTTATATTAAAAAGTATAAATAAAAATTTACGATGTAATATTAATTAATTATATTTTACGAATAATTAAAATATTTATTAGTTTAACATAAATTAAGTCATTTTTTAAAATTTATCCTATTACGTAATAAATAACAATGACTAATCTTTTGTTCTAAAATAATTCACATAAACGAAAAAGTTGATAGGAAAGTGCTTTGACTTTAATTTTTTTATAGTAATGAAAAAAGAAGAGGCGAGTGTTAAGTTAATCTTAATAGGTGTAAAATTAAAATTTCCCTTCATTTATCATTTGTTTTGCTCGAAAGTAACTCACAAGTCATAACGTGTCAAAGATTCGGAAATTCTCAAAAGAAGAGAACCAAACACGTCACTCACACAGTTAAAACGTACAAAGTGGCGAGTAGGGAGAGATTGTGTGCCTGTGCCATACTCGGTGCTCTCGAATTCGTTCAGCATCGCAGTTAATCGCTGGGAGAGAGAGATGGGGGGTGAGGAGAAGAGGCACCAGATGATGCAGAACCTCTTCGGCGATCAGTCCGAAGAGGAGGAAGAGATCGATTCCGAGCACGAATCCAATCCCCAGCCCAATTACGCCTCTGTAACCCCCTATTTCCACCCCCATTCTCGTTTCCCTTCTTCTTTTCAGTGCTTGTTCGTGTTTATGATGTTGTTACTTCATATATGTGTGATTTTGGGGTTTGATTTCTATGGTATTTCGAGGATTTGGGAATGTGGGTATTTTTCCTAGGGTTGATTTTTCCGATTTGAGGAGGGAAAGATTGAGCCTTTGATCGATTGTTTCGGAGAATTGGGAAATACTGTGTTAATTGCGTTCCTTCTGCTTCGCTGTGATACATTTGGCTTGATTGCGTTGTTTTGTTTTTGGGGAAATTGATTTTCGGCAGGATTATAAATCTCCATATCAGGTCTCAACATGCAGTAGGTTGGAGGTTGTGTGGGAGTCCCAAGTGGGTCCCACAAGGTCTAAATTTTTTTAAAGGAATCTCTTCTGCAAGTGGAGAGACTATTCTTGTGTGGTTCTATTGCATGGTTTGAGTTTGATTGCTTGCTTTCAGAGCTAGTAGAATTTGAGTTTACTTTCATGCTGGTTTTTGTTTTCTTGTTGTGAGTTTGAACTAATGGAATTGGAATGAGTAAGCTGGATGAGCCAGGATGTTGTTGAAGAAATTGGTGTAGGTTGTATGACATTATTATTTTTTTATTATGATATTATACTATCTAGGCAATCAAGCAAGTAGAAACTATGAATCAAAATTTACATGGATTGAATTCTCAACATTACATTGCTATAAGAGTGTTTGGTTGTGCACTACCTGTTTGATAGTGACCGTCATCACTATGTTAGTACAAGAAAGAAAAGTAATTGGAGTTAATTCCAGTTTTTTCCCTGATATATTTTGTCTCTTAATTATGATGTTGCTTTCTCTAGGATGAAGCTGAGGGAGAGCTGAGAAATGAGGGTGAGGGTGAGGGTGAAGGGGAAGTAGATGTTGAGGGTGAAGTAGAAGAGCAGGAGGATGTTGATATCGAGAGTGAAGTTGAGATGCGGGAGGTAGAACCTGATCCTGGAGAAAGTGAGGGTGAAAGGGAACCAAGTTCACAGGACGTAGATGTTGGTGATCACAGAGAAGAAAGTGAGGCTAAATATACTGATAGTGAGGAGAAAGAAGAGTTTGGACACCGAGTGGTAACAAGTCGAAGACGTGATGTTATTGAAAGTGGGTCTGAGAGATCTGAGGAACCACATTATGCCGACCATGAGGATGAGGAGGTTGATCAGGCTAGAAGTCCAAGGTGACTTGCTTCCTCAATATTCTGTTTAAACAAACTTTTTTATTCTTGTACATCTTTTGTAAAAAATGTTTTTTCACTACGCACATTTTACTTGAGTTATTACTTGATTGAGCTGTCTCCAGTTTATATCATTGAACTTAATTTCACAACAGTAAGTCACCTGGGGTGGAGAAGGATCATGGTCACATTTCACACTCAGCTGCAGAGATTCGGGATGTTTTTGGTGATTCTGATGACGAAGAGGAGGCAGCATACACAGTACAAAATGAGATTGACCAAGATATGAATGTGAGTACTGGATGCCGAGGATGGTAGCATTTTTCTGTTTTCTTTAGAAATCTCTATTTCTCTATAAATTCTTGTGCGGTCGAGCATGTTCATAGTATTGAGGATATTCCTTGGTGCTTCTTCATTTAGCGGTCTCCTATTGAGGAAGAAGGGAGCTATGAGAAAAATCTTAGGCCTGAGGATATACTGGCCGATGAAGATGCTCAATATGAATCAGAAGAGGATGTTGAAGTTAAACCTAAAGAGAAGCCAGTTGGACCTCCCTTGGAGATAGAACTTCCTTTTCGCCCACCTCCAGCTGTTCCAAATAAGGTATGTTCTTGTTTCATCCGCCTGCGATTGCGTATATTCAATGTCATCGGTGTAAATGGTGTTTTCAGTATTCATTACTTTATCTCATCATGGGATTTTTTGTTACTCTTGGGTGATAAATCATGAGACAAGAAATCTATTCAATGCATCACAATCTGAAATGCTACTCTTGGTTTTTGAAATTATGTTTAGAAAATGCTGTTTTAAATTTCAAAAGTGGTATCTGATTGAGTCTCATGGGGAAGTCCATTTGGTACAGTTGGGGGTTCAACACATATGGGGGTGTTTGGGTTTTATGTTACAGCTCCATTGGGGTTCCTGCTGAAACCCTAAATAAATTTGATTCACAATCCATTTTTGTTTTACAAGATGGCTTGATTGTATATGTGAAGTAAGGGACTTTTCACAGATGCTTTTGGTATATTTGTTACTCTATTTTTGATGTTGAAAAGTAAAAAAGAAAACTTTAGTTCACATTCTACTGTCTTAATTGAAGAGACCTATGTGGTAACTTGTTCTATCTTATGGTGAAATTTTGATACTTACTTGGCAGATGAATATCGTCAAAGTTTCCAACATTATGGGCATTGATCCAAAACCATTTGATCCTAAGACGTATGTGGAAGAGGAAACATTTGTGACGGATGAATCTGGAGCTAAAAGACGACTGAGATTAGAAAATAATATAGTGAGATGGAGAAGGGTTCGGAATCCTGATGGAACTACATCTGTGAGTAAATATGTAGTTCTGTTGCTTCATAAAACTTCTCAATGTAAAAAAATGAGAAATAGGTGTATGGTATAACTGATATTGGATTTCATACATCTCCTTGAAAAGTTGTGTGAGTCTCACCTTTTCATGTTTTTCTAAGTTATGTCATGTGAATTAGTAGCATATGGCCCTGAGGAATCACTGTTAATTAGCTTATTATGAAGCATGGATCAACACTTGCTTGAATATAAATTTGCAAATCTGACGGGTAAAATAATCTCATTTTCATCCAGACAGCCCAAGCTTTTAGTTGCAGTAGCCTGAGCTTTTAGTTTACTGCCTAATCAACTACATTGTTAACTAATCACCATCACTGCTTTTACTTTGCAAATGATAAAAAATAAACTTGCTTGGTTTTCATTTGAGATCATTTTGACAAACAGCGTTTCCTCTTTACATGTGGAAGAGTTGTTTCAAGCTATGTTGAGCTTTTTTTTATCAAGTCTTACATTCCATTTAATAGTCACTCAGTTATTTAAGTTTCTGCAGTTCGTTTATTGCAAGAGGACCATTATGTTTTGAGAGAACAAACTCATCTCATGATGAAACATATGGAGCATATTTTGTGCTAGTGACAGTATTAACGTTCTTGGGTTCACAACTTTATGAGTAGCTTTGTAATCTAGGGACTGCACTGAAAATAGATGCAGTGCAAGAGGAGAGTTAGAGAGCAAGAGACAGAAAATAAGGTTCAGAGAGGAACTAAGAAGGATGATACTTAGTTGTCTTTTTACTTCAATTTTTGTTAGTGGTTACTTCTGTTTTCCATCATTTGATATGTATGAAAAGTTTAAGATCTAAGTTGCTTAGCTGACCTAAAATGTCATCTGTGAAGGCGGTTTTGCCCTTCACAGTTCACTTTTCCTTTAACAAGTTGGATAATTGTGTAGTCCGTCTATCTATGCATAGGTTGAAAGCAATGCACGTTTTGTTAGATGGTCAGACGGCAGTTTACAGCTCTTAATCGGTAACGAAGTTCTCGATATATCTGTACAAGATGCGCAACATGATCAAAGTCATCTTTTTCTTCGTCACGATAAGGTGAAGTCTCAAATGACTTTTGTTTCTTTCTCTCTCTCACTCTGTTTTTCATATATTTATACATTCTTGTGATACGTGGTACGATTTTGGCAGTCTAATATGTGAAGTCTGATGAAGGTTTTTTTTTGTTATTACTGATATTCTGTCTTGGTTAATTATTGTTCTGGACAATGTTTGCTTGAAAATTGTGGGTGATAGCTGCAATTTGAGGGCCTTTTCTAATGGACTGATTAATTTCTTTTACTAAATAGGTATGCAATTGCTTGTGGTATTCTTAAAATGATGTGACCCTCCTTTGCACTCAGATTAGAGAATACATCCTTGATATTGATGTCTCTTTATTGTCTAGGCTTTTAAAATACTTATTCTGGAAACTTTCTTGTTTCTTTTTGACATGGAAGAGCTTTTACATTTATCTGTATACATTGGATTGTATGTCTCAATCAGAATGATTGTTTGAGCTAGATTGTGGCCACAGGTATATTTTCATCTGTAAGTAACTTACGGGTGTGTTCACTTATACAAAGTAGTTAACATTTCCTTCCATATTTGAAATTAGTTAACATTTCCTTCCATATTTGTCATATTCCTCTTTGAAGCTTGTCTTTCCTACAAGCTTGTCCTTACTCTCTTTTAAAAGATAGGAAATTGCAAAATCATAATTTTGTTTGGGAGTTTTTATAGAATTTAACAAAAAACTTAAAATTAAAATATAATATCTGAAACTGGAAAATGGAAAACCAGAATTTCTTAGGAAAAAGTGTCTTCACATTTCAATACTAAAACAATGTCCAATTGTATTGTTCACCTAAGAAAAGCTTGTTGAGAAAATGGTAAATTTTTTATATCCTATCCATCGATTTGGACCCTCCAAACGCTTGTAGAATTATTGTTCTTACTGTAACTATTGTGATGAATTACGAATTTTGCTATTATTAGAAGAGTTTTACTTCATGGAACAGAAAATTTCGCAATGTTGCTATTTACCTTCAGTTGTGGTGCTTGTGCAGTATCTGGTTGGACCTAGATTTTTGACATGCTCTTTATATGGTATGTCTGCAATTCACCAGTCTTTGATCCAAGTTTGGAGGCTGACTATATTCATATTTGCAGTCCCTTCTTCAATCACAAGGAAGAATTTTAAGTAAGATGAGGTTTATGCCGTCATCATTGACATCAAATTCTCATAGGCTGTTGACTGCTCTTGTTGACTCACGGCATAGGAAGGTTTATAAGGTTAAGAACTGCATCACTGATGTTGATCCTGAGAGAGAAAAGGAAGAAAAAGAAAAGGTAGTAAACTGTTGAAGGTTATATTTTCATTCATCTCATTACCGATATTTTTGATTTACTGTTCTTGCTTTCCTTGTGTTATTATAGGCCGAAAGTCAGACAATAAGAGCAAATGTTCTTCTTAACCGAAAGAGGGAAAAGGTGAGCCGGAAATATACACAAACAGTAGAGCGTCGGCGCCAGCTCTCACCTGGGTTCCTGGAGGGTGCTCTTGATGAGGTCTGTGCTTGCTGTTTACATTGCCTTCATATTCTTTTCGTCCTCCTTTCTTCTTGAAGGTGCTGTAAGTTAGGTTGGATCACATGATTAAAAGTAACTTGTTTTTTATTTTCATCTTCATACTGCATCTGAATGGAAATTTTTGAAATGTTTTTAGTATTTTGATTCTTCTCCTTCAAGCAGGATGATGAACCAGATTATTTTGACCCCCGTCGTTCTCGCCACCGGTTTGAGGAAGATTTGGAGATGGAAGCTCGAGCAGAGAAACGGATTATGAATGCTAAGAAGGTTTTGTAACCTGGATAGAATTTTCTAACTAACATTTTGATTGTTTCCAATGCACTTGTCTACAAATCTGCCTGGTGTATACCAGGGACAGGACATTATACGAAAGCCATCTTTGCCCACTGCTAAGTCCTCAAAGCGCCCAGTGAGTTTTTCTGATAGTGAGAGAGAGGAATCTGAGTATGAAAGTGATGGGGATGAAGACGAAAGGTCTCCTTCTCGGAAGAGGGTTGAGGAACCAGAAGCAGAATATGAAGAAGAGGATGAAGAGGAAGAGCATTATGAAGAAGAGGCAGAAGTTGATGGAGCCTCAGAGGAAGAAGAAGAGGCTGAGGTATGATAGTCTATTAAACATTGCAATATTTGCTTTAGCTGAGAATGTATGTGGTACCGTGAGAAATCAATCTAAAATCCTGAGGACTTGGAATGGACATTCTTGTTTTTGTTCTTTTTTTGTATGAAGTGCTTTACTGTCTGTTCTAAATATTGGTTGTTGGATCCTCTGTAAACTTAGAGAGAATATACCTAATTTGCATGCATTGCTATTCTGTATTGCTGATGCATTTTACTTCTTCAGGTTTTTTCACAGGAGTTAAATTTGGGTTTATTTAGATGAATATTCTTTCGGATTTTTTGGTATAAGGATTTTTTGATGTCATGAATGCAAAACTATGGACTTCAAATATCTTTTTGTTTGCTTACAAGAGATTTAACCAGCTTTTCCTCCTATTTATGTTTGGTTGGTATAAAATTCCATGATTGTGCAACAAAATTGCAAAAACACCCTTATTGTACTGAAAATTGTCATTAAAATCGTACAAGAGATTTAACCAGCTTTTCCTTCTATTTATGTTTGGCTGGTATAAAATTCCATGATTGTGCAACAAAATTGCAAAAACACCCTTATTGTACTGAAAATTGTCATTAAAATTGAAACGATAGTGGTTTGTCTTAGCTTATTCACGAAATCATATTATTTGCATGTATTTCTAATGAACTTAACATATTTTCTTTAATTTGCAAGTATATACTTGTGCTAAAAGAAAGACAATGAAAATTATGTAACATGTAACATACCTAATTAAACTTTTAGTTAACTTAAAAGAGTAATGTTGGGATTATGATATTTATTAAATCCCCTCAGTTGTTAAATTTCGAGAACCTTTTTCTTGGTAGGTTTCAAATCTCTAGAAGTTAAGTGATCTCAGTGTCTCAGGATATTGCAACTATCTCCTTTTTTCTCCCTACCATGACAGGAGTTTTTATAAAATACCTCCTTTAAAGCTTTGCCTTATTTATTAGGTATTAACATAAATGTCCGCAGTTAACGAGTGTTAATTTGATCTAGGTATTGTCCTTTATCTTAGGACATCTATTAGTAATGCAGAAAGAAAGGCAATCATACACTTTGTTGTTCCAAATCAATGCATTTAAGTTAACTACTTTCCACAGTGTTCTGTCTGAGAAACAACTTAATTTATTGATAATAGCTATATCAACCTATGCTCTTAAATTTAACAAGAAATCAATAAATCATTGATCAATTTTCTTTTATCTTTGCACGATTAGCTATTTAAAAAATCTTGATTAAGAAAACGAATACAAGTATATATTTCAATTTAGTTATGAAAAGGAAATAACTGTACTGCCAGTCCTTCATAAGTATCTCACTTTCTGTTTTATTTCTATATTCTTTGATGTCTCTAAAACTGTTGTAACTGTTAATAAAAAAAGGTGCAAAATTAGTTCCTCATTTTTGTTTTGCAACAGATCTATCTGAGAACAGCTGTCATGGCTGTAATATTGTATGTAGCTCCATTAATTTGCCATGTAGAGAAAAAAAGTTCTAATTTACTGACATTGTAGTGTATGTCCTATATTCACATCTACAAAGTTTCAGAGGAAAGTTCTTCCTATATAGACTGCCAAGTGTTCAGATTTGCACAATCTAAGATCCCATACGTCTGTTAGATTCTAGTTTTCAAAGCTGAATTCAAAACGGTTATTGATTGACGTAAACTTTCAACAATTGAACTGGGATACCTTAAGACCATTGACGAAGAGGCTGCTGCTATTTTCCCAATCCTACTAAATCATTATGACAATTGACGTACATTACCACCTCCTTAGTGGCTCTAACCACCCCATCTCTTTTCATATTAGGTACGCGTAGCAGTTGCTCGGAAGAGTTGTGTTAGGATGAAACCTAGGATCTTGAACTTCCAATCTTTTCCTTTTTGATCAGTGGTTTTGGTTAAGTGGGGTAAAGAAAAGAAATGAGCAACATCAGTATATGGTTGTGCGTTTGCATCAGTAAGGTCTTAGATTTAGTTGCCCAATCTCCAAGAGTTATGCAATTCTTCATCAATCATGAAACGTGTTATAACATTATCTGGGAGGGGAAATAAATGATGAGCTACAGACATCCCGATGCTGACATCTAATGTGAGATAGGCTCATTCTCAAACGTTGAACTTGGTCATTGATACGTGTGAGGCCTCACAATCTCTCGCACATGCATACACGTAGCTCTCTCTCAATGGAAATATTTAAAATCTGTTGTCTGTATTTGAGCTCCAAATCTCTCTTTACCAATCTTGTTACTATTTATTCTGACTAGGAATATGACTTAAGGAAACTTTATATTCACATATTTGGGAAATGCTTGATTGAGAAAAACGGGGTTCTTGGGGATTTTTAAGGCTAGATAGGCGGCTTCTGTAAAACTTCCTGATTTTGCATGGGGCTTGTTCTTCCACGTCAGCAAGCTAATCTCGTACCATATTTTGACCAGGTGATGTGACGTGTGGAATACAATGGAGATCCGTGGTAGATATTGCCACGTAACTCTATACTTAACTGAAATTGTTAAAAAAGTTAGTTTTACCCTATTCAGTAACAGTTGGATGTTTGGAAGTTTAGATATATGTGTCTAAATTAGGAAGAATGGAGATATATTGAAGTTGCTGTTATCTTAATCTTAAGATTAACATATTTTAATGGCTATTTCTAGATGTTTATTCCTTATGGTGTGTATAAGAAATCAATATTGAACATATATTTCAAACTTACTGATAAAATTGTGGCCAACCACTCCCTTCCAGCTAGACGACATACTGTTTTACTAAAACCTTTTGCCTGCTATTCTTACTTGTGTGTCTGTTGCAATTGGTTTGTCCATGTTAAAAGTTCTTTAAACAAACCTCAAGGCTACCCTACATTAAGTGATCAGCTATATGGTGTATTATAAATATTCTCATAAATGCCATATTAGATGTTATATTAATGTCACTCGAAGATGCAATGCAAGGAATGGCAAAAATTGTTGAGAGAGGCACATGTTCACCATTTTCTGTTTGTTGTAATGGTCATGTTTGAAGGTTAATAGTTCATTCTTTGCCCATTTAGCTGTTCTTCTAATATCTCTTTTCTTGTAAATATACGGCTGAGCCTCATTATTCTTTATCTTGCAATTATTTCAGCCAAAGCAGAAGAGGAAGGATTCTGGAGGCAGTCGCAAGAGAGTGGGGATTGAATCAGATGATGAGGACTCTCCACCTAGAAAGATTTCAAGCCATCGGCGCATGGCCGTTGTTTATGACAGTGATGAGGATTGAAACTTGTGGCTTTTCTGTTATTTGATGTCGTAAAATGTGAGTGCTACTTCTGTACTCAGATTGTTTTCTATTATCTTCCATTCTGTTTTTGTTTGTCTTCCAATATTTTCTAAAGAAGATAGGAAAGATGATGCTTGATAACTGTTATGTGCAAAAAAAATTAAAACTTTGGTTGAGCAGAAACCACCAGATTTAAATTCAGTAAGCATATATTTAGACTCTAGGAGCACATATGGTAGTTGGAATTATACCGTTGGATTGGGAACTCTATTGTCATGTTGCTTTAAAGACATTCCCAAACTTGCGTATTTGAGCACATTCATCGGCACAAGTCATTAACATTCCTAGTGTCACCCATTTGAGGATAACCTCATCCATAGGATCATTAATTCCATTTTCATGTTTCTATAAAATAATTAACCATGAGTTGTGCCACATTGACCTTGGTCCCATGAGAAATTGTCTTCATCCAAGGGTTGTCAATTGTCATGCATATTATGGACCACGTGGGTTCCAGTTTAAAAATCTTGACTTTATCATACATGATATTCTTTGTTATATCTCCAAAAACTGAACACACTTGGCCCAAGTCCAGGTGTTTCCTTAGAAAATATAGGAAGCGCAGTTAGCGAGTGGTAATAGGATCATGGTTTCATATGCTTCAGTTCAGTTTAGAATGGGATGACATAACTGCATCTTCCATATATTCTATTTCTTGTGGATATGATTCCATTGAGCTTAAAAGAATAGGGTGCTATTTTCTGTTCTGAGTGAAATTAGAGGTCCTAGTAGTTTATCTGGTACATCATCTAACAAAAGAAGAAAAGGCAAATTGCTCATACTGTTTTTATGTAGCATAGTAATAAAGATTCTTCAGCATCGTAAGAGTATGTTTCTGTTTCAACATTTGCTGGACAATCGCGTGTGGACGGCCAACTTATTTTTAAGTTTGTATGTTGTATTATCAAATAAAACTTCAAAAAGATATAACATAGTTCAAAGGATAGAGAACTGCTAATAAAACTTTCTACTGAAAACTGCCGAAAGGATTTGAAGTCTTGTTTGGTAGGTTGTATTTCCACAGGTGATAGAGTGACTTGAGTGTTGGCATTGCTACTGTCTACTTGCTAACTTCCATACTACTGTTGCAATGGAACTTTGGCAGCTTTCTATCACCAAAATTGTTGATGCAAACACTATTTTTCTCCCCAGCTTTGCAGTGTTGTGGAGTTCTATGAGCGGGAACATGGAGGAGGAAAGAAGATCAAATGTTGATTGTGGAGCTGGGAAGTCCTGGCATGTCATTGGTTTCCCAGAAGTTGCCGTACACAATTCTTAGAACTGTTTATAGGTAGAACTTGGGTTTTGGTGTTGTATAGTTTATATCCAACTTGATGAAAAGATTATAATGGCTGTATGTGTCTCAAACAAGGTATTTGTATACCTTGTGCTTCAAACTGCAGTTTCAAGAGATATGGTGCATTGGGGCTTTTTACCCGTTATAATCTCAGTTTTCCTTTTTCTCCTTAGTTCTAGAGTTCTGATTCTACCATGTTAGTTCTGTGATTGGTACAATTATGATGGTATGGTACTCAATTAGATCTGATATGTCCAACTATATTTTGCATATTTGATGATATTTGACTGGGAGAGAGGACTAATCCAACCTTGAATTTAAACCTCAAATTTTATTTAAAAAGTAATCGCAAGTCTTGAAATCAATCCTGGTGAAAAGAGTTTTACACCTTTAAATCTTAAATGTGATAAGAAAAGAGTTATATTTTATTTTTATTTAGTTATGTATTTATTGTGATAATAATTTAGTACGACAGTTTTACTTATTTATTTTTTAACACAGTTTCTTAATTATGTAAACATAAGACTGTATACTATCAGATATTAATGTGTTTTAAGTGTAATTAACTGACCTCTTTAATGTACAATAAATGGGCCTTGAATCTTCGAAAGAGGGTGACCAAAATCGGATATATATGGGTCTGGAATCTTCGAAAGAGGATATGACCTCTTTAATGTATATATATAAAGAGTTTTTTTAATATAGGTCAAATATCTCATTTGAGTCAAACCGCTGATTTTTTTTTTAAAAGAAAAGTCAAACAGCTGATTATCGGCTGAATAGCTATTCACCAAAGACGGCATAATGTAATTAACTGACATTTGTGTAATGTACAATAAATGGGTCTGGAATCTTCGAAAGAGGGTGGCCAAATCGGGTAAAAGTCATACATCTTATATATATATACGATAAAAAAAGAGTGGAAGAAGGCGGCCACGTGTAGTGTTTATATCGTTTTTGTTTATTTGGAGAAGTACTTCGCTGTTGTCCCAGCGTTGCCGAGAAATTTTGGTTTCTGAATTCTTACTCGTGTTTTTGCTGAGTTAGTGAAGTCAAGACATGGATCCTTACAAGTTTACTCACAAGGCCAACGAGGCTCTTGCTACAGCCCATGAGCTTGCAATCATCAATGGCCATGCACAGATAACACCTCTTCACCTAGCTTTGGCCCTAATTTCGGACCCCAGTGGTATCTTCCGACAAGCTATTACGAATGCTGCTGCCGGAGAACAGGCTGCACAGGCAGCGGAAAGGGTGTTCAATCAGGCGTTGAAGAAACTCCCGTCCCAGTCTCCAGCTCTAGATAAAGTTCTGCCTAGTACCACTCTTATTCAACTCATGAGGAGTGCCCATGCATCGCAGAAGTCGCGGGGTGACACGCATTTGGCGGTAGATCAGATGATCGTAGGACTTCTCGAGGACTCCCAGATTGGTGACTTATTGAAGGAAGCCGGAGTTGTCTCGGGAAAGGTTAAATCTGAAGTTGAGAAACTCCGAGGAAAGGAAGGGAAGAAAGTGGAGAGTGCCTCCGGAGATAGCGCTTTCCAAGCTTTGAAGACTTATGGTAGAGATCTTGTAGAACAAGCTGGAAAGCTTGATCCAGTGATCGGAAGAGATGACGAGATTAGACGGGTTGTTAGGATTCTATCGAGGAGGACCAAAAATAACCCCGTACTGATCGGTGAGCCAGGTGTTGGTAAAACTGCTGTGGTTGAAGGTTTGGCACAAAGGATTGTGAGGGGAGATGT
>JAOSBM010000007.1:11537091-11550628 GCA_027568955.1 Erythroxylum tenue
TCATCTAACCAAAACAAAGTAGAAAAGACTTAAACTTACTTGCTTTAGCCTCAAGGTCTTCAAAATCTTCAAGATTTCCAAAAACCCTAATTTTCTCTTCTTCTTCTTCTCTTCCACGACAATCTCCTTCTTCCCTCTTCTTTTAATTTTTCTTTTATAATTTCTACTCTTAACAATCATACAAAGTCTCTTTTTCCCCTCCATGTAATGCCTTATGTCCTAAATGCTTAAGTGAACTTCCCACAATGCCCTTACACATCTTACTAATGCAATTTTCACTTATACCAAACTATACTCTAACTTAAACTTAATTTTCCCATTTAATACCTCTATTTCCATCAATTTAAACAATGATCCTCCAATAAAAATAAATCAATCAAAACCTCAAAAATAAAATAAAATCATACTTATTCAATAAGACAAGAATTCGGGGGCCAACAGGTAGAGAGCTGGAATGAAAAGCGTGAGTGTGTGTGTGAATAGGAGGGTGGACTGCAAGGTTTATTTTTCGCGTCAAGAGAGAGCTACAGCTGAGAAGAGAGGCATGAGACGTTTTATTTTTATCTAGCAGCCACGGTTTTGCTTGAATAGGAGGTGGACCAACATCTTATTCATCACATCAGCTACAATAGCAAGGAGGGAGGAGAGAAAATACAGCAGCGAGAGAAGACTAATTATTGGGTGTTTTTAATTTGTTTTTATATCTTAATTGTTTTAATTTTTGTGGATTTAATCAATGCAAATATATATTATGATCATGATTTGTGTTACATTGATGAATATGTGTGATCTTTTTTCGGTTAAGGTTAGGATTGATATTAGATTAGAACAATTTTTGTGATATTTGTTTTTGCTTGATTGAATGTATATTTAGTCCTAATTTAGCTTGATCACCTAGATTAAGGCCTTAGATGATTGAATGCCATAACCAATAGGATTTAATTTGTCAGAAAATTAATCAAGCAACATACTTGAGACTAGAGTGTAGACCAACCTTAGGATCTTGTGTGAAGATACCTAGGATTAACGAACTTAATTTTAGGCTACTTGTATTGAATGTCTTTTATTCCAAATTATCTATGAACCAAGTAGGTAACTCAGATTTAGAAGAGAAGGGAATTCTTATGAACATTGGGTTCGACTTACTTAAGTGAAGTAAATCCTAAATCAATCCACCGTTACAAGTTTTAGTGTCTAATCCAATTGAAATCCGATACCTTAGCCAATTTCTGTTATTTGATTAAATCTAGTCATTTTTTTAATTCGTACTTTGCATCTTGCATATTTCCTTGATTTGCTTACTTTATTTTATTTTCAAATCAATCAATTCTTGATCGTCTGAGTAATTTTGCATCGTTTAATTTAATTGTCTTGCGTGTTGGAATCCCTTGGGTACAATATCGGGTTCTTACTGTTTTATATTACTTTTCGACGGGGTACGTTTGCCTCTAGTTGGTCTAGATAAAATTCAATTTATATTCCTTTGTTTAGACCGCAACAATCTACAGATTTATTAAGGAGCCCAATAAGTTAGTAACGAAGGGTGAAGATAGAGAAGAGTAGCTTGCAGTAGAGCAGACACCACAACCACAACCACAACCACTAGAACTGGACAAGGCAATACCAGATGTAGAAGTTCTGAGAGGTCCCTGAGCTAGGTTGCAAAATCTGACTCAGCTAAAGGTAGCTTTATTAGAGAAATGGGTGGGCCAATTTCTGGGAACTTAGAGAACACTCCAAATTCAGCAATTTGAGCTTTTGGAGTGGGTAGGATGGTTGGAGATGATGATTCCACAATTAGGCAAGCTACAATCTATGGTAGGAAGGTCAGAAAGATCGATTGACCAATTTTGTGAGTTGTAATCTACAGTTGGATGAATGGGAAAGCTGATGATCTTAATAGCAAGCCGTCTAGGTGTTGATTTCTAGCCTCTACCATCTAGCGAGGGCACTTCCTCTGCCACTTGACACGTCTGTGTACCAACCTGTGTAACCCTGCAAAAAGCTATAATTCAGTGACATACACGATTTAATACACAACTATGTATCAAACTATTTACTCTCGCGATACAACTAAAAAAACCTAGCTCTCATATTTTTCATTCTTTCTTATTTCCTCTCTCAAACCGTCGCTACCCCTCTTTTTTTTCTAATTTCTTGCGCTTTTTAACCAATTCAATGACACCCAAATAAGTACTCTTAGCCATTTCAACTATTTATGCATGTTTAATTAAATGTTTTCCGTTATCTAGCTTGATTATGCTTTAAAACATTTGAATACAGAAATTGGAGATTTATGCAAATTTTTGTAATTTATTGTCTAATTATAGTTTGATAGTTGATTATTTTCTATACCCAGTTGATTTTATGACTTAATTTGACAAATTGCTTGAAATTTAGGTGAAATTTTAACTTAAATTTCATAACTTACAATTTTTGCTCACTAAATGTTCAATTACGATGTTTTTGCATTTGATTAGTTTAATTAGTTGTTTTCGACGTTAATTAATATTGGGATTTTGTTTAATTACATGAATTTAATGTTAATTTCATCAATTTTGTGTAATTGGTAATTTAGGGTTTTAAATCTCAATTTTAGGGTTAAAATGATAAATTGATGATTACGTTAGTTTAATTTGTTAATTATACGATTTGTAATTTTAATTTGGAGATTAATTAGTTTGTTCATTGATTTTCTAATTGATTTTGTTTATTTATTTATTTATTTATGTGTGTTACTTTATTAATTATATATGTTGCTTAATTTTTCATAGTTAGTTTTTTTTTGCAAATAATAATTTAGTGAGCATAGTTGACTTTACGTGTAAGTAAAAGCATAACTTCAAAAATTATATGTCAATTTTCTCACACTTGTTCAAAGTTGCAGACAAAATGACAAGATCACAACTTGAAAAGGAGACTCTAAGGAAGAGGCATCGAGGCAAATCATCTACTACAATCCACCCCCCTAGAGAGGCCGCAAATGCTATTGTTTAATGTTAGGGCTCAGGAGGAACAGTATTAGGGGCTCAAGGAAAAGAAGTTCAGCACAAACAAATACATCCACTAGCAGGCATTGGAGCAGGTTGGCTCAACCCAACAAGTTTGAGAGCTAGTGGATTTCGGCGTATGGTCCCAATTCTTTGAAATCCACGATAATAGGGGCTCAAGGAAAAGAAGTTCAGCACAAACAAATACATCCACTAGCAGGCATTGGAGCAGGTTGGCTCAACCTAACAAGTTTGAGAGCTAGTGGATTTCGGCGTATGGTCCCAATTCTTTGAAATCCTAGAACCTTCGTATCAAGAGCTCACCTTAGACGTCCTCTCCACATTATTCATAGAGAAAGGATTCTACGATGGAGATCGCTCGAATACAGTCCAGTTCTAGATGATAGGGGAGATACATCAGATGAGTTACACGGAGTTCTCCATCACCATAGGTCTTTACAATCGGGAGTACATGAGGACAAGGGAGTATCTTGCACTATGGACAGATTTTTGTAAAGATTGTCTCCTCGATACTTATAGGGTAGGATCAGCACTGAAGATAAGTACAATCTGAGCAAGTCAAAGGCTTCTACACTGCAGAATTCAATGCTCAGATATATCCACAAGATTCTGAGCCACACTCTGAGTGGTCGAGGAGATAGTTGGGGAGTCATTGGGAACGTGGACGTATATTGCCTTTGGAGCATGAGTGAGCATATGTCAATTCATTTCAGACATGCACTTGTCCAATTTATCTGGCACTAGAGTGAAGAAAAAAAGGTCAGCACAAATTGTGTTAGAACTTATGTGACCTGACTGATATGACAGATGGGTCTATCCAATCGGTTACCACCGATGTACGTATGGTATATTGATGTCGGGGTCCCATCAGAGACATCTACAAACTTATTAGGGAGCCCAATGAGCTAGTAACAGAGGGTGGAGATTGAGAAGAGTAGCTTGCACCACAACCACCACCACTATAACTGGACAAGGCAATACCAGATGTAGAAGTTCTAAGAGGTCCCCGAACTAGGTTGCAAAATCTGGCTCAACTGAAGGTAGCTTTATTAGAGAAATGGGTGGGCCAATTTTTGGGAGCTCAGAGAATGCTCCAAATTCAGCATTTCGAGCTTTTGGAACGGGTAGGATGGTTGGAGATGTTGATTGCACAGTTAGGCAAGTTGCAATCTATGGTAGGAAGGTCGGAAACATCGATTGAGCAGTTTGGGAGTTGCAGTCTACAGTTCGATAAATGGGAGAGCTGATGATCTTAATAGCAAGTCATCTAGGTGTTGATTTCTAGCCTCTACCATCTAGCAAGGGCACTTCCTGTGCGGGTTCTCCACCTGGTCAAGATCACCACTATAAGAACCCTCCTTTGTTGGACTAGCCAGAATCACATGCTGTGGGAGATGCTTATATCTTGCAAGGATGTAATATCATATTGGATGGATCAAATCATCATATTCAGGAAAATACCACTAAAACTTCTTACTTATTATATATACTTATATTGTGTACATTAGGGATAAAGTATAACTTTAAGTGTGGTAAAGGGTTTAATGAATTTTTAACAATTTCTTTAATCTTATTATATAATCTTGGCTATTAAATTCTATAAACTGATATCTTGAATTGGATGAAATATGTCCATTAATACTCTATTTCATTATTGAATGTTGATTGAATTGGTATACAAAAGGATGATAGTTAGAATAAAATTATTTTTATAAGTCATATTTTTTGTATTCATTGAATTAATCAAATTGAACGAAAATTGCATATTGTTTACACATATATACCCAACTTTTTCATGAGCTTTTGAGTCTAAGAGCAAGATTTTAAAATTTTTAAGCTCTTTTATTTCTTTCATGTGTGTTATCATGCATAGTTGAACAATTCTAGAACTTGCTTTTATTATGCCTATTGAGATCATATTTGTTAAACTAAAATTATTAAAATGATAAAGGTAGTAAATTCAACAATTTGTTTTAGCCTATTTCTTTAAAAATTACCATCCCATAATTTTATCCCTCAAGAATAACTAAGTTAATCCTTAGCCTTTTTTATTGTTATTAACCCATATTATTAACCTTTATGCTTTTTTTTTAAAAACCGTTTTATTGTTTTGAACCTTAAAGATTATTTACATTATTTACAATTGTGAAACTTGAAAATCTTGAAAGGTCCATTATTTCTTATGGTACTAAATGCTCGAAAAAAAATTTGATTTAAAAAATATATACAAGTATAAGAAATATTGTGAGTAAGTGTAATGGAGTTGCAATAAAAGGACCTATATATTTGTAAACCAATTTTCTTATAATTTTTCTTTAGTAAATTTACTTCAATTCAATCCTTTTTATTATCCCAACCATACCTTACTTAAGCCCTATTACAACTTGTATAAAGACCTTTTGATTTTTGTTTCTAGTTTATACATAAGTGATGGAAATTTGATTATATTAAAAGCTTATGGTAAGAGTTCTACTATGCATTGATTTGAGAGTTTTGGTACCTTCCACCCTACACTTGAGTACATTAAGAGAAATCTTGGTGAGGGTGTAAAGGTATATGCTTTTGATTTCAATGTGATTATTGATGTGATTACTATTAATATTGACTTAGGAAGTTAATTAAAGGATAACTTGACTCTAATTGTTTGTTAATTTGATTCAATATGATGTGATAATTTATGGTATGAATTGATAGGTTAAGATTAATGATGAATTGATGTTGTAAAATTGATAATTTTGATTATGGTTTGCTTGAGGACAAACAAGAGCTTAAGTTTGGAGATGCTTGATAAATGCATATTTGACCATATCCCCATATTTGATGTATTTTTACTTGATATTTTATACTTTTATTGTATATTTGCTACTTAATTTGGTCTAAGTGCATTTATAGGTTATAATTGCCTTTATGGACTAAAAGAAGAAGAATTTGGATGAAAATGAGGCATAAAATGAAGATTTGAAGCAAAGAAGGTATACACGGCCATGTCTGAGCTATGTATTTCTCTCAATCCGTGCAGAATCACAAATTTTGGATATTTTGGGTTATACATGATCCAATACACGGTCGTATATCAGACCGTGTATGTAACAACCCAGACCACCCACCCACAGATATTGTCCGCTTTGGGTTGCCCCTCAGGCCAAACCCCCCACGGTTTTGCGCTTCTCACCCTTGGAAAAATGCGTTTAAGGGGGAGAGGTATCCATTCCCTTATAAGGCATACTTCTTTCTCCTCTTCAATCGATGTGGGATCTCACTCTCTCCACCCCCTTAAGGCCCAGCCCTTTTTTAGGGCCCAGCCGAACTGGCACAACGATTCGGGTACTAGCTCTGATACTATTTATAACAACTCAAATCACCCTCCCACAGATATTGTCCGCTTTGGGCTCCAAGCCCCCTCACGGTTTTGCTCTTCCCACCCTTGGGAAGATGCGTCTATGGTGGAGTATCCATGCTCATGTAAGGCATACTTCGTTCTCCTCTCCAGCTGATGTGGGATCTCATCATCCACCCCCTTAGGGCCCAGCCCAGCTGGCACAACGGTTCGGATACTGACTCGGATACCATTTGTGACAACCCAGGCCACTCACCCATAGATATTCTCTGCTTTGAGCTCCAAGCCTCTCACAGTTTTGCTCTTCCCGTACTCAGGAAGACGAGTGAGGGGTTTGGCCCGAGGGACAATCCAAAGCGGATAATATCTGTGGGCGGGTGGTCTGGGCTATTACAGTGTATCACCTAAAACCCTAAAAATTACTATAAAAAGACATAATCAGAGGCAAAATAGAAGAGCAAACATTGAGAGATGATTTTACAAGTAGCGTTCGTGCCAAAGGGGCGATTTTCATTTAGAGAAGTGAAAAACATGAAGAAATCATTGAAAGATCCATTAGAATACAAGATCAAAAATCTACCTTGCTAGAACATTTGATAGGAGATAAAAGAGGGATTTATAATTATGAACTCTTTATTTTCTATTCGTTTATCTTTTTGTTTATGTTTGATTTTATTTTCTATCATGTGCAACCAAACATCTTTAATGTCTAGGTAAGATGACCCCTATTTTGTGTTGTAACATGTTTTGATTCTTTTATTTAATGCAATTGTTTTTATTGATACATTGTGATTCAATTACGTGTTTAATATTGTTCTAATAGATTCAGAATATTAGTGCATAATTTGATTTCAAAACATAAAGACTGAGAAATCTTGTGTATGAAAATATCTATCATAATTGAAAGGAATTGATTGCAAACTTAGAGATAGGTCGACATAAATCCTCTAGATTAAGGTCAAACCAAATAATAAAATTCACAAATTAGTAAAGCAATCTTAGTACATTTAACTTGAATAATGTCGTTTGATAATTCTAAGATTAGTTGTTAGTAGTCTTAAGTGAGTTTATTAGCATACGATAGGAATTTTCATAATCTAATAGTCAATAAAACAATTGCATAATAAAAGGTCAGTTATTTAAAGGTTTTTAGGCAGTTTCATTAGTCATTGATTCTTGATATCGATCATTTTCTAAGTGATTTCTTATTTCTCTGTTCAATATTGTTGCTTACTTTATTTTAATTGTTTAAGTATTATTTTTAATTAAAAATAAAAATCAAATTAGACTAGATAATAAGATAATGGTAATTACTAATACTCATCGTCTTTGTGGGATTCGACCCGTACTTATCAGTACTAGCTACAGCTACGTTCACTTTCATAATTAACTAACTTAAATTGAGTCAATCAACAATATTCTCTTTGCATCCCTTATTTAAAATTTTCTTAAATTGTACATAAACCTAGAAATAAGACTGATACAAAAGAACATTTTAGTTCTAATATTTGTGAGATACATAAGACCTCTCATAACGTTTTTGAACTTCTTCTCACTTTTCCAATTCTATATTTCAATAAAAAATTTTCATTTTCAATCTTTGACTTCTTGACAAGCTTATAATATGTTGTACCAACTTTTTTTTTTAATAAATCATTAACATAATTCTTTTAGGATATGAAAATTCTATGAGAATCTTTCATAACCTCAACTCTTAAAAAATAATGCAATAAACCTAAACGAACTTCAAATTCCTATTAAAAAATAAATATATGACACTCTTAAAAGTCATCCACAAAAATTAAAAACTATTTACTCCCATTTAAGGAAAAAGTCTACATAGGATCACAAACATCTGGATGGATTAACATCAAGATCTTGTGGCCCTTTATGCTTTGATCATAGGAAAATTATTTCCATATTGTTTTCCTCAAACATATGCTTCACATACCCTCTTGTCACCTTTTACAATATGGAAACTAGAAACCATCACCCTTTTTATCCAATAAATCTAAACCACTAAAATAAAATTGACCAAATTTCTTATGCCAAACTTTACAATCATGAGATGAAGCACCAAATATATTAACACTCAATTTCTTGTAATAATCTTTGTCAACATGATTATATTTCTTATAATAATAGCACTAAACAATATTTTTAGTCTACCATACCTATTATCTCAATAATTTTTACCTTTCCAGTTATTTCTTTTACGGTATGAGTAAGAAGATAAGCTATTAGTAAACATGACAATAGTTCAAGCCGACCTAAGTTTTATACTGCTTGAGCTCGACTAAAAGTTCGATTAAGCTTAAGGTCGTTGGCGCCTGAGTTTGATTAGGTTTTGAGTGGCCTAAAACTCAATAGACTTGACAAGGTATGGTGAATGATACTGTGCTTCTGCTTTATCATCATTGTTCTTTTTAATTAAGGTGCCACTATGAGTACAAGTTTTGGTATTCTTCAAGAAATCTACTAATTCTAAGCCTTAAAAATCGATCAATGAATATGTATTGTCCTACTGGGTAAAGATACACAACCTGATGGCTCTCTCTCTCGATCATCTGCATCAAGTTGCATTTACTAACAGTTAAACGCCAAAAGATATTAAGTATTAGCAAAGCAAAAATTGAAAAGTTTCATGCGTTTGAGGATCAATAGTTGTATAGGAGAGGAATCACCAGATATCCATTAAGATAAACCTACCATCCCATCTGTGAAGTGGACCTCAATCGAATCAACCTGAGAATCATGCTACACTTTCGAGTAGGACCTAGAAGTATGAAAAGAAAGAAGGAAAAGTTTGGAAGGAAAAGAATAAGATCGAAAAGAAAACTAGAAATTTTAGGTAAAGTGCGAGATGAGAAGAACAGATGCCAACCGATCACATTAGTCGGTTTCAAGTTGAATCGAACCTGTTTGAATTAAAAATAAAGTATTGGTTCTATCTCTGTGTCTCTGTCTCTTCCTCTGTCATCTGTTTCTTGACCTTTTCCTTTATCACAATTTGATCTCCAACGACTTTAATTGTCTGTTTGAATAAATTTTTAAAAAATTAATAATTATTTTTACCCCCTAATTTTTTTTAAAAATAGATATTTAGCTATAAAATTAAAAAATATTTTTTATTAAATATAATTTTTTTGACAGCTAAAGTATAACTTTTTAAGAAAGAGCTTCTCAAAAAAGTACTTTTTAGGTAGATTTTTCATAGAGCTTATTTTTGAGTCACTTTTGTCCTTATATTTTACACATAATTTTTACAATACTCACAAACTCATCTTCCTGTTTATTATATATTTAAATATTTACTCAACTTAAATATTTATTTTGAGATTTATATAATATTATTTAACTTTTTATATGTGTTAATATTTATTTTCGATATTAGTTTACTTATATTATAATCTATATAAAAGATTTGGTTAGATATACTTTTATTTATATTTTATAAGGCTTAAAATTATATAATAATTAATATATTGTGCTTTTCATATTGTTTAATATACTTTAAATAATAAATATATGCATAAATAATTTTTATTACAATATAAAATATAGTTAAAATTAAAATTATTTTTTATTTTTATGTTGTCAAATAGTCTACAATATGAAACTTTTTCAAAAAAAAAATTCTTTTTGAAATGACAGTAAAATAGTTAACTGACTTCTTAAAAAATTTATTCTAAAAAAAAATTATAGAAAAAACTATTTTTATAAAAGTTCTACCGGTATAAACTTAACCAAACATAACCTAATCCAAATTGTTGTCTCTTGCTTCATATAGCTTCTTCTTTGAATCGTCACCTGCAATGTTTTTTTTTATCAAAGCTTTTATATATCTATTCATATGTTATTCACGTACTTTCAGTGGGTGGGCATATTATACATGTTTATCATGCCATGCTCGTTGAAACAATTAACATATGGATTATTGATACATAGAAGCAGCAATTTCCTAAATTAAGCATCTGGGGGGTATTTTAGCTACATGACTCTGATTATTACCACCCAAACGAATTGTGAATCGGGATTGGCTCATGATGCAATCAAAGAATAATGATGATAGCAAAATGAGGAACTGATGACGGGGGCTCCACTGCCAACCTGGTGTGTTTGAATTTTGGTTCATGGGAATAAGCTCTCTCGTTATCTTTCAGCATATCTTCCGTTGATCTTACAGTCGCCGACTCCACTCACGTATGGTTTGATCAATCAATTTTACTCACCATACATCTCATGCCTCCACTGCTCCCTCCATTTTCACTTTAGACAAAACAAGAAGGTTTTGTGGCTCAAGCTTTGATTTTTAACCACACAGATCAAAAAGGATGGGTTTTCACGACTCCCGAGGACTTATCAATTTCTCACATATATACGTATGTGTCTGTGTCTTTTTTTTCGTTTTCTTGAGAGACGATAAAGATGGAGAAATGATTAGTATATAGAGACTACAGCACAGTTACACGAACCCCTCACAATAAATAGAGCGATAGTACACTCATCACTGTGCTACAGACTCATAATCCACAAACAGACAACAACCACGGTCACTTCCGCCCCACAATCTGCTATACATCGCTGCTGTATTGTCTTGTTTTCTTTTGTCTGCACACCTAACCCCGTCCATCTCTCTCTCTACCTGCAAAACAAACTGCAGCCAACTTTATCTCCGCACCTGTGCTTTGTGCTCTGCAGCTCATCATACTCTCAAAACTCCATAGCCCTTTTCTTTCACCTACATGGCTGCTGCTTTCTTAGCTCTTGCTATGCTTTTGTTGGCCATGACTGGCCGCGCAAGTAACCCTCGTATATTTACCTTTTTCCTTTTTTCTTCTTTGTTCTTTATGGTTTTTCTTCTTTCCCGTTTTGTTTGGAGGTGCTTTGGGATGACTGAGTTGGTTTGGACTCTGAAGTTTACCTATTTTCTTCTCATGAACTGCTACAAGTTATGATCTTTTCTTGTTTCTGACACAAACATTCTTGTTAATAGTCACTTTTCTCGTGATAAACCATTATTAGTAGTCTTTTCTTCTGTCTTTGGCTGGTTTTTGGGCAATGCCGTACTATATGTTTAATGCTGTAAATTTTGGGCATGAAACCAGTTTGCTTTCCTCATCTTCTGCAATTTATATTTGCCAGTATTAAAGGGCTAGCGGAGTTTGCTGCTTCTATCTCCTTGTTATTTATTTAAGTAACCATAGTGTTTCGTTTACTTTAATCTACTCCATATTTACTGAAGAAAAACTTCTTCTTAGGTTGCACATGGTGTGTTTGCAAGGAAATGCCCGACTCAGCCCTCCAAAAGACGCTAGACTATGCTTGTGGAGCTGGGGCTGACTGCGCTCCAACACACCAGAATGGTCCGTGTTTTCAGCCCAATAGTGTGAGGGCGCATTGCTCTTATGCTGTCAACAGCTACTTCCAAAAGAAGGGTCAAGCTCAAGGCGCTTGCGATTTCTCTGGCACTGCCACCATTTCTACTAGTGATCCTAGTAAGTGGCTTATTAAGTCCCTGATGAACCCATTTAGAGCACAGTTTCTTGATAAAGAGGCACTCATTTCGTGTTTGTGTGTCTTGAATGTAGGTTCCAGTGGCTGTTCTTTCCCTGCTACTAGCAGGTAATAATTTTTTTTGGTTACCATTTATCCTTTTATTTGTTTTCTTTCTCTAGATTGTTGCTCCGATTTTCTTCTGGATAAAAGCCTGTTTGTGTTTCAATTATATTTGTATGGCATTTAAGTTCTGTTTCCTTTTCTAGCTATAAATGTGTGTCAGATCATCAGCTCAGATCTGAAATCACTTTTAAGATTTTCTCTACTGGTGCAGTGATGCTTTTTTATTTTTAACTTCTGAACGTTTTCACTTTCTTGGTTAATTATGCGGCCAAACTCCATTGTCTGGTGGAGTTAAACTGTCAAAACGCTTGATTTTCTTAATGGCTATTGGCATTCCCATGTTGTTAAAGAAACTCCGCCATCCAGCAAAAAAGCTAGGGCCTTTGCATTGGATCGGTAATTGGGAATGTGAAACTCCCAGATTCCCCGAAACAGAATGGTTTATTCCTTCAAACGAAGGAATCATGTGTATATGTACCTCTTAAGGAAGAATGGATATTTTTTCTAGAAAAAAGAAGTATGGATTGACTTTTAGTTCATTCTTAACATGATGATGTTGCCGATGCTAAGGTAAGATAGAAAGCACGTTGAGTATAAAATTGTACAGATGCCTAGTATCCTGTATTAGCTTCATAAGATTTACTCCTTGTAGTTCTGTGTAAGTAGCTTTATATAGTTGCTGTAGCTTACAGCTAAAATCATTTGATGGATGGTTTATCACAAGCAGTGAGAAATTAGTGGATAATTACCTCTTATGTGGCCCAGATATGGATCAAAAAAGGAGAAATGTAACAGCATTTGATTATAGACTAACTTTTGCATTTAAAGGCTTTTTTTTTTTCTTTTGAACAATGGCTTTTAATAGTGTCTTTTTGGTCAAAAGGAGTGTTTTGAAATAAAGCAGTTGTCAAGGAGTTTGTTTCACATTGAGTAGCATACTGCTTAGTAAAGTGGGGTACATTACTTAGTGAAAGTGATTTTTCATTAGTAACTTGGCATTGGGATGATCAAATTTTGGAGATTTAACCCAACTTTTTGAAAATTGGGGGATTTTGGGAACTGCAAAGGTGTGTTTGTACAGTTCTGTAGGGTCCCATGAACGCCAAAAGAAAATTATAGTGGTTTTGGGAAGTTCTGGGGGCTGCCACGAGAAAAATGTTTAGTGGTTATTTGTGAGATGAGATGATGAATGGGAGCATCTTGCTCCAGAATGCAATTCAACGTTCAGTTTGGCTTGGAGCTATGCAAAGCAAAAGCAAGTCTTTTGTGCACCGCAGAACATGAGGCCAGATGCTGGCTCCTATGTATTCAGGACAAGTTTTAAAACCCATTTACTACAAGTGAGTGAAAGATAATTGTTGATTTTATTTATGGAAAATGGACCATTCAAGTACCTCCATCCCGCAAGAATGTTTAGGTTAGTTCGACATTGTTTGCTGCCTATGTAGCACGGACACGGCAAAATGGTGCCGTGTCCGTGTGTCCGACACGTGTCCGACACCGACACGCAGTGGACACGCGGTGGACACGTGTCGGACACGTGTTCGTACGTGTCGGAGTAAAAAAT
>JAOSBM010000007.1:11637001-11647820 GCA_027568955.1 Erythroxylum tenue
TTTTATGACTCAACCCATATCCATATCCATATCCATCGGTTTTTACGATTTACTACCCATATCCAAATCCATTGGGTCGGGTAGTGCGGATATTAATCGGGTTGAAAACCCACTGCCATCTCTATCCATGCTTCTTTACTTGCAACGAGAAATAGGAATATGATTGTGGAACTTAAAGACTCCTCGGGTAACTCTTTCTCTGATCAAGATTCTTTATCAAGGCTCACAAGGGACTACTTTTTATAGTTAATGGGCATTGAAGAAAGTTCTAATGAAGCTCATAACATTAGAAGATTCTTTGATGGTCTTTTATCTCAAGACAAAATGCTATTTGGTTAAAATGACTACATGAGACATATCTAAGGAATGAAAGCTTCTGGAAATTGTCAACCTCTAGGGAATACTTTTGGTTCTTCTTCCAAATGTTGAAATTGAGACAAGTTGTGTACCTTTAGGTTAAGCATGTGCGAGGGAACGGAGAGGATATCTGGGTATGGTTTGATAACTGGATTGAACACAGTCCACTTATACAAGGGACTAAATTATCCCAACTTACTAACAGACTTCCACTCAACACCAAAACTTCCTCACTGATGAGCCAAGATCTATGAGCAGGCAACTTCAGAGGGTTCAACTTACTAGTGGAATATCTCCCCCGTATCACTCACAGGCATCGACAAGACTCAATTTCTTGGAAACCTGATTCTTCTGGAGTTTTTACCAACAAATCATACTATAAGGCATTGCTAGCTGAGAAAGAGAATGTACCCTTGTTCAACCTTTTATGAAAGCACTCACTGAATCAAAAGGCCTCAATATTTTCCCAGTTGGTTATTAAGAATAGGATTCGTACTAAGAACAGATGGTTTGATTCTTATAACCCAATCTATGTGCTATGCAAAGAAACTGAAAAAGATAAGGAACACTTATTCTTTCAATGCAGATACTCGAAAGTTACCTGAAACAGAATTTTAAATTTACTAACTGATTACAATTCTTTTTATGAGTGGTTATCTACTCTTAATTAGATCACTCGTAAAGGTGCAGGATAGAGTTATGTATAAAACGTCTTTTACTATAACTATTTACTTCTTATGGAAAGAAAGAAACAAGAGGATCCACATGAGTAAGGAAGTAAGCAAGCACTATTTAGCTGAAGATATCATCAATTGGATCAGAGTCATTATGATAATTAAATTTGATCAACATGCACTATTTACGGGAATGAAAACTACGTAGAATTTGTAACTCCTGTTGTTATATTTTATATGTTTTTGTAATATCTTATATTTTGTGAACTTATTATAATGTTGAGTTAAACATTGCTATAGCTAATAATAATCTTTATTCAATTTTCAAAAAACATACACCTTTTAATTAAATGAATAAAGCATACGTATAGTATTTATTTTAATCCAGTGGTCAGAGTGATTACCAAATCTTTTATGATGAAGAATTTATATTAATTATATATTTTAAATAAATTAAAGTGTAACTTGTATTATGTCACGTATATATGTATGTGGATTTACTGGAACAATTTCTCTATATTATAAGGGTAAGATTGCGTACTATCAAGTCCTTCCAAATCCTGCTCCAATACAAAAATTCGAGGATGGTGACTACGACGACGACTACGACTACGACTACGATGATTATTATTTAACTTGTATTTATGTGGTTAACATTTGAACAGGTATTATTCCTGCCAGTAATCCTTGAAAGCATAGACACGAGGACATTGATCTCCTACCAAGTACCAACCATAACAAGCTCGCGTACGGCAAGACCTTGCTTTTGCTCCAGATGACCAGAGACTCCAAAAAGGAAAGCTTCTTTTTTTCCTTTTAGTATCAACAACAGCGAACCACCTTTTGTTTATGTTTTGGCTGAATCTGTTCTGCTTTTAATGCGCCGCCTTTGGTGTTTCTGGTTAAATGGGATCGTTTCCCTTGTGGGATTTGCTATTCTGAGGTTGTCGTCAAATGCTTGGGTTTCTGATAAGCTATTGGATTTCTTCCTGTTTTCCGAGAAAGAGAGAAGCTTTTACTGAGAAATGCATCCTTTTCTCCAGCAATCCTGCATTTTCTATTTTCTGGCCTACGTAGTTTGCAGTTTGGATCCAGTTAGATTTCTGCTTATGTGATCTTAAGTAGGTCAATCTTCTTCTGATTTTTGCTTATTATATACCGTTTTGTTTGTTTGAATTGCAGGTGTCATTGTTTGCTGCATTGTTTACAGCAATTGATCATTGCTGTTGAGATTTTTAGGGTTTTCCATTCTTCAGTGTGGATATGGCGTATTGGTTTTAGAGAGCTTGGTCGTGGAAACGTATTTGCTTTAAGTTACGATTCTTCGTTATTATGAAATTTGATATGATTTCTGTCCCACATAGGATCAGAGAATGGACGAGATTTGAATACTTGATTTCAGAAGTAAGTAAATATTCTGAATGAATGGAACTTATTGCCTTGTAAATCTATGCGATGGAAAACACAAGGCAGAGAAAAATTAGTGTGGTGGAATTTGGCTATTTAGATTCTGTTCTTTTCTCATTTTAGAGGGAAATAGAGCAGAGATGGATCTGTCGGTTGTTGGAGCAGCTGCTGCTGCTGGATACGTGGCTAAATGCTGCCACAATAAATCAAGAGGTAAAGTTGGTTTATCATGGTTGTCTCCTGGTGCCTCCAAATGTGAAAATCTGGAAGCTCCAAGCTATCCACCCCAGAGATTAGAAAGGGGAAAGAAAAGCACTTCTAAAAATGGAGGAAAGATTTCAGATGAATTTTTTTTTTGGATTTTAATGAGATAGATAGTGTTTCAGAAAGAGTTGTCTCTACAAGTGGCTATGATGAACACCTAGAAAAGTTAGAAACCAATGATGACTACCGTATTCTTTCTTTCATGAGTTTGGAGCAGGGAATCACAACTCATGCAAACCTTAAAGGAAACAATCGCAGAAATGGGTTGACTGGTGATATACTAGAAAAGCCTGGCAGTTCTTTCAAAGATGAAGTAGATTCTTCTCATGTGTGGAGAAACAGAAGCTCTTGCAGAGTGAAATGTTCACATGAACAACTTCTTAAACCACGGAATTCACTTGAAAGTTGCCTTATGTCTCAGATAGACAAACAACAGATAAAAATGGAAGAGGATTTGCTTAGGTCCCTACCATCTTCATCTAAAACTGTGTGGCCACTGCTTAGAGGTCATGTAATTAGCAGAACCAAAATTGATTCTTTCCATGCGCAGACAGGAACTTGTGGTACTCAGTCAGTTGAGGCAGAAAATGTGCGGTGGGTTTCCCCATTGACAAGACTGAATACTGGGGAAATATGCAAGGAAGAGCTGAATAATTCCCAAAAATTTGGCAGGGAAAGTGGTACAAATTTGCAAACTGGTATGTCCGTCATTTACTTGGTAAAGCTCCATCCAGCTAACAGGCAACTTTGATGATAGTTTCAAGGCATTATCATTATTTCGTTGCTGATTGTTGTTGGCATGTTTAATATGCTCTTGATGGTAAATATATTGTTAACCTCTGAGCCCCAGAACTTTCCAATAGGAATTTTTGCAAAGGGAAATGTGTTGTGAATCACTGGGACTACAACAGTTGCATAATTCCCAATTTGTCAGATCATTCTTACCAATTTATGCAATGGTGCATTATGGAGATCTAGTTTCTACGATAGAATCATTGGAATTAGGTATTCAGAATTTAATATTGACTATGGTCATAACTCATTCTCAACAAATTGACACTAGAACAATTGCTGATTTTCATTTTTTTTAGATTTATGATATTGATGTATGACTTTTGAAGCTTTTCCTTTATTTCACTGTAAATGTTATTGTTTTTACCATATTAACATATGAATGGTCCAAAATAATACAGTGAAAAGTGTAAACTATATTCTGAACTGTCATCATCATATTCCTTAGTTGATTCTGAAATCATCTATTTTTCTATAAATCATGAACTCCATTTTTTTTTTCTTTGATAGTCATCAGGGTCACTTGATGGAACGATTTTATTGTGTCTTGGAGCATCTATTGGCATGATCTCTTCATTCATTGTTAACAGAAGAGAAGTAGGCAAATTAAAGGAATTGCTGAAGCAAACTGAGAATTTGGTTCAAGATTTACAAGAGGAAATTGAGATGAGAGATTCATTAACGGTGAGAGAGCTTGTTAACGAGAATCATAAATCAAATGACACCAGTGAGATTTCTTTTCACAATAATGCACCATGTGAACATTTCGCTGTAGTAAATGTAGACAATTTAACCAAGAACAATGATAAGGAATCCTACTATGAGAAAGTGGGTGAGAGTTCTAAATCTATGAGTAAAATTGAAGCTGAACTTGAGGCTGAACTGGAGAGGTTGGGTCTAAATATGAATGCATCTAGTTTGTGGAGAAGATTTGTCTGACCTTGTTGAAGTAAGCTCTTTTTCCCCTTTGGTACCATTGTGTTATATAATTCGTGATAGGATGAAACATCAGCTTCACATGAAATTTTTAATTTGTTGTGCAATGTTGTGTTTGCCTGTGCAGCTACTGTTTTGCCAACTTTCTGTTCAGTGAAGGCTTCTACATTTTCAGATATATTGCTGGCCGGAATTTCTTTTGTTTGGATTTGCAGAGTGGTTGGATTTTGTTATTTTACAAAACCTCTTGGACCTTGTGATTTCATTCTGATTTTGCATACCTTTTTTCTGGGGATGCATGTATAAATATGTGAAACATAATCGTACACTTGTATTTGGGAATGCATGCCAGTTCAAGCCATTGCTTCAATTCGTATTCATACAAATCATGTTTCATAATGGGCAGTTCCGTCTCATGATGATAGTCTTTCTTGGATGTATTTTATGATAAAGAAAAGGATTATATAGCGGACAGTGGCATAGTTTGAAAACTCCATGAGGTAACTGAGGCTTCAATTTCTATTGGAAAAGTGTGCTAGCACATGTAATTTTTGTTTAGTTAGGAACATAACTTCATTTGAGTTCTGCTTGTCAAGTATTAATGGACAAGAAACCTTTAACAGCTTGACCCAGATTTTGTGGCCGATGTTACTCAAGGTGCTGGGGACTAAGGTCAAAGCTCAAGATGTAGACCAGGATGAATCATTAGATCAAGATGCAACTGGTAGCTCAACAACTCAGTCTGGTAATTATGCAGTTTCACCTAGAGAACTTAGCTTGCGTCTGCATGAAGTGATTCAGGCCAGACTTGAAGAGCGTGTGAAGGAGCTTGAGTCAGCTCTAGACAGTAGCCAGAGGAAGGTGCAAATTGAGGAATCAGATCATAGGAAGACATGGAGGAAGTTATCAAGCAGTAAGATGGGATTTTCGTCTGATGATGAAAGCTCGGTTGCTAAAGGAGATGGGAAATTTATGAGAAATTCTCTGGTTATGAACTTACCAGATGAAGCTCTAGATGCTCACATTGAGGCTTGTGAAGAGCTCAGAAAGATGAACGAGTCTGATGAAGAGGATTCAATATCAGTGGATTATGGAAACAATCATCAGATTCAGGGGGCAAATGATTCCTTGCACCCTCAGAAACACATTGGAGCAAAAAGTGAAGAGCATAGTGGTCAAGTAAAGACATCAGTAACGGATGGCTCAAGACTCGAACTGTTATTTTATGATGGTGTTAGTGAGGAAGAAACGAGTGATAGCAATGATGAGATGGAGGAGTTGATAAAGGAGATTGTGGAAAAGACCAAGAAAGGGTCTGCCGTGGGGGTAAATGCACAAAGACTGTTGTTTACCATGGATGAGAATGAAAAGTAGATATCACAAAAGGATAATTTTGTATTGTTGTCTAAAATTATAGCAGACAATTTCATGACCGCAGTACATCACGTTTAAACCTCTTTGATTATTTATTCCACATTCTTTATTTTCTCGCGTGATTTCCTGCATAATGCAATGCGACCCTGTTTATGTTAAATGGGGAGAAGCATGGCTCGAGGACTATTTTTGTTCCTCGTCAGGCATGGAGAATTAATGATATGTACCGTAGGGTAGGATAGGAATGCTCCACTCTTTTGACACTGGGAATCTGAGGATGTACTGAAATTAGAATTAACTTCCATCAAGGTTTCATGTCCCTCTCCACGAGTGCGGTGAAAATGCAAAGACTAGGACAAATTGTCGCGAGTATCAAATACACGAAGCCATGCTTGTGACTTGGTGCTACTGTGGAAGAACAATCAACAAGGTTCGGCCTATGTCAGATTGCAATCAAATGTGATCTGACATGCTCTTTAAAGCAGTTGGGATGCAACGGACTAAGACTTGATGACCCATTCTAAAACGAGTAACAAGCTAGGTCTGTGAGCACTATGTTCAGCTATAAAGAAAAACCTGGTAAGGAACTATTGTTGTAGAAACGTTGATGGCCACCATGCTGTCCGTAACTTTGTGTAAATTCTTTTGATAAGAAAACCTGAAAATGAAGAAATGAATGAAGCTGCAGAAAACAGTACTTTTCAACTACAATTATTTTCTGAACTTTAATTGTTTTTTATCAAGGCAAGAACAAAAAGGTAGAGTTCACATAGTAAAATCCAACATACATAACATTCAAGTTCTTTGAACAAATGCGAAGAGCGCGGAGAAAATCTAGACACATAAACAGTCTACTTTTTTAATAATGAGTTGAAGCTATATCAACTGCTTCCAGCACTCCTCATGCCCTTTTGGCAAAATCGTCTCTGTCATCATCCTCATCCCTGTAATTTGCTTCCAATGGTTCATCTTTGAAGTCTGCTTCCAACGAGTCATCTTCGTTGAAACCTTCAGCTGCTTCACCTGTTTTGCTGCTTTCATCACCACCCAATCCCAACCCAGAGTTTCCATCAAATCCACCTCCAAAACCACCACTAGCATAATTATCACTGCTGCCGCCGCCGCCGCCAGCAACTCCAAAATTTCCCACTGAACTGTCAAAAGCTCCGGTACTACCAGCACCAGAATAATCAACATTTTGTCCTGGATTATTACCATAACTGCCAAAGTTCCCCCCACTTCTGTAGTTATCACCGCCAGTATTATCATAACTTCCGCTGCCTCCAAAATTACCACCAGGCCCACCATAATTTCCAAACCCTCCCCCATAACCAGTGTTTCCCCCATAGCCACCACCACCACCACCATATCCACCACCTCCACTGTAGCCACCACCTCCAAAGTTACTACGAGGTCTATCGGTTGCATAATTCACCCTTATACGACGACCATGTAGATCCTAGTCGAAAGAAGAAATAGAGGAAAATGCTGTCAAAAAGAAAGCTGCTAACATGAACCACAAATTTTAAAGCTACCTCTAAAGGTAAAAAAAACTGACAAGGGATAATGATGCTACAGCATTAGCTATTGCAAGTTTAACTTTTCACAGTCCAGTAGATAAACACGTATATGCACATAAAACATGCTATGTTTACTAAAAACTACAACATCATAAAAGAATCACAAAGAAATAGAAGACTATCAAAACTAAAGACAGGTCAACATATTAAAGAAATATGGGTGCTAGTGCTACCATAAGTTTCAATACCAGAAGGTACTCATCTCTAAAGCCTATACAACGTTAACAATTCATAATACTATGTTGTTCCAGTCTCCAATTTTGGCAGTTTTCAACAGCAATGCTACTGTAACACATCTAAAATAGAAATAAATGTTGGAAAACGTGGTTCAAGTATGATCTCAATTAAAAGGAATGTTGGAGCAAATGATCCTTGAAACAGGAGATGAAATGTGGATGTTAGTTAATATATCTCAGTATTGCTCCTAGACTGTGGGTATCAAAGACTTCGTATTTCAAAAGGCATCCCAAATTTCAGTTACAAACAGCTGAGACTGTTCTCAATAAAATATTAATATTTGAATCACTTATATTTCTTCTCCTATCTTTTCCGTTGTCATCAATATTAGACATGACCTAATACATAAGTAAAATTACCTGCCCATCCAAGGCCTGAATGGCACTTGAGGCTTCCTCACTGGAGGTGTAAGTAATAAAACCAAATCCTCTGGACCTACCAGTTTCACGATCCAGAATAACTCTTGCTACAACCCATATAATGTCAATCACCATTTGATCAAAACTTCACACTGAAAGAACTGAGTCTAAAATATTGCAAAAGATGCAGTATTCTCTACATAAAATAAAGAGAAGGTTTAACATTTCACTTACCTTCAACTACCTCACCATACTTGCTAAAAGCATCTCTAAGGCTAGTATCATCAGTGCCATATGAAATGCCTGCAACACCAAATTACTAAACATCAAACTGATAAAAAGGGAGGTAACTATAACCTTTTTTTCCCCCTCTTTTTCCCTCCCTCATTCATAGTAAGCATGCTGTTGATGAGGCTCACCTCCAACAAAAAGCTTTGAAGATGACATGCATCGGATTACTTGGAAGATAGATGGCCTAGACGAAGCAAATTCGACATTGATCTGCTTGCTAGATGCCTGCTTAAGGATATTCCCAACTTTACTAAGAAAAGCCATTGCAACGACCCTTCAAGCATCAAACAATACAAAAACTCAGTCAAGACAACAACGTAAGGAATAAAAATGAAACTAGCAAAATTAAATCATGCACCACACCCACATTTTCTTTTGACTCTTTTGAAGAACAAACTCAGGGTATGTCACAAAACTACGCGATAAAACAGATATACTCACATTATGGACTACCTAGCATCCAAGACGACCTATAATATCCATAAAAAAATACTTCCTTTCTAATTCCCTGCATCCAACAACCATCAATACACCTTTACGATCAATAACTTAGATACCGCAACTTTCGCCCTTTTCACCGTAAGACCGTATTAATCATATTAATCAATAAAACATTGTAACTCCACCAGAGACTAACTAATCAACAAACGCAGCTATAACTAATAAATAACCCATAAATCGAAAACAGCAGCACAGGTAAGAGATATGGAAGGAAATGGAAAAAGATCACATAAATTAGAGAAAACAGCAGCACAGGTAAGAGATATGGAAGGAAATGGAAAAAGATCACATAAATTAGAGAGATAAGAGGTAAAAACAAACCAATAAATCGATTGATTCCGTAATAAATATTAAACCAGAACTTAGGAGAAACATTTACACAATCACACTAACATCAACCGAACCCTACCTGGAACCCAATCCAATCGAAGGAAAGGAAGTGAAATCAAAAACGTGTAGAAGGTGTAGAAGACAAAGATAAGAGAAATTAGGGTTTTAGAAAGAACCTTTGAGCTCTTATGGTATCTCCCGTTACACTCTCCGCGACAAAGACGAAGTAAAACCCTACTTGGCTGCAGGGTTTATAACCATGTTTATATGAACCGGAAGAAGAGATCTGAACCGTTGGATTGGACAATTAGATATTTTGTAGCTGTAGTGTAACTGGTTTACCGAAGTCCGAAACCGTGGATTTTTCAATATTATTCTTAATAATTGGTAGTGAGAGAATTTGTGAAGCACAAAATCCCTAATTATTTTTTTAGTAATATTTAAATGTGGCTCTGTATTTTTAATTTAATTTAATTTTATATTAGATGAGTAAGAATAAAATTAGTAAGAATAAAATTAGTGAACTCACAAAGTATTTGAATAGCTTTAAATTGATTTTTATAAGAGTCACAGTCAGAATAATCGGTAAGATTACTTTTTTATAATTGAAAGATTATGGACTTGAGCAGAAATAATCTCTTTGTAAAATACAAAGCGAAAATTGCGTACAATTAATAATCTTCGCTTGACCCTGTAAAACGGAGAAACTTGTACATTTGGCGGTCTTTTTATTTTTATGAGAATATAAACAAATAACATTTATTGAAAATTAAAATAACCTTCTTAAAACACGTACTTTGTTCTTTGCTTAGTGAACCAATCATTAAGAATATAATTATGTCATGTAAAATTTATTATTAGAATTAACTAATATCATATGATGATAATTTTAAAAATTTTAAATAAAAAAGTTAAACCATATTTAAACTTTAAATTTAATTATTAAATCTCTTTAATATCGACAAGTTCGTAGAAATTGGGATTGCAGTAATAATTTGTCTGAATTGTGGAATTCAAAGATATTATCAACACACCAAAGATAATTGGTGACATAAAAATACGAGATTGATTAGAACCCTAGAACGGACGCGGTCTTGAAATGTAAATTCTGCACCTATAGTTCAAGTTCGTTGTTAGAAGGTTTGGATTTCAAACTACATCGAGAGAGAGTTCATCTTCTATAGCAAGTTGGCTAGAAGAGCAACAACATGTAAATTATTTATGGATCGACAATTATTTGCGTACATGTATCTATGAATGCTTTTGTTTTGTAAGATGTTGATTTATTTCCTCTCATGACCTTCTTCCGTTAGAGAATTCTTCAATGGTTCAGAATACATTATGTTTCAATAAGTTGTTTCAATTTATATAGCATCACCAATGGACATGTCCTTTGGTAAGTGGAAGAGAGAGGAAAAGGTATTTTGACCCAGTTGAGACCCAGTCTGTAATACCCAATAATCATTATCTTGGGTGTGTTTCATGGGACTCTATCTATAAATTACATGGGACATTTAAATAGTCTAACAATCTCCCACTTGGCCCATGTTACGACTTGATGATCCAACAACTTTAAGTATACACAATATATGGAATCGATCAAGTCATCCTTAATTGAATTAAGCTGATGAGATCATGGAGGTCACAAGTTATATAACCTGATTCCTTCCATGTATCACAGAATCAACTCAACTCAACAAACTTTAAGTGGGTAATT
>JAOSBM010000007.1:11657505-11680885 GCA_027568955.1 Erythroxylum tenue
ACTGGCCGACACATTCACGAAAGCGCTTCCCCGCCATCAGTTCCTAACCTGTCGAGACAAGATTGGCGTCTCTCACAGATCCTCCATCTTGCGGGGGCGTATAGGAAGTTGAGATATCATAGGAGTCATTCCACACAACTAATTGAGTAATCATAGGAATCTCTACATAACGGATAGCGTTATCGTAGGAATTTATTAATTCGATTGATTCTTTTCTGTAACAACAACCTCTGTACTCTATTTAAACTTGTGAGAATACAATACAGAAACAACTTCAGCCTATCGATTCTCTATACTATGCACCTGCGATTATGTAACTGAAACTTGTCCAAGTTTTCTTTCAATTCTACTTCAAAAGAACATACATGTAGCAGAGAACTTTTTAGATAACTGTGTTTGTATATGCATCTTGCTGTAAAATCGACCTAGTTACCTGCTCTTGTTTGCTTTTCCAAGCAAAAATTATCATCCTCGACTCGTTGGATTGAGTCAAAAACAATATAATAAAACTCAATTTGCATAAGAGATTTTGGTGTATCAACATATGCATGTCTCAACTGGCCTGATGAAATCTAAGATAGAACTTAAAACTTTTATGTTCCCAGTGCAGCTAGGCCTGATTCGATCCATCTGAATTTATGCTATTTACGGTTTTCCATACATAAGAACGTGCACCATGTACAATAGATTCTGGCCAAAACTATTAGGTAGAGATAAATTTGAGGTTCATGAACAAATTTGCATACGACATAGAGTAGTACACTAACAACACTTGAAGAAGCAATGGATCAAGGAACAGAAACTATAAAAGCAGAGAGCAGAAAATTGAAACCTGTAAGACTTCATCCTCTTCGTGAATTGTTCGGTGATCTTGGGGATCCTACGAAAAGATCCAAAAGCATTTTTTCAAGATCATCAGGACTGTACTTAATATGCTTGTCACTAATATTCCTGCTATTCCCAAGAAACGTTCGATAGGCATGGACTAGGTTCTGGTAAGTTGAAATTTGCAGGTCCTCTCGAAGCTGAGGATTGGGAATATGCCACTGAGTCTGGCTCTTGTACACTTCCTCAAAAGCATTACAGAATCTCTTGCACTTTTCTTTAGCATTTGCCTTCCCATCATCTTTAATGATAGAAATAATTGAGCTCCAAGTGGCTCTCTCATAGCTCATAGCTTGCTTCATAAACTTACCATTGTGCTTCCTAATCCATTCATCTCCAAAAAGAAGCCTTAGTTCAGAGTCTTTAACCTTTTGGACCATGTAGTGTATGTTGTTCACTAAGAAAATATGCCCCAGGGAACCATCTTTGTAGAGCTTAGATTTTTCAGTAAGGTTGGATTCAAGAGCGGATATAAGTGACCGGAGGCGATGAGCCAATGGAGAGAGTATTGGAGAAGAAATATCATTTGAATTCTGTCCACTCTCAATCTCAGGACTTGCGCTTTGGCCATCTACAGCTTGATCCTTGAGAATAAAATCGAGGATACCACTATAAACAGTTAGGGTACTGATGTAATTCATAACATACCTTGTCAGGTGATGAATTCCACCCTGAGGGAAACGCTGAATAGATGCATCAGATAAAATGAGATCCTCAAACTCCGTAAGTGTCACCATTGCAGAATCCCTTAAACGCATTGAAAGGCCATGTAATTCAATCCTAACGAAAAAACCTGTCTCCTCTGAATATAATTCATCTATGTCCTGAAGAATATCCAAAACAACCTCATACATGTCGAGCAAGCGAAACAACTTTTCCGGCCTATGAGGCCCCATTGCTACAGCCTCCCCAAAATTCAAGAGACACAGGATTGAAGCTTTTGAAATCTCAGCAAAGCAAAATGAACTCACAGAACCGAATTCACCCAATATTTGGTCACAGAATCTTTTCTCGCTTGCAAGATACAAACGAACAAAAATCTCCACAGCCCGCAACCATATTTTAATCCGGCTGTTCAAGTTTTCCCAGTCCAATTTCATCAAATCTTCAATGCTAACTTTCTCAAACTTGAGACTGGACAAGTATTCATCTAATGCTTGCTTCCTGATGCCAACAAATGTCTCACAAAATTCCTTTTCATAATTAGAAGCAAACATAGCACGAGCAATGGCCTTGATGTCAGGAATTACCTGAGGATCAACCAAATCAATAGTATGTTGAAAAAGTTCTGTTGCAGACACACCTGAAGATGCTCTATCAACTATTTCATCCTCCACTGAAGCAAATGATTCATTAGAAGCTACATCCACCATATGCGAACGAAAGGACATATACTGTGGCTCAAAAGATTGCTTATGCTGAACAATAATGTGGTATAACTCTTCCTCGAGTCTCGACATTGCAATCTGCAGAGCACACTGTGCTCGGCAGGTAAGTTCCCTCCGTTTACTAATATTGTTCATGGACAAGCCTCCTAAAATTTCCATTACTAACTGAATTTCATTAACGGCCTGTAGGTATTCACAGGTTTTGGTGGGACCAGAATCCCATATCGAAGATGGATTTGCTTTCCACTGCATAACCTTCCTCTCTGCAGATTTCAGACGTTCCTCAACCTCAGCATGCACCGCTTCATCTCTTTCAATTACTGGAAATATTGCAGACAAATGACAGTCAAGCTCTGCAATGGCTCTCTTGGCATCATCACCTAGGGACTTACTCGCCCACAATGCCTTCAGTATATGTTGTGCCGCTGCAAAAATATGTTGTTCTTCTTCACAGTTGGCCATATTAGATTGACAGTACCTGAAGTGATTGTAAAACCCCAAGCACAACTTCTTTCAAGTGAACTAAACACCTATATCATGTGCTTGCAGATGGAGAAACGCACGCTTTTGCAAGTAGTTAACTGATAAATTGGGACACAAACAATTCTATTTGGCACCGAATAAAGAACTGATGAACGGAAACTGTTCAGTCAACGGATAGGCTTTGGGACAATGAACTTCATCAAAGCTCTAGGAACTTGTAAGAGTAGAAAATTCTTCGTTTATGTCGAATTAACCCAGAATCTTTGCCATGATATAACGGCAGAGACTAGGGACAATTGTGACTAAATTGAAAAATTAGAAAGGAACGATAAAGGAGACTGGCTTGGTTACAGCAACTAAAGTCAATCAAATTCCAAAATCATTGGCCAGTATCTGAGATGGTACCTGAAGAAGTGCTGCAATTGAGTTTCAAACTCAATCCAGACAAAGAAAGCACATAATCATCTTCTTTGTTGCATGTTGCCAGGACACGAGCAGGTATGAGCAAAGAACCTACAAAATCTAATAAGACCCTCGCTAAATATAAATCTAAACACAGGAACCAACATCGAAAAACAGAAAGATTTTCTTTTTCGAAGCAAATATTCGCTTGGAGAAAGTGACAGAAAACTAAAAGATAAGGAAAATGAAGAAATTCATAGGCTTTAGGCTTATAAGCTAAGAACAAAACTTGGAAATGAAGGAAAATGATCCTTGCAACAACCACGGAAATGGGTTCTATCCTAGTTTCACTCTTCCTAAATCCACAGCCGAGCAAAGGCTAGTGCAGACTGGTGGTAGCAATTTTTCAACTTCCACTTCAAAGCATTCAAAGCTCATCGCTTCACGGCTTTTTGACTTTTGACTTGTAATTCGAACGAGAAAAGACAAACAAGAGTCATAGGTTGTGATAATTGGATATCGGCAACTAATTAAAAATGCCATCTTTTTGTCCAACCCAAGATATTATTTTGAACTTCTAAGGTTCTGAAATGATTGAACTTAATATTTAAGTCTGACAATAAAGTAACAATGCACCTGACCTGAATCACATTTTTTAGATCCATGCTCTTTTATTCAGAGATCATACAGTTGTTTTTTAATTCACGTTGCTGTTTTCTGTTATCTTCTTCGTCCTTTCATCAAAGCCTTGACATGAGTTAGTCACTTAAGATGGAAAAGCCTTGCTCAAGTATTCTGACGAACATGTTGACAAGGAGAAGCTTAGCTGAACATCTGGTGGTGGTAGAGATAGCTAAAAATTCAAGTTCATCCACGTTGAAGTTTAACATATTAGATTATATTTAATGGCATTTAAGTTCGAGTTCAAGTCAAGTTCGAATATGAATCACTTGAATTCAATGTCTCTTAATTCATTGATTTGTATAATCTTGTACTTTTGAAAAAGTCGATGTACCCGATGCATAAAACTTTCAATGTACGTAGGCTTTCCTTTATATTTTTTCAAATAAGTTGTTTCCGTGACTTGAATCTGTAACTTTATGGTCACAAATAAGTAACTGGTAGGCTCACTCTCAATCTTGTACTTTTAGAAGATGTCATTAAAAGAAATTAATATCAAATACTAATTTGTATAAATTATAAGGTTGGCTATAATGTGAAATTAAATTAGGTCAAAAAGTGTAGCTCCCACTCTAATAAAAGGTAAATGATGTTTGATCACATTTAATCTTCTGTTCCAGTTATTAAATTCCAATTCTGTCTCATTAAATCTCATCTATATATTTATGTGGAGTCTACACAAATGTGTGGATGAGATTTAATAGAACATAATAAAAACACCATAATCGAAACAGGAGACCTGATCCAGCGATCCTTGGTCAACATCTTATATACCTACTATACTAACTAAAAGTATGCCCTAATAGAGATGAGACAATGGATTAACTCTTAAAGTGGTCAAAATCTCTGACTAACAGATATAGAGTTAGTTAGTTAGGGACAGTGACGCGCATGGAATCCACACACACACACATATATATATATATATATATATATATATATATACATGCACAAATGTTGGTTGGTACCTAAAGCTATGCGACGCCATAAAATTCCTATAAGCTTCTCTCTCCAAATCTCCTTCCGTTACTGTCCTATCCTTTCTGGTTTTCCTTCATCTTCTTTTCTCACTTTTCCAGTTTTTTCTCCAGTGATCCAGGCAAGAGGCAATATAGGAGGGTAAAAAGATAGGAGTGTCTAGCATATAGATATTTCTTTTGATATTTTTGGGCGTCTTCTGAATTGAGGGTGCCTTTGCATTCCATGTAAGTTTTGTTTCATATCCTTTTGATTTCTTAATGCTGATTATTATGTGGAATCGTTTGGTGATATTGAAAGTGGGATATCTACCATGAATGAAGAATGAATGCATTGCACGAAAGCTATGAAATTCTCCAGAGTTTGTCAGGTTTTCCATTTTTAGAAGCTTTGAGATATCATGTTCATAACGAATTAACGATTTATGCTTTTGTGACTACGAGATAGCGTTAAGCATTCATTTCTGTGGAATATATTTGCTAATCAATGGTGAAAAAAAATCGCAGGAAGCTAGACAGTTATGTAGAATGATTTTTAAGTTAATAATGAGGTTTGTGGGCAGAACCAAACTTTATAAAACGCAAATAAGGAAAGATCATCTGGAGTTTCGGCTACAATCATGTAGAGTTGATATAGAAATGAAAACACCAAGCCCTTTGATATGCATTTGAGAAAATTCTGTACTGGAAGTAACAAAGAAAATGACATTGGAAGGTTATCGGCTTATAGGGTTTTATATATCATTCTCACCCGGATTGTGACTTCCTAAGTTTGTATTGGTAGATGCTCTTTTGCAATTGTAATGAGTAGTTGAACTCCCAATCTTGCAATGTAAACACCTGCAGGTAGTAATTTGATTGAACCGAAACAAAATTGGCATCTTCAGTTATGGAGCCTGGGGATTGGGTTGAAACTACTAATGATCAAAACACACAGTTTGCAACATCTGTTGGTGAACGGGATCACAGCAGGAAGTTGAGCTCTTCATCATGTTCTTCCTCATCTTCTTCAGGAAATCCATTCCATCAAATGGATGATGATCAAATCAGCAAGTCAAATTCAGGTAAGATTGCTCCCTTTAACCATGAGAAAGACAATGATCAATTGGCTTCAGTACATCCCAGTTCTTACCACAAGTTAAATGCAGAACTAGCAACACATTTTCCTCCAGAACAGGTGATGGAACGCGCAGCTGTCGACGATGCAACTTCCACTCCCAAGTACCGGATTCCATCTCATGTTTTCAACAGAAGTAAGTCGAATACGGCAATGGACTGGAGTGTTGCTTCGAATGAGTCGCTGTTCAGCATTCACATGGGGAACATGAGCTTCACAAAAGAACAGTTACTTTGGTTAGGCAGATCTGGAGAGCTCGATTTTCAAGGTGATTATTCGAGTTACCAACCCGCCAGTAATCAGTCTCCAAGTAACAAGCCAGCTGAAATTGGGAAGCTAAATGTTCATGATGATGATCACTTTGGTGAAACAAATGGAGAGGTTATTAGGGACAATGATGTTAAGTCTCCTCCCAAGAAATTCGTTCAATCTGCCAGCCTGCCTCGTCAGTCCGATGCAAGTGGAACCAGCGGCAAATCTTTTGCTTTTCCAATGTAAGCTGTATGCTATGGAATATCACCCCAATTACCATGAAAATGAATTAAGGAACAGGAAATTTGAAGCAGCAGAAAGCGTATCAAATTAGAAATTAGTGTGGAACATTGTTGTTTTGATACTCACAAATGGAGAAATTTACTTATTTGGATTTGTTTTTGTGCGAAGATTGACAGATGATAAGAGTGGTTCAACGAGTGGATTATCACAACCGCCGTCTCAGCCAGCAACTCCCAAAGTCGTTCAACCACAAGCATGGACAGAAAGCCCCAAGTCGGGGATAGCAAATTCTAGTGGCATTAGTAGATGGTTCTCTTGCTTTCCCTGTTTCAAGTTCTGTTGTTGAATCTCATATTTCATTACTGTTCAAGTGTTTGTTGAACTTCCATATAGAGGATAACCATAATTACTCTAGCTTCCCAAATATTTAGTGCCTAGCATCTGCAGATTCAAAACCAATCTTTCACATTATCATGTTAAACCAATGATGTTGGAAGTTAACAAACGTACAACTTTTACATATATTATTCTTTTGGTGTTGGTTTATTCATATTTCCACTTGCATAACCTTCCTCATTTTATTTATGCTCTAGGAGTTGGGGGTTATTTGAATCATGCTTCCTTATAGATATAATTCCTTTATAAGTTTGTACTATTATAAAAGAAGATGATGTAGTTTTCACCACTTTAATATGTTATATTAAAAACTAATGCCACGATTATTTTTAATACAAATGTTGGTAAATTTTAAATTTCATTATGGTGGGGTATTGGAAAGAAATGACAACAATAGCTATGTTGAGGGTAAAATCAAAAGAAAGAAGGATATAGGTGTTGATGAACTTAGTATGCTAGTTTTAGAAGGAGTGTCAAAGATTAAAGGACATATAGTAGTATCTATGTTTTAGAAATTTTTTGAAGAGTTTGATGAGATGTTTAAAAGATTTAAACTTACACAATGATAAGGAAATGTTGGCAATGCTCAAATGCATGTAAGAATTGAACTACGTCAATGTTGAAGTCTATTACGAGCATGATTATGAGAATCCTATAATAGATGATGAAGAATTTGATTATGATATTGACAATAATTGAGAAACTAGTATAAAATAGAATATAAGTATGAATAAAGTTAGGCTATTCTAAGTAATAAGATAATGAATATTATAATATTATACAAATAAGTTAATTTGGAAATGATTCAATTGAAGATGAGATATGTGTAATTGAAGACGAAGAATATGTTATTGTGAGAGTACATCAGAAGAAATACACCAAGAAGGTATGTAGTGGGTTTAAAGATGACAATATTGTTGATATGGTTAGAAGCAATGGAAAATATTGCAATGAAGAGGCTGCCTATTCAAAAAATTCACAAAGACATTAATGGAATTCACATGGTTAGTGTAGTGAATATGATCATAATGATGTTGAAGTTTAATCACCAATTTATAATGATGATAAATGGTGCGAGGCATATGTCAAAACAAAGAAACACATTGTGTTTAATTCAAAAATGGATATGAATGAATTTTAGTTTGAAATTAGCATAAAGTTTAAGGGTGAGATGCAATTCAGGGAAGCAACTAGAAATTATGCAATTACAAATAGTTATGAATTTTCAATGGTGTGATTTAGTGTGAGAATGAAATTTGTTTGTAAGCCATAATGTCCATTTAATGTATATGCTAGCTCGATTGAAAATGGGAAAAAATTGCTATTAAGATATTAGAAAACAAGCATAGTTGCAAGAAAGTGTAAAGAAACAAGCAAGTTAGCAGGAAATGGATAGCAAATGAACTTTTACACAAATTTTGGAGGAACCAGAATTTGTGTATTAGTGAGATGATGGATGATCTTCAGCGAAAGTACACATTAAAGGTGACTAAATTTCAATGTTATAAGGCTAAATGGGAAGCTTTTATAATACTACAAGAATCTATGGAAGGTCGTTATGCAAAGTTATAGTCTTATTGAAAAGAGTTAACATGGATCTATAAAAATGGACTATTCATTATTCAAACTGGACGTAATGAAAGTCTGAACAACCAGTGTTTAAGAGGATTTATATGGGATTTAGTACATTGAATTATGCTTTCTCTTAGTGGTTATAGGAAAATAAATAGACTAGATGGATGTTTGTTGAAGACATTCCTTAAAGATACTTTATTAGCAGTAGTTGGTCATAATGAAAATAATCAAATGTTCCTTATATCTTAGGTTATAGTTGACGGAAAGAATTACCAATCTTGGCATTGGTTTTTGAATATTATTACTGAAGATATAAACATAAATAGGAATGCATGAACTTCTGTAAGCAATCAACAAAAGATAAACTCTAAGTATTTGTACATGTAATGTTCAATTCTTAGTATACTTCAAATTGTTCTACTTACATTACATTTTTTATTGGTTAGTAAGGTTTAATATATGTATTAAAGAATCTATTACTAGAAGTTAAACATAAAAAATGTGCCCAATATGTCTATACAAATTGGTCTAGTCTTCATAAAGGCCACACATATAGGAGTTTCTTTTAACAAGCAATGAGTGGCACAATAGAAGTGGAATTTAATGAGATAATGGAGCAAGTGAAGATTATATTAAAGAAGGCTTACAATAATTTCAAAGGAAACCCGAGATTTTTGTCAAGGAATTTATAAGAATAAGATCAAAGTATGAAATAATTTAGAACAACATATTAGATCCATTTAATGGATTCGTTTGTGAATCTGATATGAAAAGCTTGGTCAATGTGCTAGAGGATATCTGAGTTGCTTTAGTGACTCACATTTATGACAAAAGGGATATGATGTTCAAACTCACTGATGATATATGCCCAAGAGTGATGAAGAAGATAGAGTTTGTACAATGGAAACAAGGAATTGTATTATTAAGATTAATGAAAATTTGAAATTTAAAGTCACACATTTTGTAGAAAGTTTCATTGTTGAATTACAAACACAAACTTGCCAATGTAGACTTTGGGATTTAACAAGAATCTCATGTAAGCATGCAATGACTTGTACATCATATTAAAGGGAGGATATCGATACTTATGTAAGTCGATACTACAAGCATAAATGTTATTTGAAGAGTTATCATTATACTATAAAACTCATTGGTTGTCTGAGATTTTGGCCAAAGATTGAAAAATTAAAGGCCGTATTACTTCGTTTGATCAAGTAGATGTCTGAAAGACCCAAAAAGGTTAGAAAAAGCAATAAAAGAGGAGAAACAAAAAATTCAAACAAATTAGGCAAGATAAGAGTAGTTATAAGATGCCATCATTAATATAAAGTTATTCATAATAAAAGATGATGCAAAAATAAGGATTAACCTTTAAGGCAATCTGAAATTATTAAAAGTGATTGTAAACTATTTTTATTTGCCTTCATTTCAAATATGTTTTATATGTTAAATTATTCATTATAAAGTGTACATTTGTAATGTAATGAAAAAGAAGAAGGCCACTGAAAAATCAAATCCCTTCATCAAATATTGGTAGTTATTCAAAAGACCTATTTAATCAGGATATAAAAGGTTAAATATCATATTTTTTTATCATAAGAATGGAGAAGAGGGTGGTTAATGAATATTCACCTTTAATTTCAAGTAATTTGCATCAAATTATTTAACAACATAACTATTGACATTTTATAAGCAGTTAGAGGATGTGGAGGAACATTTGGAGAAGATAGTAGGAACACTTGGTTTACAGTTTTCAATTAAATATATTTTTATATTAGTTAAGTGTAATATGCCTTAAAAATAATATTGTGCTTTTTGTTTATGATGTTTTATAAATTAGTGGAAGTCATTTTCAATTACTAAAATCTCAAAGGAATAATGCAAATTCAACTCAAGCTTTTTAAAACATAACTATTGATACAACTTAAACTAGGAGGAGGATCAAATTAAGTGCAAAAACTTTAACTCCAAAAAAATCTCTAGTTGTTGATGGTGAATCTATGCACATTAAACCATTTATTTTTTAATTCATATATTGTGTTTGTTATAATTTGGTTGAGAATTTGGAAATTATGTTTGCTATACTTTGGTTGAAAATTTAGACATTGTGATTATAATACTTTGGATGAGAATTTGAATATTATATTTCTTATTCTTTAGTATAGAATTTGGATATTGTATTTGTTATGTCTTAGTTGAGAATTTGGATATTGTACTTTTGCATAGGCCTGCATATTTTTATGCCACTTTGTCTACGTGGATGCTATAGGAAATGGTCATCAGGATAACATAAGCTTGTATAGTTAACTAAGTGTTGTACTAGCCAGTTTTGTACTTTGAAAAGATCATGGAACAAAGAGAATACTATAACTACATTTTTCTCCTCTTATAATTTCTAGTTTTACTCTAAAGTTATACTTTCTAAATCAAATATGATTATCTCTAAATTGCTTCAACCTTATAGTGTGTGGACTACGCCAACATTTAAATAGTTATTGAATCTTTCAATGTAACATATAAGACCCTACTAATGTTTGGAAATGATGGAGATAAGGATGAAATAATAAAAAACCTATAAAGTGATAACAAAAAACAAATAGAAACATAATGAACAACCAAGAAAGGGACATAAACTATTGACAGAGAAACAGTTAGAGCTAGGAAACATAAGGAAAGAGCAACGAAAAATAGAATGCCAAGCAATAAAAACTAGAAAAAAGGAACAAACAAAGAGCTATAAGAAAGATGACGAGAATGAGAGTGATATGACTAGGAGAGAAACATGAAGGATAAGAGTTGGCAAAATGTACAATGCAAAAATGGGGGTATTTGACTAACACTTCCTCTTGAAACTTCCTAAAAGCACTAATGATGTTAAGCCAGATGATCTGGATTAGATGTACATGTGGCTAACTTGTGTAGTGGGATAGAAGTAGCAACTCTTTAAATTTTCTATGTCATTATTTCTTTGTTATGTCTTTAAATATTTGGGAGAAGAGAATCACATGAAGTAGAATCTTCATCTTCAAAGAAATCTTATACATTGCATATAGTATATTGATACTCCTTTATTTGCCATAATTTAGATATAAATTTAACTAACACAACTTTAAAAACCTGTTAGACATCTGAAAATGTATCAATACTAGAGCTAGGTACATCAAACATCCAAAGTTGAAATCAGGGGCTTAACTCACTTTAAATAGACCCTAGTTAGGGTAGAGTAATCACTGTGAGGCTACTGATGTAGATTGTTTAATAGTTAGTTGTGGGCAAGGGAAAAGAGACCAAGGTACCACTATATAGGGATATCTCATCTATTTCTCCTTCCTAGAGTAAATCTAATCAGAAAGGGGAAGGCCCATTGTCTATACTATATTTTGGGAGTTTGAACACTATTTCATTTTGAACTAAAAGGAGAACCCTGTCAAAGAGACCCAATTCTATAGCTAGACTGAACAATTAATAATAACCTATATACCACAAATACTTGATAAATTTTCATACGTTCTGAGCGCTCGTTAACTAGAAACATGTCCAACCTTCCTACATACCCTTTCTTTCTTCTAGCTAAGGTAAGGATATAAATCTTTCATTATTCATTTGTGATATCCTTGCTGTGAAAGAAAAAAGACTTCACCAGGCAGCAGTAGTCAATTTTTCTTTTTCTTAGAGCTAGTATGAGACATCTGAAAATGTGTCAATACTAAAGCTAGGTATATCATATGCCCAAAATATATAGTCATATAATACCGATAAAATAAATATAAAAATAAACCAATAAAATAAATATAAAATAAAAATATTACACTTATATTAAAATTTCTCTATTTAAATTAATTAATAAATATATTCACCTCTTACGAGTAAAAATGAATCTTGTAGAGAAGACTCTTACCCTAACACATATAACATGTTTGACACAATTTTTTCTAGTATCAAACTAACTCATTTACCAATACTAAATACCTACAAACTAGTTAAAATTTGTATGTTCATTAAAGATTTGCATAATAATGGCACCATTAAAACTATAATTAAAATACCTACTTTTGTATTAATGTATTGATAAAAATGTTGACCAATATTAGGCTTAACATTTGATATTCATAGCTTCATCTTGTCATTACAATTGGAGCAATCAATATAAGGATTTTGAAATATAAATATGGATCATAATATAAATTAAAATGAAATACAATCAATATACCATATATAGCAATAATTAAAAATATTAATATTATTTTACTATTAGTACAATGATTTCTTTAAAAAAAGTTGAGAATATATCCTTTCAGCTTCTGCTAAATTGTTTAAACAACAATCTTGAATCCATTAATGACACTTTTACACTCTTCACATGTCAATTATATATCAGGTGCATAAACAACAAAAGTTATATGTTATTTATTTCATGCATATTCATTTTAATTATGTTACAATATCATCATATGAACATATTAATCAATAGAAGCCAAGAGTCCTAAATAGAAAAACCAAGTAAACCTTTGTTGGCTTTACATAACTTCATATATTGCATGATAATGAAACATTACGCAGTAATGTAAGAAAACAAATAGAGGAAAATAAAAGACATATCGAACTAGGAAAGCAAACATTCAATATATAAAATACTATCAATATGTCTTAACAACCATTACATAATCAAATTAAATGAGAATTTATGGTTTAAATAGCCAACAAAAAATTCACAACCTATTGGAACTTAATATATATTATTCTAGGTTGTTATTGCAACTCTTTAATTGCATTTCCTAGACTTAATAAAGCCCCAAAACTCAATCTTGAGTAGAGAAATCTCAGGGTATCTTATTCCTACAAGATTGAGTTTTGGGGCTCTGGAAACATAAGATGAAATCAAATGTTAAAAGTTTTGTAGAGGCACTTCTTACTACAAATACATAAAAATGCTATTGACCTAAATTTATATTTTGATATGAAACTTCACAAAGGTAACTCAAGTCCATAGAAATGTTAGGAATAACATAAAAAATTTGTAAAGAAGGGAAAAAGATTTCTCCATTATTCAATAACGAAGTTCATTTAAGTGGAGAACTAGATGTGAGTTTTAAAAAGAGAACAAAAGCAGAGGTAAGAAAGCATTTGAATTGTCTGCTAATAACTATAGCTATAAATAAGGAGTACGATAAAGAAGCAAATTTTAAAACTTAAAGCTTTTGAATAGTAATGAAACAGGAAAGAAAGATCAAATTAAAGAATCAAGTGAAAATATCTAGTAGATTCCAACTTAAATTAAGGGATAAAAGAAAAAGAATAAATTAATATAAATATCTTTTAAGAGAACAAATGGATGTTGAATGGGGATAGGTCAGAAGGAGAAAGTTGGGTGCTAAATAGGTGCTGCTTTGAAAGGAATAGATGAAGGAGGGAAGAAGGTAAAGTAAGGTTTTTTGGTCGTTTTGTTTTTTAATTAATCCTTTTAATTTTTAATAAATAATTTGCTTATACAGAAATTACAGTGTACTGTCATCCATGTGAAAAATATATTAGCTGACACAACTTGTCACATTAGCATCATTAACAAAGGTCTAATGGCAAGTTATTTTTGTGAAAAAATAAAATTTTGAGTATTTTATAATCAATATTAAAGTTCGGGCTATAATTACAAAATTCAGAAAAGTTAATGATTTTTAAATAATAAAGCCCTTTTATTTTTCTAAATATTTCAAAAATATTTTAGAACACTAAAAACTTTGAAAAATACTTTATGTTAAGTGTTTGTTAATATATACATGAAATATATTTATAGGTCAAAATCTAGTAAAAGGCTTACCAGACAAAGAGTTTTTAAGCATTGTATTAGATGGATATATGTTGCAATTGGAAGGCTATTGGTGGAGACTTCGAATGTCTATTGGTGAAGACTTAATCTTTCCTCTTTTAGCAAGGAGACGTTACAAAACCAGGTAAGTTTCTATTTCTGGGGTAGTTATAAAGGCCTCTACTAGAGGCTTCTCAGGGAATTCCTCTTCAATCCCAAGCCTAAAGGGAGGTCAGTTTTTGACACTTCAGGAAGCTAGGACTATGAAAGCCAATAAAACATGGAGCAATGTGGTTGCGGCTGAATCCCAAAGAGATAATCCTAGGCATTTCTCCTCCACTTTCAGTACAGGAATAGTTACTCCACCTGTGGAACTTCTTTAGGAGGTGTCAAATTTTGGAGCAACATAATGGTGGGTTACTTCTTAGACAAGAGACCAGCCTTCCCGTATATCCAAAATTGGGCTCAGGTTAGATGGGGTGGTAAGGGGCTAATCATGATCCTTCTGACTGAAGAGGACACTTACCTCTTTTAGTTTTCAGATGGTGAATCTTTAACCAAGGTTATGGAAGCCGGCCCTTAGCACATAGGGGGTCAGCAAATGTTTGTTCAGAGATGGGTTCTTGGAATGGGGCTAGACAAATCGAGAGTAGAGAATGTTCCCTTATGGATTAACTTCCATAATATCCCTCTACAATACTGGACTTTATCTGGATTGAGCTTCCTTACGAGCTTCATGAGAAGGCCCTTAACATTCGAATCAGCTCCAACTAAGATGGAAAAGATCTGTTGTACTAAGATGTGCATTAAGGTTAACTTGAAAGAGGAGCTACTTGAAATACTGAATGTTATAAAACTTGATTTGGATGGGGAACAATTAAAATTGAAGTTTAGGTTACTTATAGTTGGAAACCTTAATTGAGGAAAATAATATGGAAACTTACAGTGGAAAAATTGAGGAAGCTACTGATCCAATTCCTGATGAAATAATTTTAGATGTTGAGCCAGATAAGATGGATGAAACCCAAGACTTTCAGATTGTGGAAAATGGACATTACTCAAATCCAGAAGTTGTACATAATGTTGCTATGTTTCTAACGAGATCTCTAGTCAAGAATTGGAGGAGGAAACTCTTCCTATAGACATTACTGGCTAACTAACGAGAGAATTGGTATTTAATACTCCCCCATCCATAAGAAGATCAGGTAGGAAGATGAGGAAGCCCAAGGGGCGAGGGTAATGACCCCCACTGACTAGAATGATTTATTGGAACATTAGGGGCATGAATAAGCCTTATAAAAGGCAGGCTAAGGGATATTATTTTGACAAATCAACCTTTTCTAATAGGGATGCCAGAGACCAGCATAAAGGCATATAAGCTCTACAGTTCAATAAGCTTTTTTGGGGAAAATTGGGAGTATGGTTTTAATCATCTTCATCATTTCAATGCTAGAATATTATATTTTATAACAAAGAGAATATTAAAACAAGTTTGCAAATGATCTAAGATCAATATGTTCATCTCCTTTGCAAGTTTGTTTTTTTAGAGATTCTTTTTTAGGTGACAATCATCTATGCTTCCAATTTTGACTTTCAAAGAGCCAACTTATGTGATGATCTTGGTACCATTACCAATACAATAGTTAACCTTTGGATTTTAGCTGGGAATTTCCATTGTGTTCTAACTCCATATGAAGCTCAAGGAGACAGAGCTAATCTCTCTAATTTAGGCAGTAAGCTAGAATAGGGGAATGGCTAGAATGGAGGTCACTGATCTGAAGGTAACTTATTTACCTAGAGTAACAAGCAGAAAGTTGGATCTTTGATTAGGAAAAAACTTGATAGCGTATTATCCAATCAAATATGGATAGGATCCTTTCCAAACCTATTTGGTCCTCCAATATGGATAGATCACTCCTCCATGGAGGTTAAAGATCTCTTCATCTTTTGAACGATTAATGTTCCATTCAAGTTTCTAAACTTCCTCGCTCACATGGAGGGTTTCACGAAGTTGGTCAGTGATGCTTGGAACAATGATATTCAAAGCTACAAATCATTGCAAATGATAAGGAAACTACATGTTTTAAAAACCAAACTCTTTCTCAAATCAGCTTCTTTTCCAACTAAAAGAAGATTACAAAAGGCCAAGGAAGATCTTAGTGAAGTGTAGAGGGCCTCTTACCTTTCTCCTCATAACTTGAACTTACAAATTGAAGAAAACAAGAAATTGCAGGAGTACATCAAAGAAATGGCTAATCACAATTCCATGCTAATGTTGAAGGCAAGGAACTTGTGGTTAAAGGAGGGGGATTCTAACACGAAGTACTTGTTTAACTCCATCCTAGCTAGGGATACTCTAATAAGATCCAGTGTTTGCTTTACAACAATGATAAATTGGTTTCTAATGCTTCTCTGATTGGAGATATGGTTACCAAATGCTATAAGGATTTACTAGCCTCAAACAGACCCAGTAAGATCTCCTTACAGGATCTGGTGAATGTTATTGGGCCTCCTCAAGTCTCCAATATTGATTCAACACATCTACTTGCCACTAATTAATAGATTAAAGATATTCTGTATTCACTTAATCCCAAGAAAGCACCAGGACTCGATGGTTATAATACATATTTCTCTCAAGTATTATTGCTAAGAGGATTTGAAAGCTTATAAATGATAGGGAGGCTCTTTGGCGCAAAAGGATAAATGCTTATTACTTAGTAACTCCAATTTCTGGCAATTGGGGGAGAAAACTATACATTCCTGGCCTTTCACTTGCATTATAAGACATAAAAACATTATATATCCCCTCACTAAAGTTAAGATTGGAAATGGGGAAGAATCTTGGATGTGGTTTGACAACTCGTCCCCTCAAAGCCCTCTTAGAAAGAGAGATGAGTTGCACAACCTAGTTGGTAGATGGACAATCAACTCCAAGGTATCTTACATTATTAAATACAATGAGAGGTTGATTTCTAGTAGAGGAGCTGATAGGTTTTAGGACATTCTTCCATGTTATAGGGCTAACTTCCTCATTGAAGATAGATTAATCTAGTGTGTAAGTGCCAATGATGAATACTCAAATTCCTCTTTCTTGAAAGTTATTAGACCCCATCATCTGAATATACCTTGGTATAACATAGCAAGAAGAGGTTCACTAATGCATATGGCTTCTTTTGTAACTTGGTTGGTGACTAGAGGAAGACTGAAGAAGAAGGATAGATTGAAAGGAAACTATCACCAGATATATGTCCTTTGTAATTCATTACCTAAAACTACAACTCATTTGTTTTTTAAATGCAAGTTTTTAGTTTTTTTATATTCAAGGATGCTACACAAAATGAACTTAATTTGCTCTAAAAATGATTGCAAAAAAATCTTAGTTTGGGATGAAAATATGTATAAAAGAATAGGGGATGACAAGAAGTGTTGTAGTCTTATGGTAACCTACTTAGTTTACTCAATTTGGATTGAAAGAAACCACGAGGTCTTTAGGGATGTTCACAATGAAAAATATGTTGTGATAAATAGGGCATGTTGTTGGATCATAGAGATATTTTTTGCTCACCAAGCAATTGATGGCTTAAACTCTTCCATGGAATGCAATTAGGGTTTGGTTTAACCTATGCCTTTACTGTACTAGCATTAGTGCTAGTTTTGTTATGTTGATAGGCTGCTGTTCTACTTAGAATCTTAGATTTTGTAATCACAGCCTTATAATTACCTTGTATGCTTTTTAGCCTTTTAATGAAATTTATTTATTTACCTTTTTAAAAAATAATGAGGATATTTCTTACCTACCACTTTATCTCTCCAAAAATGTTATAATTAATGGTGAAATTTGTTTCTTAATATTTCATAAAATATCTATATAAAACCCTAACATTAAATTTGATATTATTTTCACCCTAATTTTACTAAAACAATACTTATTACATCCAAAATATAATGTAAAAGTAGTATGAGAGATAACGATACTGATTTACTTATATTTTTTTGTTAAAAGTTAAAGTTTGAATCACATGTTTGGTCAATGTCTTTTTAAACCATGTCAATGTCTAATATATCTAGATTATTTAACTATTACACCACATAAGTTAAGTTGACTACCCAGTTACTAGGAATTGATAAAAAATAACTCCAATAAGTTTTAAAGTGCTACTAGTATTGTTTTAAGAATATTAAGATACAATGTGATATTATAGATAATAACAGAGGCTTATTTAGATATTTTATAAAAACATTATAGAGTGATTTAGAACTTTAACCAAAATATTACATTTTCTCTCCCTATAGTCACTGATATGATATTTGAAAGTCAAATGATAGAAAATATTTCAGTATTTGATTTTGCAAGTCTTTTAAGAATAATTCTTGAAGAATGCAATAACCTATTAGAGCTTTAAACCCAGACCTAGGCCCCAAGAATATTAATACTCATAAATTCATGATTATGATTTGGCACCCATTGTAGTGTCATAATTAGTTGATCTTGTAACTGTATGATTAGTGATCATATACTCAAATCTCTTTTCCTTTACCAAAAAATGAAATCAATAATAGCTCCTCATCCTCCTTTATAATTGTCTTCACACCGATCTCCTCCTCACAAATGCCTTTATACTTCAACTATATAAATCTATCAATAACGATCAAGAACACACAACAATTGTTAGTCGTCACCTCAACATTTTTAATCTAAAACTCTAACAGCAAAATCCTGTAGGTTAAGTTTAAACCATCTCGTGGTGCCTAAAAAAAGAAAGTGATACCAAATGAGGATACGTAGCAAACTCCTAAGTCATTAAAGGTCTAATACTCAAAGTAATTCTATAACCTCACCCGCAATACATCACTATAGACTTGCTTCTCCCAATGTGTTATAAGAGCAAAATTAAAAACCAATATGTGTTGATCTAATTACCCCTTTCACTGAGATTGCATTACTCAAACCTATATTATCAAAATTCAAGTTATCACCATTACACTCTTATACAAGTATGACATATCTTTGCAGTCACACAATCTATTTTAGATAAATGATGTACTTATATAGGACATTAGATGTAATAAAAAAGTGTTTTACTTTCTCCTTCACATTGAAAAACACAATCAGTGGTGTCAAATGCTTCTCATAGGCTCAATAGAAAATTTTAAATGGTTGGAAGACCAATTTAAAACCTATTTTTTCAACAACTAATGCATAGCTTATGACTCAGTAACTTAGTTTGAGATAATACAATGTTAGGCAAGACCTTTTTAGAATATGAGAGAGTTCAACTTTGAATTCATTTAAATCTCTACCTCAATTCCTTAATTACCATCATTGCTTTCTAGAAAGGATTGGAAAAACAGTAGCCTTATGAAAATCCTTGTAGATGGATAATGCATATGCGTCAAGGAGGTTCAAGAAAGGGATAAAAGGTAAGTTAGCCTAGAGGAAGATAACCTACTTATATAACACCTAAGTCAGTCTATCAAACATAAGGAGCATACAGAAAACAATACTTGTTGCATATTGAAAAGAAACATCCTATTAGTTTTCTTGGAAAAAATTGAGCTTCACAACATCCATAGAAAGTAAGCAGGTTGAGAGGAAGAACAAAAGTAAAATTATTTGCATTAAATACATCCACAAATAACATTTTTAACTTTATCAAGGAGTGAGATATGGTAAATACTCTTTAGCTTATGCAACTACATAAATGATCAATAGAAAACTATTGTAGATTATACTAGGATTATAACCACAACACAAAAGAACATCAAAATCCTAAACAAACTATCGACAAAATCTTATAATAGGGACAGTAATGAGGCTAAGAGCAAGCAATGGACTTTAAACCAAATGAGATGAGAATGAAGACCTACCAAAATCATTAACATAATTGTCTATAATTTTTAATACAAAATTTCTTTTAGTAAATGAGTGAAATAACAAAATTTATAGATTTTATCTTTAAAACTATTGTCATTTGAAGCAAAAAGTTAGATCACTATTTCTTTTGTAAAAAGTCAGGCATTAACCTTAGAGAAATGTTTAATGTGATCCCTCATTAAGTGCGACTAAACTCAACAAATATACTTGTTTTTGGATTTTAACTTGACTCAATTTGATTTAATTAATAATTATGCTTCATGGTTTAATGAAAGAAAAAAAGATAGACCAAAATCACTTTGTGTAACACCCCACCCTCACAAGACACGTACCCAATATCCTGAGTAATATTCGAGTACGTACCCCACCAGGGTGGCATGCTAGAATAGAAAAACACTCGATGAAACTCAGTACAAATTTTTTCTCAAATTTATCAAACACATATCGGTAATTAAATCGGGCTCATACTTTTATTTCATAAAAGTCAAAATCACAATTGTTATTACACTTTGATCAATCTCTTTTACAAAACATTTCCAACTTTCACGGCTTGTTTTATTTCATAACATTTTCATTTACAACATTTCAATCGTAACACAAATCATCGAAATTTCCTTTCCACTCGAGCCCATTACAAAGATAAAACACTTATAAACATAATTTCATTACATTGCAAAATCATTTACAAATATTTCTAATTTGGAAAGTTATTACAGAAAAATTCGAATACATATTGTACAGAAATCGCGAAATATACAAATTTATACAAAAATAAGAAAAATACAAATGTAGACACAAATTGATCCCTGACCTCTACCTCTTACTTGAATGCAGTAGGTATACTCCCGTTTGCCTAACGGGGTACTTTTTTTAGCCTGAAAAATAATTGCAAATTTTGGGTAAGTTTTGCAAACTCAGTGAGTGACCATCCTCGCTGGCTCACTCAATCACATAACGCATACATTGCGCATTCACTTAAGCATATATCACTTGATCATTCATTTCACATTTCACATTCAACACGTCATATTCATAAATCGGTCAAGTATTTAAATCATATTTTCATATGCATATGCAGCACTTAAGATTCACTTTCAATTATTATTATTGTGACCAAGTACCTATAACTGTCCCGTATCCATTGTGAATACCGGGCTCATTGATAACTGTCTCGTATCCGTTGGAGATATCGGGCTCATTTTACATAGTAAGCCTTTGGCTCCAAATCACTCTCTGAGCTCTAGGCTCTTTTTCACATTCTGAGCATTAAGCTCTTTTTCGGTGGCTATTCTGGTCACAACTGCCTTTATGTTTCATGCATTCGTGTAATGAAATGCATCACATATATTCAGTCAATTGAAAGTGCTCAATATCACACAATTATATTCACTGTCACATTATCATCGGACCTTAGTCCGGCATTCAACATTTAAGTTGAGAAAATATTTATTCCGTCCAATTCACATTCAATGAGCACTTCAATATCTCACTCATACATCACAATCATCGAACCTTCATTGTCCAGAATCAACACAATCAAATCACATTCGTATGATCATTTAGTAGTCAATCAATGAAAAAAATTCAAAACAGAACAAACAATGAAATGAGACTATCTAGATGGACTCACAGTACGCTCCACAGTACGCTCCAGATTAGCATTAGCTTCCATGATCCGGAAATGTCTGGATAAGGACGTTCTATCCTGTATCATCATTATGTAAAACACATATTGCACACACATTATTAATTGCACAATCACATAAACATTCAGCTGTTCACACATATATATGTGCAATATATAATGCATGCTCAATGACAATCCCAGGTATATTTTCTAAATCCACATCTTATGCTCATTCTCATTTCATAATTCATATTTGTCTAACTGAACTTAGATTTACACTTCATTTGCACATGATCATTCTAAATTCTCCATTCAATCTTTACCCTTTGTATGTGTGTAGCTTATTCATAAGCTTACACCTTAAGAACATTTGGTTACTCTATATCATAACTCAATTTCTCGTCGTCTCTTTTCTAACCTTATATGATCTCATAATATCCAATTCTCATTCACAATTAATCACTTAATACATATTACTCAACTTCTTTGAATCATAGCTACAATCACAAAAACATCTTCATTCCTATTATACTCATGCCTTGGGTCCTTTGATATTATTCCTTCATTCACTAAGTTATAACCTTCATTTTCACTTCAAACGTATCATACATTAGTCACATAAACCAAGGATCATTATAGGTTCATTTTAAGACCCATTTAGGCCTCAATTAGGGCCACTTGACCCGTGAATGTCCGTTAGGTGGACATCCATGTCCATTAAACGAACCTTTATGGTTCACTTATAGAAACTTCAAAATTTGACCTCTAGACATCAAAATCTCTTCTCGAGTCTTTATAGAAGTTATAGATCTCAAAGTCCTCTTTAAAACCATACCTAAATGACCCAAATCCGAGTTCTACAGAAAAAGTGATGCCTCTTGTACCAAAGTATGTCCAATTGCTTTCTATGTTTTCCAGATTTCTAACTCTTTAGTTACAACATTCAATTTCTCATGCTTAGTCTAACATTTCTAGTTCAATACTCATCATTTATCCATTATTCTATCTCTATTTCAACTCAATATCATCCATAACCAAATTATAGCCCATGATTGATCATAAACACTAATAACAAAACATATACATGTATACAGATTCATCACTAACTTCATACACATATTCAACTTCAATTTCACTTTCATTTCACTTCTAACTATCACCTTAATTCTTCCCATTTCAAGATACCACATTACTCCCTTTCTTTAGCTCTAGAATCATTTTATTTCATCACAAAAACACCCAAAGAGATTCACAATTCATCAAGAAAACAGAACAAAAACCCATTATGTATCCAATTTTTTCGCACTTTTTCCTACACCCAATATTGAACTTCAAGTCAAAATTATAAACTCTTGATGACAGAATTTGAATTCAACGTCTTTATAAAAAATGTATTCCTATGCCTCTAGTTATTCCAAATTAAGAATCATTTTATTTGGATAACTACACATTAAGTTATTGTTGGCCCCTGAAATTTTTCTTGTTGAATTAAGCATGATTTAGATAAATTATGAGGTCCCTAAGGGATTATTTTGTGGAGGTAATTATTATGTTAATGTTTGTAAGATTTTATGACATAGATTAAGTGAATTGAAGCAATAATGTTATAAGAATGAATGAAGGGCATTGTTGGAAGTTCACTTAAGATTATAAGACATAAGGCTTAAAGGAAGGGG
>JAOSBM010000007.1:11680985-11709747 GCA_027568955.1 Erythroxylum tenue
AAATTCGGCATACTTGAGGAAATTATCGATTTGATATGATTATTTTTGATTGTGAATTGTGGTTACATATATATATATATATATATATATATATATATATAAAAGTGAGATGTGCTATGGAAAAAGGAACATAGAAATGGTATGAGACTTTACGTTTGTATGACAAGCAATAATACGCATACGTTTTATGGTTCAAGGGTTGGATTCTGAAAACGGGATCCAACAGTTATGGCCAAAATACAGAAGCATAATCAAAGATCATGTTGCTGCTAAATTTTCCAGATTAACTACCAATTTTGTTTCCAAATCTTACCCTAACACAACTCATACAAAGATCACATTTTCTACTCTCTCTACTCCTCATTCTCAACTCATTTCTATACTCACTCATTAACTCAAATAGGTCATAAACACATTTCTATACTCATCAACTCGCAATTCTCATTAAAACATCATTTTCACAACCAATCCATCTTAAAAACATATGTAGCATAACTCATTTTTTCTTACTCATCATATACAATATCAATCATCTTTAAAACAAATCCTATCCCATTAGTTAGCATTTATATGAAACAAAACATCAATATATACATATATATATATGTTCATTTCTTCACCAACATTCTAACATATACAAAACTCCTTGTCATGATCATTCAACCTCTAAAACACCTCTATAAATCATTAATCATCAATAAAAGCAAGAAATTTACATGCTCTTTATCATTCACGACACATACATACACAAACCACCATTTCATGAAATTAACCTCCAACTATCATCATAAATGCTTCATTTTAACAAAACCCACAATGATTAAAGCCCTACTTACTTGATTTAGCTCCAACATCTTCAAGAATACCAAAAATCCCTAGCTTCACCAATAACCCACGATCATCACCATCTTGAGGGTTGGAAGGTTTAGGTTTTTGGTGAGAATGGAAGAGAGAGAGCAAGGTGAAAGAGGAGTAAGTAAGAGATGAGAGAGCTAGATTTAGCGTGGGTGGAGATTGGCAACAAAATGACATGAAGAAGAAGAAAACCAACGAAGAAAAAGGAGAGAAGCTACGAAAATGAGGAAAAGAACAAAAATCAACACTTACTTGGTCTTCTCATATGAAAGCATCATAAGACAAAACCAAAAAGGGGCAGTCTTTAAAAATTTAAGGGTTAGTGGACTTAATGCATTGCTTGGCAAGTGATATTAGTCACTTGCCACATGTCCAATTCCTAAAGCATTAGACTAGGTTCTTTCATTTAGCTAGTCCAATCAATTTCAATTTCTACTTTAATTGTCTTCCAAATTTTCCATAGCACTTTTTAATAAATCCTAAAGTCTTTTATCAAAATTTTCATTGCCATTGGACAGTAATTTCTGCTACCATTTAATAATTGTTTTGCCACTTGACATTTTTCCTAGTCCAAAAATTACCCAAAAAATCAGGAATTTTCTTAAATTTCACCACAAATTATAAATCACTAAATATGCCCTCCAAATTAATTTTCAACATATAAAAACCACAATTCTTAATGAAATCACATTTATAAACAATTATACTCGAAAATTGTTAATGAATGCATGTACAATTATTTTTATGTGCAAAGACTCAATATTCACGTGTGTGTATGCTAACATTATGCATGAGCATGAAATGCATTTTTCTTAATCTCTCTTTGATCTCACATATACCGAGTTTTAGGGTTCTAATCCTTAGTATGGGAACGAGATGTTACACTTTGAGGTAAAGTTTGAATTTTTGTACCGTACTGGTCAGTAAATGGTACAAAGATTACTGTTCCAGTACCGGTCTTATGTATTGGCTTGTTTCAATTGGTACAGGCTGATATCGGTCGTATCAAAAATTTTAAAATTTTAGGGGTATTTTTGCAAAAAAAAATATATTAAACCCTCTTCTTCCCTCCCCCGCATCCCCCCATACCCCCCGATATTACCTACCGTTACTGCATCTTCATTTTTTTCTCTTTCATTTTCTTTCACACAAACTCACACTCTTACTCCCCCTTTTATTCAAAAAATCACTCTCTCTCACTCACCCCCTCCCTCCTATACTACACCCGACATTCTCCTTCTTCTTCCTCTCATTGGTTTCTCTCTCACACTCTCACTCTCTTTCTTCTTCACCATCATCGCTAGTTGCCACCACTCCCTCTCCAACAGTCCAGTGACCACCACCGCCCTCTCGATGCCATATCTAAAAACTGAAATAGAATTTTGATTTTTGGGTATGTTTTTTGCTCTTAATTTGAAAAATAAATTCATTGTATTTGGTTATTTGTGTATATTTTTGTGATGGAAATTTTCGAAAATTATTGGAATGTTTTGTGATGAAAATTGTTAGAAATTATTGGAATAAAAATTGTTGGAAATGAAAATTGTTTATGTATGTTGAAGAACAAATTCATTGTATTTGGTTATTTGTGTATGTTTTGTGATGGAAATTGTTGGTATGTTTTGTGATGGAAAATATTGGAATAAAAATTGTTGGAAATTATTGTGTTTGAAAATTGTTTATGCATGTTTTTGTAATTGTTGCAAATGAATTTGTGATGGTTGAAATTGTTGGTTGTTGGAAATGAAATTGTTAGTTGTTGTAAAGAAAATTATTGGAAATTTGGAAATAGAAATTGTTATATATGTTTTGTGATGTTTGAAATTTTGAATTGAAATTGTTCAAAATTGTTGGAAATGGAATTGTTGAAAATTATTGGGAATGGAAAATGTTGGAAATGAAAATTGTTTATGTATGTTTTGTAATGGTTGAATTGAAATTGTTGGAAATTGTTGGAATTAAGAAATGAAAATTGTTAGAAATTGTTGAAAATTGAAATTGTTTATGCTATTTCATTATTTTGTGAATTGTGAATTTGTGGTGGTTGAAATTGTTGGTTGTTGGAAATAAAATTGTTGAAAATTTGGAAATGAAAATTGTTTATGTATGTTTTGTGATGTTTGAAATTTTGAATTGAAATTGTTCAAAATTGTTGAAAATTATTGGGAATGGAAATTGTTGGAAATGGAAATTGTTTATGTATGCTTTGTAATGGTTGAATTGAAATTGTTGGAAAATGTTATAAATGAAATTGTTAGAAATTGTTGAAATTAAGAAATGAAAATTGTTAGAAATTGTTGAAATTTGAAATTGTTTATGTTTATTTCATTATTTTGTGAATTGTGAATTGTGAATTGTGAATTTGTGATAGTTGAAATTGTTGGTTGTTGGAAATGAAATTATTGAAATTTGAAAATGGAAATTATTTATGTATGTTTTGTGATGTTGAAACTTTGAATTGAAATTGTTAAAAATTGTTAGAAATGGAATTGTTGGAAATTATTGGGAACGAAAAATGTTGGAAATAGAAATTGTTTATGTATGTTTTGTAATGGTTGACTTGAAATTGTTGGAAAATGTTAGAGATTGTTTATGTATGTTTTGTGATTGTTGGAAATGGAAATTGTTTATGTATGCTTTATGTAATTATGTTTGTTGAATAATTGAATTGTTAGTTTTTGACTTATGGTGAATTGTGTTCGATGAAATTGAATTGTGTATGATGTATGAGTTATATTATATAAGATGGATATGTGTATTTGTGTAATGAAATTATATGTTCTTTATTTTGATTTATGCATTCTTTTTTTTATAGATAAATAGAAGGAAGTTCAAATACTCTTGATCAAACCACTTTAGGAAGATACAGTGATCCAGTGTGGGGTCATGCTGCATTAGTTCCCAGTATAAGGAGCCATATTATTTGCTTGTTTTATAACAAGCGTTTGAAAGGTGGAGGAATAACCCAATTAAAAAAGCATTTAGCTGAGGTTAAAGAAATATGGAACCATGTAAAAAGTAAGTCATGATGTGAAGTGGTAGATAAAAACTTTGTTTGAAGAATATTATCATGAGAAAGATAGAAGGAAAAAGTTAAATTTTAAAATTGGTAGTGGAGCTTCATTTCCTAGTTTTCGTGATGATTGTGGAAATGTTGAAGGTGGTAGTGGTAGTGTTCCATCTCAATCCCAGCAAGAAGATAATGCTACACCTACACCAGATGCTAGGAAAAGAAAAAGGTAAGTGACTAGTTTTTTTTGCACTACAAACAACTCCTAGAGCCAACCTTCAATTCGTAGTGCAATGCAATCAAAAGAAGCGGCTCATAATGTCGATATGGCAGTAGCTAGATGGTGGTATGATATAGGTTCATCATTCAATGCTTCAAAGTGTTACTATTATCAACCTTTGGTGGATAGAATTAGCCTCTTACGGTCCAGGATACAAAGCTCCTTCGTTTGATGACTTAAAAGGTAAATTTTTGACTTATTTTTTTTCTAAAATTATAAGTTATTTGGCAGGAAGAAGAGTTAATTAGGCTATTTATGGATGTTCAATCATGTGTGATGGTTAGACAAATAAGAGACAAGAGTCTATTATTAATTTTTTGGTTTATTTTACAAATAGCTCTATGTTTTTGAAATCTATTGATGCATATGACCTTATTAGAAATACTGAGACTTTATTTGCAATATTTGATGAAGTTGTGAATAAAGTAGGGCTAGAAAACGTTGTTTAGTTTATTACTGACAATGATTCCGCTTATAAAGCAACAGAAAGAAGGTTACATAATACATATAATTCTTTTTTTTAGACTCCTTTGTGTTGCACATTGCATTGACCTATTGTTGGAGAATATAACGGATCCTAGGTATTTTCCTATTATTGATGAGACTATGCAAAAAGCAAAAAAGATGACCAAGTTCATCTATAATTGTGCATGTGTTTTTAATTTGATGAGAAAGGAATTACCAATTGTAGGAATTTGTGTCGTCCTGGTGTGACAAGATTTGCAACAAATTTCTTATCATTTTAGTCCTTTGTTTCGATTAAGAAAGAGTTAAGACAAATGTTTACAAGTAATAAGTGAGTTGCATCTCAACATGCTAGGTTTAATGCTGGATTGGAGGTTTCCAACAGTATACTAGAAGATAAAGAATTTTGGTCTCAATGTCAATTTATTATCCGAGTTTATGAGCCTTTAGTGAGGGTGCTTCGATTGACTGATAGTGAAGAAAAGCCAACAATGAGTTATTTTTTGATGCTATAGAAAGAGCAAAGGAAGCAATCAAGGCCAATCTAAAACATAAGCTTTCTTTATATACACCGTATCTTTCAATCATCAATGAGAGAGGGGAAAGACAACTTTCTTCTCATTTAATTGCAGCCAAGGCATTTTTAAATCCTAGTATATATTTCAGACCGGATTTTACAAAGAAAGTTGAAGTCAGTAGAGGAATGCTATTTACTATTACAATAATTATTGGCCATGAAATGATGCAAGATCTTTTAAGCTCACAAATAGAGCTTTATAAGTTGTATTCCGGAGATTTTGGATTGATGATTGCTATTCAACAAAGAACAAAACTTTCTCTAGGTATTAGCTATTTCTTTTTTCTTATTCGTTGGAAATTAATTATCACTTTATTTTGTTTGTAACACTACTTTTGTTATCTTACGATTTATAGTTTCTTGGTGGGATCAATTCGGAAGTAGTGTTCCATAATTGCAAAGGTTTGCAATTTAGATTTTTAAATCAATGTGTGAGTGCAGCGAACTGTAAATGGAATTGAAGCACATTTGAATTCATCAATTTCAAAGAAAGGAATAGATTGGAGCACAAGAGATTCAAATGACTTGATATTTGTTTGTTACAATTTAAAGCTTAGAGAAATGTATGTTATTATCATTATTAATTTCAAAACAATTTCTTATAATTTTCTAATAATTAAATTTTATTGTTTACTAGGAGTCTTAATAACATAAGTAGTTCAACAGATTCAATATCTATTAATAATATCGATCTTCTTGCCGATCGGGTTTTTGAGGAACCGAATTTGATAGATGTGAATGACTTTAAAAATAATCTTGGTTGAGAAAACATTGACGAGTCATTTGATGCATTGAATTTTAATGATAATGATGTTGAAATTCCCCTTAATGTTGAAGATTTTGCACCAAATGGTAATTAAGGTCAATGTAGTAATAGTGGAATTCCTCCGTAAACAATTGAATGAAGTTCTAGATTTTTGTTTTTCCTCTTCTTTTAGTTTAACTTATATTTGATGTATACGTTAACTTCTACATATATAATATAATTGTAAATGTTTTTGTTACAAGTTTCATTTTTACTTGGTTAGTTCCTGATCACGAACTCTTGTAGTAAATTATAATACTTTGAAAATTAAGGATATTTATTATTATTTTTATTGGATGTTTTGAACTTTTGATGTAATTATTATTTATTATATGATGAAATTGTAATATTTTAAATACTTTATATTATTCTTAATTTTATATTTATATGATGATAATTGTCTTTTAAACATTAATTGTGGTTATTATTTATATGTGAAATATTTGAAAATTATTGTTATTTCATATTAATTGTAATTATTATTTATTATTATGATTTTTGAAAATAGGGTTTATATAAACTTATAAAGTATACAGTGCAACTGTATAATATGACAATAAATTATTTTGTAATTAAAAAAAGGGTTATTTTATAAATTTAAAAAATTATCCAAAATAATATCTGGTATTGACCAATTCTAATATAATACCATACTTAAACTCAATTCATAATTAACCTAGTACGGTATTCGCAACATTGCTTCGAAGTTCGAAGAGATGAACCCATCTGCTTAGAAGTCTGGTAAACTCGTAAAATAATATAGTCATGGGGCCAAAACAGTAACCTCATCCGCAATTTCCAAAGAAGCTCGGTTAATAAGTTTGGCGCAACCCAAAATGTCAAAATGTTTGATTTGGAATTTGTTTACCGCTAAAAAGAGACCTAGAAACCCAAAGAAATGGCGCCAAAACCCCTGACCATTTTAAATATGGCCTTCAGCTGTCTCTTTTCTTCTACCTCCTTACACCCGTTTTCTCTCTTACTGCGGCTGAGTTTGCAAGAGAAGAGAACTTTGTTGATAGCCCTAGTTTAGAACGAAGACAGCGATTTAGAGAAATGGGGAAAATGGTGAGCCCAAATGCTGTGTCAACGTTGCTGTCGATTCCAAACCCTGATTCTCCCTCTGATCTTCCGGAGATCATTGTTCAAGTTACCAATCTCGAGCCCAAAGGCAAATCTTACGGGTATGTTCATATGCACGTCTCTGTATGCATTTTCTGTTAGTTTTTGTTCTACTGCAACTTGAAGGTTCATTAGTTCAATGCAGAGAGAGAAAAGTTGAAATGTTTATAGGGCACAGATCCAGTTGAATTTAGCTTGATGTCTATTAGTGTTATTTTGTTGTGTGTTTTTTTTTAATTGAAATAGTTAATCCTGATATTCCAGATTTAATGCAAGTGATGGAAAGATGAAGATCAAAGCAATTTTTAGCTCCCGTCTCACCTCTGAGGTCATCTCTGGGAATATTCAGAACCTGGGTTTAATTCGTGTTCTTGACTACACTGTCAACGAAATTCCCAGCAAATCAGAGAAGTAGATACTCATGGTGCACCTCTTTGGGCATTGTTCAGTTTTTATAAAGTATCTGACTGTTAACTTTCTTATTGTCGCAGGTATCTTATTATAACCAAATGTGAAGCTGTTTCTCCTGCACTTGAAGTGGAGATAAAGGATGAAGTCAAGGAGGAAGCAGTAATTTTATTGAAGCCAAAGCAAGAAAGAGATGCCAAAAATGAGGTTCCAGCGGAAGGAGACAGAGCTTTAGTTTTGCAACCGAAGGAAGAAGTTGTTACTAAATCTGCTGCCCAAATTGTCAAGGAGCAGCGAAGCAAGTAAGTTGGTTTGTTTGATCTGAGACCATATTTTAGATGTTTCCCATTGATCATTTGGGATTTTGTCTTATGTATTTGTCTGGCATTTTTTGGCTGTTTAGTCTTGTATGTGCTTTGTAGAATGGACAATGTGTATTTATGTTCTATGCTTTTATAACAGTATGGCTCCAGCTGCACGAATGGCCATGACACGAAGAGTACACTCTCTTGTTTCCTTGAATCCTTACCAAGGGAATTGGACAATTAAGGTTCGTGTTACAAACAAAGGGAGTATGCGAACCTATAAGAATGTGAGGGGAGAAGGATGTGTTTTCAATGTTGAGTTAACCGATGAAGATGTAAGTTGGTACTTAGTTTGACACCTTATGGTTTTTTTTTTTTGTAACTTTATTGTGTGATTTGGTTACTGATATGATAAATAAATATGAAATGTTCAGGGTACACAGATACAAGCAACAATGTTCAATGAGGCTGCAAGGAAATTCTATGAAAAGTTTGAATTGGGGAAAGTTTACTACATATCTAAAGGAACACTAAAAGTTGCTAACAAGCAATTTAAAACAGTGAAAAATGATTATGAGATGACTTTGAATGAGAACTCTGAAGTGGAAGAAGCCAGTAGCGAAGCAGCTTTTATTCCTGAAACAAAATTCAACTTTGTACCAATTGACGAACTGGGTCCCTATATTAACTCAAAGGAGCTTGTTGGTAAGAAAGTTCAGAGTGCTTTGTTAAGGATATAAAGTTTTTCTTTTTCACCCGTTTGGTGATGTCATTCTTGGGACAATGGTCAGATGTACTTGGAGTTGTTCAAAGTGTTTCTCCATCTGTTAGCATCCGGAGGAAGAGTAACAATGAGACAGTTCCAAAGCGTGATATAACTATTGCTGATCAGACGTAAGTATGGCCTTTTGTACACTGTTGTTTGCTATTATTGTACTGAAATAAAATGTTTATGCAATTCAGGAAGAAGACTGTTGTTGTCTCATTATGGAATGATCTAGCTACCAATGTGGGACAGGAACTGTTTGATATTGCTCATAAGTCTCCCATAATTGCAATTAAATCCCTCAAGGTTGGAGACTTTCAAGGTAATCTTGAATATAATCATAGTAATTTAATCTTAGGATTTATGGCATGTGTATTATGAAATTTAAATGGTGCCTGTTTTTTTTTTTCAACTATTCGGTCTTCTTTTTCTTCAGGTGTTTCTTTATCCACGCTTCCCAGAAGCATACTGCAAGTTGACCCAGAGATTCCTGAAGCAAAGAAGCTGAGATGCTGGTACATCTTTTCATTATGCAACTATGCAAGCTATTGCATGTTAACCTTTATATTTTTCTTAAATCATTCTGAAGGTTAAATTTTGCTCCTTTAGGTATGATTCTGAAGGTAAATTGACATCAATGGCTTCTGTTGGCTCTGGTTTGAGCCCTTCAACCAAGAGTGGAACTTGGTCAATGTACTCTGATAGGGTTTCTATGTCCCGCATAACATCAGACCCATCCTTGGGCAGTGATAAGGTATGTGTTTTATCACTCTTTTTACGTAAAAAGGAAAAATGGCTCAATTTATCTCTTTTAACCGTATTTGACTTGTAAATGCATAGTAATTGGAGACCTGTCCTTTCATGTGTACTAGGGCTATTCTTTCAAGTGTGGGCTTTGTCTATTAGGTTATCTTTTATATGCAAGTTGCTTTGATTTATGAAGAGTGGCTTGGAATCTCTAAGAGTGAATTTGCATGTCTTGTACAGCCTGCATTCTTCAGTGTTAGGGCATATATAAGCTTCATCAAACCTGATCAGACTATGTGGTATCGAGCTTGCAAAACATGCAACAGAAAAGTGACTGATGCAATTGGAGGTGGATATTGGTGTGAAGGGTGCCAGAAGAATGATGCAGATTGCAGCCTCAGGTGAGAAGCTAGATGTAAATGAATTTAGTAGATCTAAGTACTTTCAGGAATTTGCTTGATGCAAAATATCCTCTCTTTTTTTCCCCCTTTATAGGTATATCTTGGTAGTTCGAATATCAGATTCAGGTGGGGAAGGTTTTGTTTCTGCTTTTAACGAAGAAGCTGAGAAGATCATTGGTTGCTCTGCTGATGAACTTGACATATTGAAATCACAGGTAAATTGCCAAATAGGATAAATTGTTCAACTTAACCGGATGAGGATAAACTCCATTAGAAATTAGTTTCTAAGTCAAGTTGCTTTTGTGGTTTCAGGAAGAAGGGACTCCATATCAAATGAAGCTGAAACAGGTCACTTGGAATCACTATCTTTTTCGGGTTGCTGTTTCTCAGAATGAATACAATAATGAGAAGAGGCAAAGAATAACAGTTAGAGCTGTTGCTCCTGTTGATTTTGCTGCTGAATCTAGATATTTACTTGAAGAGATTTCTAAGATAAAAGGTTCCCATTAGGATGGCCAGTTAAATATTTTTTTTGTATGGTTCTTTCCCTTTTGGTAGATAACTATCATCGGTAATATATGTTTTAGGCCTTGATACAGCTTTTCTTCTACTTTCTAAATTTACCCAATTGTTATATGTTGCTAACTTTCGCTACTCTGCTTCTGGCTGTTGCTATCTTTGGTCAATTCTGATGAAACTTTCCAGTACGTGGATCTCTATACTTTTCTTTTTTTTGGGTCAAAGATATGCCTATTGTCTGAGTTAAATCTCTGAACATGGTTGTCTATGCAATACATCCTCACTCCCACAAATACGCAAGTTCGAAACTTGTACGTAAAATGACAAATAAAAGCAACCTTAACCTGTTGGGGAAGCTGTGAACAATGAGCTATCGAAGTAATTGGTTCTGCAGATGAATTCAATGGTGGATTATGCTAGGCCTAATTGAGCTACTAACTGTGCTTGACTTGATTCAACGACTATGAAGAACAATATTACCTTGGAAGAATCATGTTTTAAGCTCCAAGTTTGCCTACATTTCTAAGATCAACTTTTGGTTCTTCAATTGCTTTTGAAGACACTGTAAGCATTTGACTTGGGATTTTGTAGTTTCTGGTCTGATTATAAGCATTATTGCAATTTCAAATTCAAGCAAGGAGCAAAAAGGAGACCATTATTTTCTTCCTAAGAGAACATAAAAGGAAAATTAGAAGATAGTTCATCATTTACATTCTTTTTCCTATGAGAAAAAGAGAAAGTGGCAAAGAGAAAATATAGTAATATATTCAAGGGCCTAATAATTGCAATCTATTATTCCTGGCGTTCAGTTCAAGAATGCGCAAAACTGAGGAACTAAGAAAAGTTGGGGCATGAAAGTAGGTATAAACATGGTGATATGAGAAATCAATCCTCATCCATTTTTGTGTGAAGAAAGCAAGGATGCTAGTTGTTGCAACAACTTGGATGTACTCTCGGCAGTATGACTGCCAGAGCGAGGTGCTGTCCATTCTTGAAATTCATGTAAGCTTCCTGGGAAGTCTGTAAAAAGTCCATCTACACCCATCTTGTTAATCCAGTAATTGTATTCGGCATATGGATCTTGATGGAAGTCATAGTGCAAGAATGAATTCTCATTCCGGTAAGTGTAAGGGTGCACCTGAACTCAAACACAACCTTGATTAGCTTTTAAGGAAATTTATTAACACTTAAAAAACCTACATTTATAAATTAGAACTGAAGCAGTTGAGATGGACTCAAGAATTTCGCAATGAAGATGATGTCAAAGCATGGAGAACGAAGTGGTATGTTTCTTTTTCATGAAAGTAATTTTGCTACTCATGATTGTTGCAGGAAAAAGAATGTTGATCATTCTACCACATCCCTTACAATATGTGGAATGAGATTGCCATTGAGTTTCAGGTGACTGCATATTTTACTAATGGCAATATCTGATACAGCTGCAAGAAGCAAGCACTTGATTAGTGCGATTAAGTTGGTTCCAGTTGAATACTAACACTTGTTATTGTCATTGTCCAACACTGATCTGTACAAAGTCCAAAAGTTGAGCAATTGCAGTAGTTAGTTTAAAGGGAAAGCCTGCTTCTGCCACCCTCAAACATCTCATTTACATTTAGCAAGTTGCCTCTAATTGCCATTTTCTCTACCCTAAGACTTCAAAGACTTGCTTGTCCAAGGCCATGGTATTGAAAACATGAGATAATTTGTGAGTGAAGGCATTCACTTAATCATAAAATGTTCAACTGAAAAGAAAAGAAGGCATCTCTTGTCATGCACTAGACTGCAATAACTGTAATGTTATCTGTTGCTTAGAAGACGAGTTACCTGTAGGTTATGGGCATGTGCTCTAGCAACAAGATCAGTAGGAAATTGCAAGTAATTGTTCCTCACAGGAACGACTGTGTCCTTCCAAGGTCCAATACCCACCACATAATTCTTAATATAGTCCAGAAAAGCATCAGAAGTGATTTCCTCATAGGACTGCATATCATCAAATTAATGCACGGTCCTTTGGTTAGAACCAAACTGGTTTAAGAATGTGCTCAAAAAAACTTAAAAGAAGTAATTGATAGCCTTAGAGTTAGGGCAGTAACCTGATTAGTGTCTTCTGTCCGAATATTTACGTCATCAATCAAGAAGACTTTTGGCAGGTCTGTGAGACTTGATATGTACACAAGAGAAGTTGAAGCAAAGGACTGTATGAAAACAGGTTGCTTCAACCAGTCTTTGGACATATATTGACCTTTGTATCCATATTTCTGAAGCATCTCCACAAACTTGTCTTCATACTTTTTACCAGAAGGCCATTTCACCTGTAGTTGGTACAGCCCAAAGGTAGAGGATGCATGAGTATTCCATAAGAACATAGCTCACGAATTACCAAACTTAAGTTATAAAGCACATCCTAAACCCCATATCATTGCATGTTTGTGACATGGACTGAGTCATTTTAGTTCCATGTCAAAGAGCTATGTACATCAGTTAGCACATTGAATAAAGTCATCCTAGGAAGTTTTATGTTGATGTAATACCCTTCCAAACCAGTGTTCTCATCCTGACTTAATTTAGAGGGGGGATTTTCTATCACAAAGTGGTTCTAGCGTCAAAATTAGGGGAGGGAATCCTACAACAGGCAGGCAATCCGATTAGACCAATGAATCTTACTGCTTAACCATACTTTTTGCTATAATATAACAAAAACCTTCTTACATTCTGGTTAATAAAAACTGGATTTTTCATCTCTGGATATATCCCAACAACTCTTGGTGCGTCCAGTGCAATCGATATGAACTCTTCAAAAGTGATCATAGGAAAGATTCCTGAAGAGGGATAAATCAAGAGAATATAGTCAGCTTTCTACATTATAAACTTAACAATAGTTGCTAGTTTCTTATGCAGAGCAAATGTAATTAATTGAATTTGCTTCTACTCAATGATGCTAAGCTGAAAAGTTTCCCTTCATCTTTCTACACCAAGATCCTTATATAGGGGAATAATATGGATCTGTGTGATTAAGATTTAAGCCAAGGAGCAAATCAAACATCAACTTGTCATTTTCAACAAGGCTCATTTGTCTTTTAATGATAAAGTTTATGCAGTATGGGTTATGCAGGTGTGGTCAAGCCTACTGAAAGTTTAATGATAAAGTTTGTAATAGCTCTCAATTAGGATCACAAATAGAATGCTAAGTGCATATGATTCCTATGAAAATGCAATTTTCACTTATAAATGTGGCTTTTCAGACATTCAGAAAGCTTCACCCACAATGGCACAAGCTTAGCTCCCTGTTCTGAACAAGTTTGTATCTTTAACTTGCTGGAGAATTATGAGGCTTGTACATTATCTACGGCCCAAGAATTATAGATGACTACAATCAGTAGATAGTGCGGGGAGGTAAGTGAAATATCAAATATGTACTCAGGGATGAAAAGAAATGAAGTCTATACGAACCATTATACTGTGGATCCCGGACGCCATAACGGTTCTTTAACCTTAATGTCTTCAGTTCCTTGAGAGTGAAATCAACTGTAGACGATTGAAGAGTAGTTTTTCAAAATTCTCCCTACTGCATACATGAGAATTTGGCAGAATACACATGAGCACCCAAAGACTTGAACAAGGATCCTTACCAATGAAAAAGCCGGTCATGTTGACTCCTTGTACTTCACAGGTTCTTTTACGATCTGCAAACTCCTTGCGCTCAGCAATGTCCGTGGTGTCATCAAGGATGACATCATGAGAGCACATCAGGACACCATCTTTGGAGGATAAAATATCTGTTTCTATGAAGTCTGCTCCCTCTTCAATAGCCCTCTGCAACAAAGAAGCTATTAGTTATCGCAGAAAGCACATATGGATTAAACTTATCTTCATGGAATTGAGTCTCTGTTGAATTATCAGCCAATCCAAAAATGTAATAAAGGATCGTAGAGGGGAGCACCATGTATGAAGCAGCAGTTTCTTCGGGAATCTCCCCATTTGACCCACGATGTGCAATATTGTAAGGTCGAGAAATCTGCAGAGGTTTTTTGTTGCCGTGGTATTTATAACTGGGAAGAGGATACAGTGGCCTTGCAACACACTTGAAGGCAAGCGATACAACTAAGACTGCAATAAAACCTGCTGTATAATGCATACAATTTATCAAAACGATGATCCACTAACAGTAACAGAAACAGAAGACATAGGACTTTTGGCTTCTATTTTACGTAAAACCAGTTTATGAACATCTACATTCTGCAAAAAGAATCTGTTGGATCTAGTCATTAGATGATAGGAAATTTGATTAGTATAGATATGGAGCTTTATAACAGTGGACTTCGTCTACCAGGGCCATAACACAAAAGATTTGCATCAAATCTGAAACCCCATTGTGCAATATCAGTGCTTTGATATTGAATTCATATTGATCCATCATCTTATCTTTTCCTGAAGAACTGCCTGCTGTCAGTAAATGGCATCCTCTACTTACTTTCAGAAAACCACAACACTAACGGAGATAAGAAGGAAAGTACAAGGAACCGGGTGTGGATTGTCATCCAACGTGAACGAATTACTCTAAACTGAAGAACCCAAAAAGCAAAGTCAACTTACTTGTGATCACAGCCTTATTCATGGCTCAAACAAACTTACTGAAGCTGAGTGTGTTGCGTGTTGACAGTGAGAGGTGGTCATATACATATATATAAATGCCATACTATGATTAAGAGTGGAACTAAGAGAGTCATAGGTGTACACGGCAGTCTACAAATCAAGAATATTCCGAGGATGGCGAGAAATAAGCTTAATGGATATGAGTAGTTGATCGGCTTTAGCAGAACTAACTGCCTACTGACTAGGATTATTTCTTTCTGGGACGGAATAGGGATCCGGTACATCAAACTCAAAGATAGTTTATACTATAGACGCTGCTTTTGGATTGGATAGCGTGATCATATACAGTACATGGCACTACAAACGTGGAAACTGTTTCTAGATCAAACACATGTTTTGAACCATGCAAGGATTTAGTTGAGTTTGGTTAGTAAGATGGCATAAGATTGTCAACACTCCAATTTCTCATTATGATTTAAGGGTTTGAATCTCAAAATGTCCTAGTTTTGTTAAACTTAATTATGTCAGGTCGTAGTTAATGAATGAAAATATTAATATCGGGTAAAAAAATTGAAAATTTAAATATTTAATTCACTTTTTAAAATTTGGATATAATAATTACAAAATTGAGTAAAATTTGAGATTTTTTTAATATAGAATAAACCTCATAAATTAAAAGGAACAAATAAGTTTAATATAAGGGATTTTCCTTATATCAACATGGTTGGGGTTTCTACGGCAGTATTGGCACTGCCACTAATATGATTGCGGAGTTGTCGGCAATATTCTTTGATCTCCTCTCGGCTTGGGATTGGGGGCACAGGCGTATCGTCCTTTGTTCCGATTCTCGAAAAGCGATTCGTTTGATTCGAGATGGTCATTTTTTAGTTCATCCTCATGCTAACTTGTTGGGTGATATTTCAGCAATGTTACACTAGGATTGGCATGTTAATCTTATTCATTGCCTGCGCGACGGCAATCAAGTTGCAAATAGGCTTGCAAAAATGGGTAGTCGTTCATCTACCTCATTTCAGTTTTTGGAAGTTCCTCCTCTAGAGGTTAGCATTGGTTTGTCAGTTGATAAGTTTGGCGTTCCTTTTGAACGTCAATAGGCCCCCTTTTTTTCTGAGTTGTTTGTTTTTTACTTTCCCTTGCAAAAAAAAAAAAAAACATGTACAACAACACCATATTACTAAAGATTTACACTCATATTGTCAATGTTCAATAGTGCTTGATAGACATATAAAGTCAGTACAGTTCCAAACCTCTAACCTAATCCAAGGGCATGATGTCATGCTAAAAGTATCACCTAATAGAACATTATTGTAGAAACATACGAGTATGAGACAATTGTGTCTTCAAGAGCACAAGAGATTGTGTAAATGCTGAAATTACGTAAAGATTATCTATGTAAGAAGATGATACAAAATATCTGTCGTTTCATCAATTCTTATATGAAGATATCAGGGATGATATTTTGTGCAATAACTCGGATGCACTTTTATCATCATGACCATCCTTTGACAGAGGTGAAGTCCATTCCTGAAAGCTGTGGAGGCTGCCTGTGAAGTCTGTGAAGAGTCCATCAACTCCTACTTTGTTAATCCAGTAATCATATTCCTGATATGGGTCTTCATGAAAATCAAAGTGTAATGATGAGTTGTCGTTTCGGAAAGTGTACGGGTGCACCTGCATGTGGATCACAATTATTGAATGGATAGATTTTCACATAACAGAGTAATGAGAACAGGTGATTTGATCCCAATCAAACATGAAACTGGTATGTAAAAAAACTAATGCCAAGAATTTAACAAGGGCTTCTTAAAAGAAACTTTAATAATGTAAATTAAGCTCCAACTGTTGCATAAGAAGGACTTAACATACCCCAACATTCATTTCTCTACTTCTTTTACGCCTTGAGCATGAAACTTCTAAAGAGTTTTCAGCATTCCATTAAAGGGCAACATTATCAGAGTCACTGTTATCTTTTTCTTTAAAGTCTTTTAGTACAACAGTTTGTGTTGGTTTAGTTTGTTGCATTTTTCAAGTATTTTAACATAGAGTTCAACTTGATTTTAATTGATTATTTCTTATAAACTTCAAACTCTTACATATTTGCTAACCTAATTTATATTTTTAATTATATATAGATTATTATTTGTTAATCAAATGAACTCAACTCAACTCAACTTGTTCATAGTGGGATAAGTAGATGGGTTGAGTTTTACACCCTCATACTTGTGCACTCCTAACCATAAGTCGACTCAATTTGATAAAAGAGTCCCTAAGCAGCATGCGAAGCTATTTCTTTGCAGGATTATACAGGTGAAGCCATTATTTTAATACAACTATTAACAAAATCTGGCCAGCAAATATGACTTCAGCTGCATAGTACTATGGTCTGTTAATGACCATACTTTAAAAAAAAAAGAAAAGAGAGAAAGGACTAAACATGTTTCAAATCCTAAAATTCAACAATTTGTCGAATCACTACAAAACCCTCATGATGTAACAATTTAACATGAAAACACATTTAAATGAAACAGATGAGCACAAGTTTTGGGTCGATCTGATGTGGCAGAATGACAGTCTAATATGGACTACATATTTGCCACATTATATTGGAACTCACATTTCATTCAACTGTCAAAATCTACAATTACAAGTTTTAGGAGTTCTAAGCTTTACCCAGCTTATGCAGCAAACAAAGGAGAGCAAAAGTAGAACACCAGACAAGTACCTGTAAGCCATGAGAATGTGCTCTGGAAACAAGATCTGTTGGTGTTTGCAGATAATTATTCAACAATTGTGTCTTTCCAAGGACCAATTCCCACCACATAATCCTTTATGTAGTCAAGATAAGCATCGGAAGTGATCTCCAAAAATGACTGCAAAATTGCCAAATCCATTCAACAACATGAGAACCTCCAAAGATATCACAAATAAGAAACTTCATAACATTAAATTGGTCAAACAATAATTGGAGCCCCATAAATGTCATGGGAATCCAGTCACATGACCTCTGCTATGAGAAACTAATGCATCAGTCACAGATGGGACCTGTACTATCAGGAGGAATGCAAGCAAAATAACAGGCCCGTAAAAATGTCAAGCAGCTTAAATTATAGTGTCTGAAAACATCTCAGGCTCTAGCTATTGGACCATTGTTGATAAGTTCATCCAGTGTAAAAAGAGTACTTTTCAGGATCATAATGGTTTAAGGAACCATATACAAACAACCCACTTGAATAATGCTGATATTAATGGAGATGAAGATCATACACATATGAACCTATATAGATGAGATGCACAGGAAAATACAAACCTGATTAGTGTCTTGCGTGGGCATGGTAGCATTATCTATCAGTAAGATCTTGGGCATGTCTGTCATATTTGACATATACACCAGTGAGGTCGGAGCAAAGGACTGAATAAATACGGGTTGTTTTTGCCAATCTTTGGACAAATATGAACCTTTATATCCATAATTTTTCAGTGTCTCCACAAACTTATCCTCAAATCGCTTACCACCAGGCCATTTGACCTGTTGCAGATATAATTCAAACATCATTGGCTTACAAAAGATTTTTCTGCAAATCTATCAATGTTTTATCAAGTTTCTAAATGCCAAGCACATATTTTATCTGACATAAACTGCTTCTACTTCGATATATTTTCATGGAAACTGGGTAAAGTACAACAAGACATTAACTCCTATCTTTTTTGCCAAAATACTCAACTTCCGGAGATCTAATACTGCAACCAGCAGGAGTGCAGGGATGCTATAGAAAAAGAAAATGTTCCAAGTCCAATCAGATATAAAAACAATGAAAATTTCTTTAGCCTGATTCTTTATGGAAATTTTCTGGAAGAAATTCCTTACATGTTGGTTGATAAATACTGGATTTTTAATCTCTGGATATATTCCAACAACCCGTGGAGCCTCCAGTGCAATTGATATGAATTCGTCAAAAGTTATAATAGGAAATTTTCCTGATGGACACAATGCAAGAAAAAGATTAGTTTCCATTCTGTTACTATCACTTACAATCAAAAAACAAGAATGATGTAACAGTTATGACAATCAAAAACATGATGAAGTATGCTCTGTTACAAGATATCAGCAAATTAATTACAATTGAATCCACGAGGTAGTTGCACTCAACAAGAATGTTTATAATAACTAATTAGATTACTGATACTCCATCAAGGACAGATTTTTGTTGGTTGACAAAAGTACAATGAATAATGCTATTCAATCAAAGAATCTTATTGTATGTTGTCATACTGTCAGAAAAGATAATTTTCTGACGGAAATACAGCTAACTTTTCACACTGTCAATACAAAAAAGTGCTCAGAACTACTTTCACTTAGCCATGTTCTTTTCCACATGATCATCACCTTTTCCACTACTGAACTCGGAAACTTTTCATACTTTTGACCAAAACCAATTCTTGTATGATGAAGACCTACTGGAAATAAGCCCTGAAGTCAATAGATATACTCCAATGTATGAGTAGAAGCAAATCCGTCAACTTTTCCATATCTAACCAGAAAGCTTAGCCATACAGTCCATTTGACTGTAATTGAGGCATTGGCAACCAGAGACATGCTAACCAAATGTTATTCTTATTAGGAATTAGAGGAATACTTACAATCATGCACCTATTATTATATTAAGATTGTTAGTATCCATTGCTGGGATCTTCCCAACAACTTAAGCTTTTGGTTTGAATCGTTATTAACATGGCATAAGAGCCTTCTGTTATAGAGATGTCTTGAGTTCAATGCGTCAGCCTAATTTCTGTTGGATTTGTCACTTGTTAAGTTTGTCTACACTTTGTATCAAAAGGTATATTGGGATAACGTAAGATATTATAGGGTCTCAACCAAAAACTTAAGCCTAACTTAATTTTGTTAAAAGAATGCAGGCTTTGCATCTTGACAGTTATCAAAATAAGAAACTAAAGAATAATAAAATTGATGTATCATTAGCATCAGCTGTCTCTGAATTATGGATGATACATTGTAAAATAGCTCTAAATAACATCATGCAACTAAAAGTAAAAAACATTCAAGAACACAAATATATTTAATTGAAGAAAGTAAATAACCATTATATTGTTGATCCCGGCTGCTGAATCGCTGCTTCACCCGCAATTGCTTCAACTCTCCAAGTGTAAAATCAACTGCACACAATTGGAATAACTTTCCTCGTCATCCTGATCGAAACCTCAATAATAGAAACTAGCTTGTTCAGGATATCGAAACACCCAAAATGACACACTTGAGCAGATAAATGCAGATACTAAAGTTCTACTAGAGTTCATGTGGCCATGGTAAAATTACGAACCAAGTTATCACTAGCAAGAAGTGGCATAGGCTTTGTACCTGCGAAAAATCCAGTGGTATTGACCCCTTGAACCTCATAGGTCCTTTTACGATTTGCAAACTCCTTGTGGTTTGCAATGTCGGTAGTAGCATCAAGGATAACGTCATGGAAGCATATAAGAAAACCATCTTGAGAGCACAAGATGTCTGTTTCAATGAAGTCTGTTCCCTCTTCTATGGCTCTCTGCAAATAGCAGTCACCAAGTAAACTGATTATGAAGAATAATGTTTAGCAAGTGCAAAAGAAAAGGGGAAAGAAACTGTGAGCAGAGTTAATAAATTGAACAAATGTGTTTGGGGGAAAGAAACAAGATCATATCAGATATATGCCTATTTAACTTGCTTAACACATATAAAGCAAAAGTTATGCTGTATGGATGGGTAAATTACTATGCGAACAGCAAATGTATATGTATCTTTGTAAGGAACCACATATGAATAGCTAGACCGACCAACAGAACTTCGCACTGGCATAGATCTGTGAATTTTAAGAAAATCTATTTATTGTCTTCCCTTCTTCCAAAGGAATTTACCAACTTTCTTAATTGAAAAAAAAAAAAGCAAAATGGGTGCATACAGCTGAGCGTGTGACTTATCAACTTCAAGGAAAATGCTCAACTAGACTTTCTGAACGCATAAGCTGATACATACCATGTATGCAGCAGCAGTTTCTTCAGGAAGCTCTCCATTTGATCCTCGATGTGCAATATTATATGGGCGGGAAGTCTGTATGGGCTGCCTATGATTATGGCTTATTTTGCTAGGGAGCGGATAGATTGGCCTTGCAACACACACAACCACTAGTGATAGGCATATGATTGGAACAACATCTGCCATTTATCATGGTATAGATTAACTTGGTCAGCTTCATATCTTACGAATTGCAAAGAAAATACCAGAATGTACAAATAGATAAGTACCTGAAATGAAGAGATCACCGGCCCTCTTTCACGTTAATCAACAAATAAAATACCATTGTCTTATAAAATTCTCAATCTGGTCAGTCTAACATTGAATTAGAGAATCTTTATAGCGGGGAGAAAGTAATAACTAAAGTTTCGTGATGGGACTAGTTTGGGGGTGAGGAACATAACTAGGTCAGCCACTTTTACGTATGCAAGATTAATAACTATGACAAATGCGAATTTCTAACATGATTTTAGTTCTTTCTATCCATAATTTGGAACCTCTAGTTTTAGAACAAAAATAAGCTCCATTATCTTAGCCATTTGACTGCTCAAGAGATGCAAATGAATCTCATACTGGAATGCCAATATCATCATCACTTACATATTCCAACAAATATCCCACATATCGCAATAAACCAACACCGAAACAAAGAAGCATACAAGCATCCAGATGAAAACGAAGAAACACATAAATGTTAGACAGGAGAAAACCAAAGAAGGACAATAAATGTGCATCAAGACTAGCCTAGCCTAGCCTAGGAGTCAAGCAATGCACAAATCAGAAAAGACCCAGGAAGTGAAAGAACATGATTCGTGCACCCACATGTTAAAGCCATGATCTTGGCGAAGCTTCTCCTGCAACACCACGCTCGGTCTCCGTCTCTTTCCATAAGGTCTGTTCAATGTAAAAGCGCCTTTTCAATGAGAAAGCCTCCCAACTCTTTTCCCCCTGAGCTAGTTTTCTACTTAGTATTCCAAGAAGTTGTCATCCAAGTTCGAGGCTGTATCTAGTGTTACAGATTGTATTGTGCCCGGATAATTCTTACCTGTCGATCTTTCACAACCTGAAGGACATTACTTGCATTTGCAGATAAGCGTTTAAGAAAATGTTTTTAGTCCACAATTGTTCGGTTGACTTGTGAATCAGTTGGGGACAGGGTCATGTGAGCTTGTCCAAGATGAAAATTTTAAGACGAGCCTACTTGTCATTTGTCCATACTTGTATTGTCAAATTTTGGAATCCTTGATGTTATTGTCTCTTTGAGTTGCTTGAAAGTTTACAAATTAACAGACTGAAATTGTGTCATTTTAGGGTAGAAACATACTGTATTTGTATGCTGCGCATGGACTTGTTTTAGGTGCAGTATTTTGTCGTTGACGTTTGATAAAAGTATTTCATGAAATGCATGACTAATTTCCTTTTCTTTATCTATACAATCAAGTAACATGGATTTGATTAGAAACCAAGACAAGGAAAGAACGAAATCGTATGCTTCAGAAGTCGACTCTCAAAAATATATGTTCTGTACTTTGTAATTGTATCCATGTTTTTGTTCATGCAACAGTCAAGAGAGATATTGCTCAATCCTTTTACTTCTCTCAATATGCTTACTTCAAGCCTTTGCTTTGTTTATAAAAAAACACTCCGATTGCAGCTAATCTAGAAACTTGTAATCATACACGAAACTCAACTTTAGCTGCTAGGGATCAATTTCTCTATTCCCGTTTCGGGCACAGGGTAGTACACGAAAACAAAAACAACCTCTTTTACCCGGTGTCCCGGATTTATTCATGATCCACCCAAAATTAAGAAATAAAATGTGCTTTTACCGGATTCCAAGTCTAAGTCCAATTCGAGTCTACAACAAAAAAACAGAGACATTCAGGCTTCAAATTCAATAGTCTTACCCCTATCTGACTCGGGAACTCAGGTTTACAAAGAAATTCAGGCCAGGATCAGGGCACCTCATTGCCAACCCTAAGGATAATATCTATGAAAATTTCCACTTAGTTAATAGTACTCCATGAAACTAGTAGTTGAAACTATAAAATTTAAGCAACATTCTTGGACACAATTTTCCTTGTCAAAAAGGATTAAGTTGTACCTGCATTACGCTCGATTCAACTTCAGTTTCACGCCCTCGATCAAAATCAGATGAGAAGGTTGATATCAAAGAATTACACTTGGCATGATGCATTATTCACGCCAATAAGATTAAAGCTCATTTAGAGAATCTATCTACATGAGCCCATCTTTTCAAATGAACGATTAAGACCAATTAGTTCTAACAACTGATTGCAGAATGGATCATTCAAATCTTTCAATTCATAGATATAAATCTCGGACACAATATTTTGTTCGTTGGAGTTTGATTTTGTCATAGCTCAATAATTAATTCGTATTAAGTTTATGATTGGATACTGCATTGCAGATTTGATTCAAAAACTAAAAAGGTTGTTGAAACAACAATTAGAAGCAGGACCTCCCCATCACTTATATCAATCCTAAAGTATATCAACAATAAATCTGAAGTAGCTTGGACACTATGTATAAACAACTATGCATGCAAGAGAAGCCATTTATCACATATGTGTCTCATTCATTCCCAAGGATCAAGGAGTGCATGTTCACATTCAGAAGTGACTAAGATTGTCGAAATTGCAACATGAAAACCTCTCATTTAATGAGACCCTGATTCATTTTCCCCGAAAAGTAAGCATCTCACTTCAACATAACACGCCAGACACCTTAAGGCATACTAACTCAACTGTCTAAAACTCAACAGGGTAGCAGCAGGCAGTTTATGCATCTCTCATATTAACATGAGATGACCGCAGTCTCGCATCAAGACAATAGACCCCACAAAAAGGCCAGCAGCACGCAACAATTTCTGTAAGAAAAGAGGAGAATTTGTCAATACAAAAGAAGAAACAAAGTCTCACTAAGGTTTAACCATATCATCACTACTGTATTGCATTTTCTATCAAGACGAAGCAAATGAAAAGATATTGTGATGCATGGTACACTGGTACTGAATGCCTCATCAAACTAACATGACATTAAAAAGGGGAAAACCAGGTTTGTGCCTAGTTCCAAAGATACAACTCTGAATACACAAATAAAACATGGTGCTTTCCACTACCACTCCATTTCCTGGTGAAACAAAAAAGGCCAATTATTTTCCTAATGTAGGAACATGAACAAAAATAACAAACTTAATCAATGAATTAATCAGCAAATAGCTCAATTGACTGTTTGACAACAACTTCCCATCTCGCTTCGAGATACAAACAAGTGGCATAGTAAATTGTTTTCTTCTGCCTTTTTATAGTCCAAAAAAAGTCTCATGGCAAAAAAAAGAAAAGAAAAGAAAACACAGTGGAATGTGAGAAGGTGTTAAAATTTGAAAGATTGAGTTTAAATAAACTGAACACATAAGCCCAAATGAGGTTTCGTTTTAAAACCAATTGGTAATAAGACAAGTAACTCACTAGGGTTATATGCATGCTCAAGGCCATATATTCTTTCCATGTGGGAAAAACTCCCACTTATATTTTTAGCACACTTCCCTCACGTGTAGGCTAATTTAAGGCCCAACACGTGACACAGTTTATTGTGTTGAGGTGGTGACGATTAACGTAAGAGCAACCTACTCTGATACTATGTTAAATTTTGAAAGATTGAGTCCAAATAAACTGAACACATACTAGCCCAAATGAGGTTCCATCTTAAAATCAATTGGTAATAGGAGTAACTCACTAGGTATATATGCATGCTCAAGGTCATATTCTTTCCATGTGGGAGGGAGAGCGTGAGAATCCGTAATAATAGATATTGTTTTAGGCAAATATTGGGTATAAGATATGCATTGTTAGGATCCCAAAATTTAAGGGATTTTTAGATAGAGTCAGTTTCCTAGTTTAGTGGGATTAGGGGATTAGTTTCCTAATTTGTGTTGTACTCTTTGTATATATATTGCCTATTAAGTATCAATAATAGATAACTTAAAACCCTAAATTATGATATGGTATCAGAGGTTTAGGTTCGAATTTTTCTGGGAAAAATAAGGAGGGGGGTGTTGAGCCTTCATTGTCGTTCTCTTCTTCTTTTGAGATTCCTTTCTTTTGTCTCTGAATCAGCCTTTCATCACTGATTTATTTCATTCAAACAGTCAACTTTCATAATTTCGTTAGGTAGTTGACTGCACATAGAAGTGAAGGACAATGACAAAAAACAAGGAGAGTGGATCAATCATGGTGGCTTCATCAGATGAAGTAACCAAGACTCAATCTTCGGTGGATTAGCAGACCATTCAAACTGCTTACAAATTGGATGGAAAAAATTATCTCAAGTGGTCACAACTTGTTCTAACTATTTTAAAAGGTAAGGGAAAGGGTAGTCATTTGTTAGGAACTGGACCAAGGTCGAAGATCCAGGTTTTGAAGCATAGTATGAGGAGGACTCATTGATCATGGCGTGGCTTTGGAATTCAATGATGCCTGAAATAAGTGATACAGTAATGTTCATGGCTACAACTAAAGACATTTGGGATGTGATTCAGCAAACATACTCAAAAGTTAGGGATTCGGCCCAAGTGTATGAAGTGAAAGTCAAGATTATTGCTTCCAAACAAGAAAACAAATCTGTGACGGAATATGCGAACCAGTTGAAGTTGTTATGGCAGGAACTTGATCATTATCGAGTGATTCAGACCAAGTGCCCTCATGATGCTACTATACTAAAAGAGTTCATTGAACAGGATAGAGTCTATGACTTCCTTGTAGAATTGAATTCCGAGTTTGATCAAATAAGGACCCAAATACTCGGAAAACAGAAAGTTCCATGCTTTAATGAGGTAGTGGCTATTATTCGGAGTGAAGAAAGTAGGAGAAATTTAATGCTTAATTCTCAGCCTTCTGATGGTTCGGCTATGGTAGCTAGAAGTGAAAAGCAGGCTGGAAAAAGATTTGATGCAGAGACTGGAAAAGGGGTTCAATCCAAGTCTCAAAGTCGTGATAACCTGTGGTGTACCTACTGCAAAAAGCCACATCATACAAAGGAGCAGTGCTAAAAGTTGCATGGAAAGCCTCCTAGCTATGAGTGGGGACAAAAAGGATATCAACCAGAGGGGGTAATGGACAAGCACAAGTTGCTGCAAGTAGATCCCAACAGGAAGACAAACAAGACTCAAAGGGCTTCAATCAAGATGAAGTGGAAAAGATAAGAATATGCGTTAGCAACACAGAGAAACCTACAAGTATAAGTAAAGTCAAGGAGATCACACATTGTTCATTAAGCATTCAGCCACACGGAAAGTAACAATATTACTAATCTACGTGGATGACATCATACTAACAAGAGATGATGAAATAGAGTAGCGGATCTTGAGTAATTGTTTAGCTAAGGAGTTTGAGATTAAGACTTTGGGAAAGTTAAAGTATTTTTTGGCAATTGAGGTAGCAAACTCCAGAAAAGGAATTTTTATATCCCAATAAAAGTATGTTACTGATTTACTCAAGGAGACAAGTAAAGCTGCATGCAAACCTGCAAATACACCTATGGGGCCGAACCTTAAGCTTGGAAAAGCAGAAGAAGATGTTCCGGTCAATAGGGAAATATATCAACACCTTGTAGGATGACTCATCTATTTGGCACATACCAGACCTGATATAGCCTATGCCATAAGCATAGTAAGTCAGTTTATGAATAGTCCTAAAGAAGTCCACTTACAGGCAGCGCATAGAATTTTGGAATACCTAAAACCATCAAGCAATAGCTTGGATGATAGTTGGCCCCACCCTCAATGAAATGGTCTTAGGATTCAGACCTCAACCTCAATGAATTAAAAAAACATCATTAAAACATGTTTAATGAGAGTTGAACATTTGAATAATCGACACATCTTTTCCCATTAAAGCCTCAGCAATTTTTGAGCAATTCCAACAATATTCTAATGTGAAATAACAAACGCACTCTTCTCCGTTTTTCCATCTCTTTTTTTTGAAATTTTATAAGTAAGCATCAGTTTATTCGGACAACAAAAACGCGCATGGCTATGATCAGACCAGAATTGTCAGATTATAAGTTGACATCTCTACCACAACCAACAGGACGCATAAAATCTATTGCAACAATTTTGGTGATTAAGTAACAGAACAAACAAGTTAAGAAATCCATGGAATAATTTCCCAACTAACCCAAAAGACGAGGGCAAACCAAAATTTTTTGATAGTAGCTACAGAGAAAGAGAGAGAAGTATACCACATTGAGCGCCCATTTCTCTTCATCGTGCACTTGGGAGTGCCAAAAAGCTTTAAGCTTCTCAAGAGCAATGGTAGTGTCTGCCATTGACGCACCGAGAGGGAGAGAACAAGAGTTAATTTGGGAGTGAAGGGTTTTAGGGTTTAGTGATTTTGTTATACGAAGAGAAAAGCCGGTTATGCACAGTTTGGGCTTCTTGGAATTGGGCTTTCTTGAAAGCTTGGTCTGATTTTCTTATTATTTGGGCTCCTCCAGTATTCTCACACCTATTAAATTTTAATTTACTTTTAAAGTTTTTTTTTGTTGAAAATTCTTATGTTTTATGAAAAGTCTGAAACCAATCAGCCCCTCCCTTAAATTTTAGTGTTCATTTTTGTTGATTTTGTATTTTTAGGATATATGATACTGGTTCAGCCTGATTTTGTTGAGGCTGGATGTCGCTATTTGAATCCATCGTCTTCGTATGTTGGAACTCGTGAATACCTGCAAAACAATAAAGACACCCCAGGGGTTGGTTCCCGGAAGGCCCCTCCGACGCTCAAGTTAGTTTCTTTGTGAGGGTTTTAGGCAGCTGAGAGTAGAGAAAAGCAGGGTATGAGTCTCGTACCTCTATTATGGCGAAACAATACCTTATATAAGGGACGGTTGCTAGGTTTAGGGTTTTTACGTAGGTCTTTGTGCATGCATGAGAGTTTTCTCCTACGACTGGGCTATGACTATTGGATTTGGGCCTGGGCCTAGAATTGCCGGCCCAACCATAAGCTCCCCCTACTCCTCGAATCTAATAATTGAGAAGGGTCGAAGGAGTAGAAGATTGAGCTACTCATCTATCCGCCAGCCCAGGACAGACCCGTTTAGTCGATCGTAGTGATTGAGCTGCTCGATCGGTTATGGTGAAAAGACCGACCGATCGATCGTAAAGAAAGGAAAAGCCGAGCGATTGTAGCTGTTGAATCGACCGATCGATCGTGAACACCTTAATCAAAGCACCATGTTTAATCGTGACTTGCGACACGCATTCATTGAGAATTTGTTTGAAACGAAGCGTCTTCTTGGCCGGCTGTCATTAACCGTGGCATAGCTGTCTGGCATGCCTTTTTCAAATAGTATGTAGCGAACCAGGGTGTTTGGCAATATCTTCCATAACATAGTGATGACGTGTTCGATATATATCGACCGATCGTATGGTGGCGAGCCGAGATTCTGACTCTGGGTATCGCCTGGCCCTCGAATCTGTTTTTGGCATTCTGTCCGAGCAGAGTCGAGATCGACTGATGCTGAGGTCGAGGGTTCCAAGGATCTTATCTTGGCAACCTGACCGATCGATGTCGTGGGCCGAGCGATCCAAGATTTTGTGACTTGGGATCGCCTGGTTGCAAGATTTCGTGACTTGAGAACCTGGCCGAGCGATGTCGAGGCCTTGAGCGATCTAAGATTCTGTGACTTGGGATCGCCTGGTTGCAAGAACCTGGTCGAGCGATGTCGAGGTCTTGAGCGATCCAAGATCTTGTGACTTGGGATCGCCTGGTTGCAAGAACCTGGCCGAGCGATGTCGAGGCCTTGAGC
>JAOSBM010000007.1:11714705-11726746 GCA_027568955.1 Erythroxylum tenue
AATTATTCATAATTTTATTGATAATAAATATAAATTTATTAAATATATAAATATAATGTTGAATTAAATTATTCATATTTTTTATTAAAAAATAAATAATTAAATAATATATATTTAAATGATAGTAAATCAGGTTATGAAAAAAATCAAAAATAGGAAAAAAAACCACTTTTTATGGTTTTCATAATTTTGAAACCAAAACTAAAAACAGAAACTAAAAACTCACACAAACAAGATTTTTTATTGAATTTGAAAACAAAAACAAAAAATTAAAAATAAAAATAGAAACAAACACCCCCTAAGTTGTTAGGATTTGATCTTGAGATTGAGTATAAACCAGGGGGGTGAGAATAAAGTAACATATGCCTGTCTAGAGTATCAACTGGTCTAACCATGATCGTGGCACAATGCTTTGATGTGAATGAATTGATGAGAGAGGCGGATCAAGGTCCAGTTGGGTTTACTGTTATCATTCTTATAGTGGACAGATTCAGTAAATATATTCATTTTGTCACCTTAAAACATCCATTTTCTATTATTATGATTGCTGAAAAGTTTGGTTGTATGATACTTTAGAAAGAAAACTGCAATTCAATCTCTACTTCCCTGACAGTTTGTTGTTCAGATTAGGCTCCTTTTGTAGGCAGAGATTTCGTTCTTGAATATGAGTCAAAGTAAAGTGGATAATTTTAGCTTATGTAGGCTTCTGAAGAGAATTCGGGCGAAATGGGGACATATTGGTGAGTCATAAGTTGTTTCTGAATTTTCTGAAATACTTACGAGTCAGCAATGAAGTTAGATTTTTGGATTTGATGTCAGAAACGCAATGGTTTTAATGTGCTTCATAACTGCAGAACTCGAGTGTCTTTCCTGTTGGACAGCAGGGTCCAAAATCGCAGTTCCAATGAAGCTAATAGCGAGGTTGGAGCAGCTGAAGTTACTAACCGAAGTTGAGGAAGCTGGCATCCTATCAGCACCAGAGATGTTTGATCTGTCTGTCTCAAAGTACAGAGAATCCAAGCCTCCTGTCAAAGGAAACATAGTGGGTTGTCCCACCCTGGAGCTCCTGGGGCTCTCTTTTGGATCCTTCTATGTTTACTTGGTTATCCCTGGCAGATTGCTCTGCACTGTGGCTTCTCTACTTTGGGTCAGCTTCACCAGCTTGTTCTGCATCAAAGTTTGTATCCAACTTGCAGATATTGCTCTGCAATGGGAATATGGAGCACATTCATTCTACCAAGTTTTATCATCTTATCTTATCACGCGACATGTCCCTAGTCATGATTTACCTTCCCTTCCCTTCCCTTCCATGATATCTGTCACTTCTGTTTTCTTCGAACCAAACTTAGCCCCTTCAATTTAATTTCTTCCAAGGCAATCTATGAGTTACTCTAATTCTCGAGTGTGTGCGTGAAAGAGGTATCTTGAAAAATTACACAACTTCCATGAATAGTTACATGATTATGCTGAAAAAAAAAAAACATTGGTCACGTAATTTATGAGAAGCTCAGATGGACATAACCAAAAAGGAAAAAAAAAAGAAAAAGACTGGGATTTTCGTTGAGTAATTGCAACTTAAATGTGAGCAAGAATCTCTAATGCCTTGGTACCCTCATTTCTACTGTCAAAAATCATCTGTGCAATTTCGGTTGCCTATGCTCAAGCAGGGACATAACTACCTTTTGCCCCACCTTGTCGCCCTCCCCTTTTGCTTCCGTTTTGATTACTCCATAGATGATCTTCTCCGCCTCCATCACGGCCACCTGAACCCCTGGCTCGCCCTGAAAACTCAGCTTGATTTCTGAATTCATTCTTACCATATCCTCTACCACCGCCTGAGATTCCACGACTCTTGAAACTATCACTCCGAAACCTGCTTCTTCCTGAAGGATACCTTCCTCTGCCACTGCCACTGCCGCTAACTGCAAAAACCAGCAGTATTCTGACTTTCTGTTATATTGAACGCATAAATATTGGAATAGCTATGCCCTCAAACACAACAATTTGAATTGATCAAGTTACTAAAGAATAAATTTGACGCACCTCGGGTACTAGTTCTCTTTTCCTCAACAACAGCTACATGATCCCCGATGCTGATTGGCGAGGCCTGGAATTTAGTTTTCACATAACCATGCTAGTACTTCACATAAGAAGTCTCTGACTAAGTTAACACACAATGCATGTCCAAAATCTAATACTGCTGTCCATATAAAAGGAATGAGCATCGTTGGGGAAAAGAACAAAGCATAATGATATTGGATGCATGAGAGAAACGGGGAGATAACTGCACTTCAAGTAGCTAGCCTATTGCAGTGTTATTACATAATTAAACTGCCTCTGCCTGCTAGTGAAGATGATTTTCCTGAGTTATTTCATCAACTATGTTCAAGAGAAAAATAGACAACTGAATGACTTATTTCCAATTAAGTTTCAGCCAATCTATTCATAATAATAGGACAATACATGCTCATACTAATATTTCAAAATCTTCAAATATAGGATTACATAGGAGACATAACATGACAATACTAAATCTACAATACTGCACCACAAGTTGGACTATAAATCATGGGCTTGCTCCAACTTATTAGGAACCATCTCATCCGTAGCTAAGAACTTATTAAATGCTAAGAAAGGTTTAATTGTTAATATGGATTTTTTGTTTCAATTTCTAAAAGAAACAGAAAATAATAACATTTGAAGTCCTGAAATCAAGTTCCAAAATTTAAAAGTTCTAACACACACTGATTTGGAAGAACAAACTAAATAGGGTAATATACAATGATTCAATAAATCTACCTATATCTCATATAAATTTTCAGCTATATTGTCTTTGGAGTTTCCTTTTAGGGTCCACATGAAAAATTTGAAGGTAAATATGCTTCAGTTTTTGGTAAATATACACGCAGGATTAAACCTTTCATGTTGATCTTAAATGGGAAAAAATTTAGTAATCATATGATTGCCATCTCTTTTTTCTCTCATTAATTTCCAATCTTGAGAATTAGACTCTTAAATAATATCTTATGCAGCTATAGTTAAAACAGATGCAGTATAGTAAATTTAATGTGAAAATTTCATTTTCGCATACATACAGGAACAAGATTGTATTTTCAAACAATAATGCAGAACTCCACTAAGATAACAACTTGATAAATCAAGAGACCATTAAGTAGAAGCAGATAGAATAATGAAATGAAACAAGACAAGGAGAACAAGCTTTAATAAGTGTAATACAAAAGTATTGAAGAGTACCTCAAGTGCACTAAGCATAGAACTCAATGTTTCGAATTCAACAAACCCAAAACAGAATCCTTGCTGTAGACAATGGGAGATTAATATAAACATCAAATAAATGCTTCGATAAAGTAAAAAGCATAATGATATGCATACCAGACCTTACGACTTCTGACTTGGATGCCCTCATGCTTAATTGGTCCAAATCTTCTAAATGTTTCATCAAGTTGTGCAGTCGTCGCATTATAAGGCAGATTGCGCACATATATGGAGTGACCTTCAGCTGTAACAAGCATAGTTTACAGAGAATAAAGGTAAAAACGTCAAAACATTTTATATTACATTCTCTGCACCTCTTGCCGCAGAACACCCAAAACCCAATCCCATAAAAGAGACTCTCCAGCACCACCTGGCACTAAGATTTAAGCCCTGGTGGGGACAGTGGAACCAAGATATAAACTTAAGGATGACCGGCAAAACAGTTTTGCATCACTAAATCAACATCCAAAACTGGAAACAAGGTTGGCAACAAGTGAACATGGACATGTAAATTCAAGTGGAAAATCAACAATTTATCACTTGTGAAAAGAATGCACCTTCTTCAGATACGTCTCCACTTTCAGCTACAATGCCACTGGCTGGAGCCCAAGCCTTTGTTGCAGAAGCAGTTTTTGCAGAGTTGAGTAACTGCTGCTCAGAGATTGCGGATGATGGACTCACATTATTGGTAGGTATATACAATGGATTAGATGGTTTGTTACCTTTCATCACTTTCACCTGTTCAAATTTCTGGTCAAGCAATACCCAAAAACAAGTAAAGAGTAAGAAGGACATTGGGTTGAAGAGCATTAACATACGATTGAAGCATAGGATTTTTTTGGAGCATCCTCTAGGGCTGCCGGCACTGCATCATCACTACTACCAACTACATTCTGGGCTAAATCAACTGGGGGTTCAATAACATCTTCTTCAGTAACTGATCCTTCTTCCTTATCAGAAGGATCACAAACTTCAGCACCATTATCAAGATCTTCCTCCTCCAAGGAAGCAGGATGATCTACTATAGCCTGATCTGAACTCTGACCGGGCTCTGGACAGAATGTTCAAAGTAATTAAAAACTTTGCATGTTCCAGCGAAATATAAAACAAGAGAACAAATGGATGGAGAGAAGTAAAAAGTTGTGTATTTTGAAAAATGGCACCAACCTTCTTCTGGGGGAAAGGAAGTGGGAGGAGCAGTTGTCTCATGGATTCTATTAACCATGGCAGAATTGTTTGGCAATGATTCAGTATCCTCAACAAACCTAAACACATCATTTAACACAAAGTAGCCTTTTTCTTGCCGAGCAAGAAAGAAGGTTTGCGAGAATTTCTTTCTGACATTTTCCTTTCCAATCAAGCACCCAGTTACAAGCACAATCACCCCTTGCCCAGAAGACTCTTGAGCATCTGCAGTTTTTATCTCAGCAGTGTAGTCTTCATAATTCAACGAAATAATCTTGTCATTGATTGCCTGCTCCAAGGTGAAAAATAATGAAAAAAGAAAATGTCAACCTACAACCATGTACAACTGTCATTCCAAACTCTCAATTCAAATTTATAATGACTAACAAACTGCCACAAGACATCTAAAGCAACATACCATGACAACAAGAATGCAAGTTAACCTATATGATCCTCAATACCTTAAAAAATTATTGTACCAGAAAAATATACATGAAGTATTAGTTTCTTTAAATATCAACCAGCTGATTTCTTGGTTTACAAGCACTGTAATCACCGATGCTGTCATGCCATTGCTATGGAGCTCAAAGCAAGTTTGAAGAAGAATATCAGAAATTTTAATAAAATCAACCAACAAAATACTGTTAAGCAGATCACTGCTACAGAAAAATTCAATAATTAATAGGAAGCCCTCCCATATTATGCAATTCTCAAAAGAGTTATGCTCATTGAGTCAATTTCCCTCGCAGTTTCATAATTATCAGCAAATAACCATTCTCAAAGATTAACCAATGCAGAAAAGTTGTCCAATTATTTGAAAATAAAATCTACTAGTTACCTTTGTGCAGCTTATAGGATCATATGTGAACATCCAATGGGCAACATGTAAAATACATAAGTATATGGGTGGACTTGTAAAAGTATGATCACTAGAAATAGACCATGAAGAAATTAACTAGAGGATTAAACTCATAAGAAACTCAACAGTTCTTATTCGATGGCGAGTAGGACACACCACTAAGTGGCTAATTTTAATCTTCTCATGTTCTAAAAATAAAATAGAAACACACATCATTGCCTAATGCTTCATTTATAAGATAGGACTCCTCAATAAAATTTGAGCTAGCCCATCATCATTAACCAAGGGTATTATCACATTTGACCGAGTGTGGCACACCATATTGCCTAAAGATTAAAAAACCCTATGCCAATGGATCCATTCCAACATAATAGAGATAACCAAATCCCCACAGAATGATAGCAAAGATATCAAGTCACAGAATAATTTATTTCCTTCCATAAAAGGGATGGTGACAACTAGAAAACAATTCATGTTCAAATTTTTGATAAATCAACTGAACAAGCCTACCGTGCCATTTTCCTCCCCATTAAATTAAAATGTTCGCATCCACTCACACCAAATGACCATTAGATGGACTGTCTCCAAAACATTCCAACTAATAAATAATTACATGATTTACGCTGTGAATACTATAAGGTACTTTGTGAATGAATAAATGTGCCATATCTCATGATTTTAAGGTGAATTTATGTGTCTACTATTCAAAATATTCTAATAACTTACTTGCATGGTAGTCACAGTTTCCATAAGACCACCTGCATCTGGTCGGCTGAGTAGGCTTGAATCCTGATAAAACCTATGCACCAATCCAGGAGAAAAGTGAAGAATATGGTAATACTGCTGCACAAAGGCATTTCCAACAACTGCAGCACTAGGAGCATGGAGAGGAGCTGGAGCTGGAGCTGGAGCAGGAGAAGTTTCCTGCATTGCCATCTACCATTAAAATCCAATGTCAGTAAAGGAATATTATAAACAGACATCATTAAGATATGCCAACAAAACTAAGCTGTGCATTTAATGAATTGATTAAGCTACATGAATAAATTACATACATTTTTTGCCACGTGCATAACACAAATAAATTCTTTTTCCCAGTGTTTTACTGTGAGATTTTGTAAAAGTGTGAGAAGATTAATTGTATCAGTATAACAAAATGTTGAATAAAATGTTTTTATCTGACTAATTATCAAATAACTGATTTTTAAATTCAAATTACAAGAATACTTTTGAAAAATACTGAAACTGCAAGGGGATTTGATGTAATTAATCCAAAAGTAAAGGAGGAACAAAAGGAAACTGGCATGAGCAGAAGGACCAAAAATGATTATCCCGAAAAGATTATAACATTCTAGTACAAATGCGTATTCTGTCCAGTGTCTACGCCCTCCATTCCTAAAGAAGAAGAAGCAGAAGTCGCAGAAATAATAATATTTGACTTTGAGAAACATTCAATGAAAAGGTTTTGACAGCTAACTGACTAACTGTGGAATCCACGCCAACAAGAATCAAAACTACGCTAAAACTTACATCGTAAGAAGCTTAGATCGAGAAACTCATCGCATTCTATGTAAAACAAAGCATAAGGCAAGATGATAATAGATTAAAACTTTTTCCAAATGAAATCACCCCAGGCAAAAACATGAACCAAAAAGAAAAAAGAAAAGAAGTACAGTTCAAAAAGGCCAACAAATGAGCAATAGGGAGCTAATTACAAAGCGAGACAGACCAAGAATCAAAGTGCAAAGAGAAAGAAACAAATAAAAAGAGAACGCTCAGATATTTAGCTACAGTGTTTATTCAAGGCAAAACTAGGAGTCTACAAAACACAACAGGAAAACCTCATAAGAACCCTGGCGTGAAATGAACCCAAGGTGCAAAATCAAGGAAGGAATTGACCTCAAACATGGTATAGCTGGACGGATCAGTCAGAAAGCAGAGTACAAACAGAATAACAGATCAAAACAAACGGACAAAAAGCAAAAGCTAATAAATAAAGTAGAAACGAATGGTGAAAGTCTGATGAATAATTGGGAAAAAAAAAAACCTGCTTGGTGTGTGATTTAGGCGTAGAGGTAGAGCTGAACAGAGAGATCTGCAAGAGAAGGGAGCGTAAGCAGGCGAGAATTAAGAGAACACAAGGACAGGCCAAAATCCTGACAGCGAGAGAGAGTATGTTGTGATGTTTTTTTTTTAGTTATGCTCTAGTTTGGTGTGGTGTAGACTGCGTAGTGTATTGACATTAATTAATTAATTAATTAATTATTAATAAGAAGCATTGATATTAGATAATACATAATAATATATAAATCACGTTTTTTTAACTACATTATTTAATTAATTTAAAGATAATGAAAAAGATCCATTATTTAAGTGATGTATGTAATTAATTAGCGATTATTTTAATATAAAGAATCATATCATCATCATCGTCATCATCCAGTCTAAAATCTCGCAATGAAGCAAAATTTAGAGAAGTCCGATAATACGCATAGGGGTGAGCATTATTCGAATTAATTCGGGTAATAAAATAATCAAATACGGTAAATCGGGTCGGGCCGGGTAACTTCGAAAAAAATTTCAGGTTACCCGATTACCCAAATTAGGGTCCATTTTCGGGTTATTTTGTGTAATTTTTGAAAGAAAACTAAAGAAAATTTCGAGTAACCCGAAATTTTTATCCGAAATTTTCGAGCCTGGTAAGTTTGGGTAATTGAAATTTTGTGTTCGGGCCGGTAAATTAGGTAATTGAAATTTTGGGTTCGGGCCGGGTAAGATGGAAAAATTTTTGAGTAATTCGAGCTCGGCCCGAACAGTTCAAATTTGGCCCGATTAACCCGAATGCTTACCCCTAAATACGTAGCCTTACTTCTACATAATAGAGATGTTGTTTTCAATGGGCCCACATTCAAATGAGACAATATAAAAATGATGATAAAAATAATCATAAAATATAAAATAAATGAAAATACAAGTAAAGGAGAAATAAAAGTACTAAATAGAAATAATAATAAAAATACGCAAATCTCAATATATATCTAAAATAAATGCAAATAACACTAATAATACTAATCACAAATAATAATAATAATAATAATAATAAATAAATAAAACAAATACAAAAAGGCAATAGAATAGTAAATACACATGAAAAATATAAAGAATCACATATTATTATTAATAGTGAAAAGTATTATTTGTGGTTTTTTTTAACAGAGGAACCGCAATCGCTATTCTTTAGATGTCCACGATATAAATCTCCGAATTGACACAATAGCTTACAAATTATACCAATCGGATACTCTACACTAGATAAATCATGTACGATAACCTTGATTGAAAAAACGTAAGTAGAAAAATTTAAATACATAATCTTTTGACATTATGCCCCCCACTCTACCGACCCGATCACCCTCTATGATATTCTTAAAACTTGAGATCAAATATGGAATAATCGTCTAAAGAAATGTGTATAGCCATAGTTATTGGCCTTTGAAGTAAAAATACACAAGTCACCATCCAACTAGATGAGCATATTATTATGGAAATGGAACCATCAATGTGTCATTTGGATAAGATTTCTCACGTTTAGAATAGTTTATCTAATTTAATATAACTATGTTCACACTGCCATTAATGGATAATTACGACTAAAAAATCAATTACTTGACAGAAACTTGGTTTAAATTGGCATTATCTGTAGTATAAAGAATCTTAGACGTGACAGCTTTGTTAAGCTTAACTGTGGCGAGAGTGTTTGCATACATATACTTGTAAGCAATATTATAATATTGTATAGTTTTGATTATAATATGGTACAGTCAGTGACGGAGCCAGAAATTTAAAATAGGAGGGTCCAAATATTTAATTTTTGTAAATTTTGGAGAGCTCAGTGCATCAATGTGCTCCAAATAACTCCGTCCTTATAGGCCCCCACATAGCTCCGTTTATGGGTACAGTACTGGTATTGATCAATATTGAGTACTATTTTGAATCATTTTTCTAAATTATGAAATATTCCATAAATTTTATAAAATTGCAAAATAATCACTTGATATATTGTATGTACTATCTAATTTTTAATTTTACCTCATTCTTATCCTAAAAATCATAATAATATAAATTTTAAGGAAAAATAATCTCTTTATTTTTATTAATATTACTTTTTACATGTCTCACGTCTAAACAATAACCACAATTAATATAAGAAAAAGATTATTTAATTACTTATACATACATAACATTAAGAATAATACAAAGTAACTAAAATGTTATAGTTTACATTACATTGTAAAGAATAACTACATCAAAACATTATATAGTAAGAATAATATAAGTTCATGAATCCATAAATACTACAATAAGAGTTCATATCGAGGAACATAACAAAGTAGAAGTGAAACCAAAAATAAAAACACTTATACTTAAAAAGTTCTATATTTATAAGCATATATAGAATTTAATATGTACATCAAATACAAGTGAAATAAGAAAAAAGAAAAGAAAACCTATAATTTCATTCACTGGAACATCAGCTCAAATCACACTAATCACAGTTTTCATTTATAAAATCTTTATCAAGAGCAATCTCATCATCATCATTATTCAAATTTATTGCACCAAATGATACGTTAATATTTTCTCATCCAAGATTATCTCCAAGTTACTCTTATCTACGAATCTTGGTTTCTCATAAAATCAATATGCTAAAAGATCGATATGATCAAGTCAAATTAGATTTATAAATATACCTATTCTATTAAAAGTCTTACAAAAGAAATAAAATTCAATTATTAAAGAATTATAAGAAATTGTATTCAACTTAAAAATGAAATTAATATACATTTCTCGGAGCTTTAAGTTGAATCAAAAAAAGACTATATCGTTCAATGTTTTATATTCCAATCTACTTCAAATATGTTGTAATTCCTTTGGCACCCGGTTCTCCTCACACATTGACTGAAAATTCGAATTACCAACCTTTATAATTTTGAAATTTTAGTTCAAAATTGGTCTTACTAAGTAACTGTAAAACAACAAAAGTAACCTTACAAGCAAACTAAAGTGATGGTTAATTTCAAATAAGTAATAAAAGTGAAGAAATATATACCTAAATTAAGTTTGGCTCTTTGACAAATTGCAATGGGCATCTCAAAATCACCGAATGTGTCTTTGTATACCGTCATTTGTGAGCTAAGGAGATCTTAAATTATCTTATGTGAAATAATTGTTATGATAATTAATAGCATTATCTTATTAACTTAAACTTTCTTTGTAAAACCTGGTCTAAAATATACATTAGGATTAAAAATGCCCCAATAGCAAATAACAGAGAAAAAAGTTACCTTTCCTATATTTCATTGATGACTACAAGATAATGTGTATACAAGGAAGACCTATTTTTTAGATTGTCCTTGGTTGCTTTCTTCCCCCTCTTTATAGCATCGTAAAAATAACTCACTATTGCCTTTTCATCACTGTCAACCAGATGAAATACTCTCGTTAAATACTCCCAAGCTCCGATAAAAAATTGACATTGAAATCAAAATTCATGATTTAAAGTATAATTCTAGAAACCTTCATTCCATCATTAAACCTGCTATATTAAGATGCAACCCACATATCACTTGTAAACATTTATCTTAGCTCCTTAATCAATTGAACAAAACATTGAAGTAATAAGAAATTAGTTACAAATCTTATAATTGCATAATGACACAAATTCCTATCATTTGTAAACCCCTTTCTCATTAAATTCTGAACCTATAGATGCATATATATGAACTTAGTAATTTTTCTTGCTTTCTACACAGTTTTATCAATGATAGGAAGGTTTTTAGCATCTCCCATATTTTTCAACATTAGGTCAATGCGATGAGCAACACTAGAAATTCAATAAAAATAATTATACATACTTTGTAACCTTTTTTCTAACTGCTTTATAAATAGAATCATTTTCAATGATGAATTGTATAATGTTTTAGGCCCAATTTCATTCACAACTTCTTCAAATATTTCAACAAAGTATTAGCATTTTTTACAAGCCTTAATGCATCAATAGACTTCAAAAATAACATTCCCTTAGTATAATAAATAAAAAAGTTGATAATAGATTCATATATTCCATTTTTCTAACCATTATACATGATTGAACACCCATTAGTTGTCTAAGTCATTCTTTTTCATCCAATTTTTTTTTCATATACAGAGCTACTAATAAGATTACCTCTATAATCATCAATTGAAGGAGTTTTATATTATGGACAGTAAGAGGCAATTGTAGGAAAATCCCGGTGCGTGTAACACTTACACGCGGTGCGGAAAAACAAAAATTTTTGTTCCGGGACATTCCTGAAGCCAGGATCCATGTGTCTATACAAAGAATCAAACCATAACGACCAACGTAGATCGTCTCTAACGGTATCCACGCAGAGATCGGAGAACCTAACCGGGGCAAACTCTTTTGACCCGGAAATAGCCAGAACAAATTAAAGACTGCTAGATCTTACCTTTGTCCTTAGAGAGCTATAGAAGAAGAAGATGGAGATGAGCTTGGAGAAGAAGGTGTCGTTGATGAGAGAAGAAGAAGCAATTTGAAACCCTTTCAATTAATTCCTCTTAAACATCTAATGTTTAATCTTTCATTCTTCTCATCTTAAACCCACGACACACTCACACAAAAATCACTTGGTCTTGGTTGCTTTGACCAAGTCAATGCAAT
>JAOSBM010000007.1:11741785-11752350 GCA_027568955.1 Erythroxylum tenue
GGACGGGAATTCATGGCCATATTGATTCGATCGTCCACGATTTTTTCTAGGGCTTCAGCAGAATGGCGATCGGCCATCACACCAATCTGCCGAGCGGGGGTCTGCTGTTGTTCCGGCTGAGAATGCAGGATTTGGCGAATCAATAGATCAGCCGCTTCCTCTATCTGCCTTCGGGTGAGGGAGGTTCATTGCGGTGCAGGAGGATTTGCGTCTAGAGGATGCTGGAAGTTAGGATGCGAATTAGTCTTGGCGTTATCCTCCAGGGCTACGTTTTGTTCTTCTTGATCTTGGTTTTGAGGCTGTGGCTGATCATTCGGGTGTGAAGATTGTGTATGAGACTCGTGATGTACTGGCGGGAGAGTGACAGGTAATTGCAAACTCATCCGTTGCAGCGCAAGCGCCGTGACGGCGACTATATCGGGATTGGCTGCTACCGCTTGACTGATCTGAGTGGTTCTGGACGTGGTGCCTTGACGTCCGGCCCCACGGTGGGCGCCAACTGGTTCAGCCTGATTCTGTTGAGGCTGGACGTTGCTGCTTGGATCCATGAAGTTGGTAGATTTTGGCCCTGAGATACCTGCAAAACAACAAAGGCACGCCGGGGGTTGATCGCCGGCAAGCCCCTCCGATGCTTAAGTCAGTCTTTTGGTAAGGGTTTTGGTAGCCGAGAACAGAGAAAAGCAGGGTATTAGTCTCGTACCTGAATCATGACAAAGTAGTACCTTATATAAGGAATAGCTGCTAGGTTTAAGTTTTCTACGTATGCATGGGAGGTTTCCACCTACGAATAGGCCGTCGACGATTGGACCTGGGCCTAGCATGGCCGACCTAACCAAAGGGTATTGAGAGAATAAATTGAAAACGAAGAGAAAAACTAAAATTAAAGCGTGAGACTATCGTGTCTGCGTAATCTAATTTAAGTCAGCAAACTTAACGAAAACATTAACATCGGACTAGAAAAATTAAAAATTAAAAAATTTAACATTTTTATCTTTTTGTAATAACAAAATTGATCAGTTTGATATATTTTTAATTAATACTTTTAAAATTGAATTAAAATTGATTTTTTTAATAATTAAGTGTTTGTTTTTCATATAATTTTCTATATTCTCGAATTCACCTCCGAACCAGCCCTACAATTCTTCCGATCAGCTCACCCAGATATAATAAAACCAATCACTTCCATCTCATCCCATCTTCCACCAAATCTCTCACTTCTTGGCCGGAACCCTAAATGGCGAAACCAGCATCCTCCGCCTCCGCCTCCCTCTTCCAAAACCTTAAGCGATTCTTCAAAAAGCCATGGGAGATCACCGGACCCTGCGCTGACCCAGAGTACCGATCAGCCTTACCCATGGCCCTAGATTACCGGCCCCACTGTCCGGCGACCCCTAAGCTGACGGCTATCGTCCCCACATCGGACCCCGAGACCGTCTACGACATCAAGTACTTTACTCGAGACCAGCGCCGTAACAGGCCTCCCGTTAAGCGCACCATTTTGAAGAAGGCCGACGTTGAGTTGATGATGAAGGAAAAGACCTTCGATGCCAATGATTTCCCTCCCGTTTATTTGACTGCTACCGTCGAGGAGGACCAGAATACGCATGGTGGCGGTTACCAGGGTTGATTTGGTTGGTTATTTCATTCGTTAGTCACTGCAATGTTTTTCTTCTTTTGATTTTTACGGTTCGTCTTTGTGATTGGATTCTTGTTAAGGATTTTATTTTTTGCTGTTTTTACGGTGGTGGAGTGACTTCTGTTTCTCATTTCCCTTTAATTTGTATAATTTAGTGGGTTTTGATTCTCATAGTTGGGTTGCAAATTATGTTTTAGGTAGTCAATTCGGTTTTTTTGATAGATTTGAAATAAGGGAATGAAATGAAAATTTAACCTAAGAATTTGTGATCCTTTTTTGTTGGTTGTTGCTCTGGAAATTTAGGCATTTGCAGTTAGGATATGGTGCGGTTAATAGTGTTGCTGTTGTGTGTGCCTGGGAATTTAGATCAGCTTTGCTTGTAGCTTTGATCACATGGAGCATATGGATGTTTTGAAGTTCTAAGAATCGGAGATCCAGAGCCTCTGCAATGTTTTGAAGAAGAGTTGGAGTGGCAATGTTATGTATATAAGAGGTTTTGACGTTTCCAGCATTTTTTAGGTTGCTAGCTGTTGTAGAATGTTAGGCCTGGTTATGCGCACATTCCCCGTAGAACTCTGTTCACTCTGCCAGCTGCTGCTTATTTGAACAAAGGCTGAATGAGGACAACTGTATGTTGAAATTGTGGATATAACTTCTGCCATTTAAGTGTCAATTTGCCTTATAGACTAACTAGTTCTGTTGATTTCTTGAAATTTATAGCATAGGTATACCTGGTTTTAATTTCATGTCATTGAAAATGTTAACTTATGCTGTTTGATGTCTTTGATATTTACTTGTGTGATCTCAATTCTCCTATGCAAGGATAAAACTCTGGAGGAATGCTGGTGCCTATATTCAGTGCTTTATTCCCAATGCTCTGTTTGTTAATTAATCAGTAGGGTTCAAGGCAGTTGAAGATTATAGATGCTTGGGAAATCTATATTTTTATGCAAAATCACAAAATCCATATTTTCGTGTTCCTTCTAGTTTTAGCTGAGTTATTAGGTATGTGAAATCTTGTGAATTTACTTTGCATATACACTGAAAATTGATATTATACAAGCTGTACTTCTGATTAAAATGGTGAGAGCCTCTGATTGCTCAAATGCAGGCAGTAGAGAGATCTTGGGCATTTTAAGTTGAAGGGCCCATGTAAGATTGGCCCAAAATAGCAAGTTATGAAAAATTCACCATGACCATTGCGCCCACACCTTTACTGTTTGAGGGTGGCTTGTTTTCCATTTTGCATGCAATGACTTTTTATCCTTGCTGCTATTTCATTTGGTTTTTGGCCTTCGTCAAACTGTGTAGGACTTGCTTATGTGATGGCCTTTTAATTCGAATTGGACTGCAGCAAGTTTGTCAAAGTAATCATTTTATCATATTGATTGATGACTGTGGCTGACATTGATTATGCTGCATATCAGTTCTTGAATATAAGGCTAATGCTGCTTTTGAATAGGGTTTTTAGCTGGACAATGGTAGGAAGACTGTCTGAACAATGCCTTTTTATTTTCTACTTGCTGGACTTTGACAGCTTGATGGTCAAATAGAATTTGAACTAAAGTGATCCCATCTGTGTTTTTAACTTATTTGTCATTTTATCCCCTAGTTGAGTTAAAATCTGTTTAGCAAGCTTTAAATTTTATTGGCTGGCTATCTTATTCACATCTTAATCTTTTTGGCTTGTTATCAGGTGTTTCTGCATTGCTGCAAAATTTATATTTGTCGATCTTTGTCCCTAGCCTTTCTTTGCTGTCATTGAAAGAGGTGCAGGTCAATTTATTGCAGCATTTGATCTTGATTGTTCTGCAATAAGATATTTGGTGTTTTAGATCAATAAGGTAGTTGTCTGTTTCAACATTTTCTTGATGTGAATGTATGCTTATAAGCTCAAGTGACCACTGTAAACTTTTGTGGTATTACAATTGAACAATTTAGTATCAGTTTAACCAATTCCTACTGCAAGTTGTATCCATCGAACTGCAAAAATCATGATGGGAATCAGATAAAACGACACTTACAGTGCTTTTGGTCCATGTATCCCTCTTGTTTGTCAGGTTTGCGGGTGTTCCACCTCTGCTTTCTTGGCAAGACTGTGTCTGATTTTGAGTCTTGAATTAATTTTCTAGGGTTTGAAAGGCTTCTGATTAATGGTTTGAAGAAAAATGGCTGCTGCATGCTTTGTGAAAACTTGAATAAAGAAACTATTCTGAATACTATTATATGTTTGAAATCAAACAATATCATGTGTGAGTTTGATCTGGGGATTTTTTTTTTCAGCTTTAGCGTGGTAGTATAACATTTCCACCTGAAGCAATTCTATGCAAATATGGTTGAGCTGTATTGGGCTGTTAGGTTGGAGGCATGAAACTGTCGTAACTGTGTTTTCTATTCTTCAGTATGATGACGAGTTGCTAACTTGCTACGAGATATTGGTATTGTCAGAACTTTTGGTCTGATACCGGATAGTATCTTATCCGGCATATTTTTATGTGTCATGAGCTGCATATCTAGCTATATAGAGTCATCACATAGGAGTTGAAGCGAGTCATCACATAAGAACATCTATGTTTTCTGCGTTTCAGTTTATCTTATATGAATTCTCTAAGTGAATCTAATTCTTTGGTGAATCTTTTGTTTTACATAATAATCAATATAAAGTGTTACTAACTTATAAGAAATGTTTTATTTTCATAAAAATGATCGAACATGAAAATTTAGACGCAACAACTTTCCTTAATTTTTTTTTTATAAACTATATTTCCTGATAACTGATTTTTTACTCATCACTCAAGGTTTTAAAATCCGGACCGGACGTCGAACCGGAGGTTTTATTGGTCACCGATTTGACAGGTTCGACCATTGGTCGAATCGGTGTTACCTCATAATTATACAATAATTATATTTAATTATATATAATATTAGTAATATTAAAAATAGAAAAATATACTAAATAATATAAAAATATTAAAAAATAAAAATAAAAAATTTATTAAACCAGTGGTTGAACCGGTACTGATCCGATTTGACCAGTCCCGGTTAGATCGGTCAATTGATCGATTTTTACCGGCTTTTACTGGTTCAATTGAGAATTGGTTTTTAGGGGTCATCCGGACCGGATAGTCGATCGATTACCTGTTGAATTGGCCTGTTCGATTTGGGTTTCAAAACTATGTCATCACTTTAATTATATATAATATTAGTAATATTAAAAATAGAAAAATATACCAAATAATATAAAAATATTAAAAAATAAAAATAAAAATTTTATTAAACCAGTGGTTGAACCGGTACTGATCCGATTTGACCAGTCCCGGTTCGATCGGTCAATTGATCGATTTTTACCGGCTTTTACTGGTTTAATTGGGAATTGGTTTTTAGGGGTCATCTGGACCGGATAGTCGATCGATCACCTGTTGAATTGGCCTGTTCGATCTGGGTTTCAAAACTATGTCATCACTTGAAAATAGAAGTATTTGCATTGCATAAACTGCTTTAATTGCAAATGGTACAAAAGCAAATTTACATGTTTTGGCATTAATAGAATAAATATGTACTAACTATTAGAAAATACAATGGCTTATTTGTTGGTGTACCTGTTGTTTTACTTCTCCGGATAGTTGGTCAAGTAACAAAAATGTTGTTTTTTTTGGTATATCATTATGGGTTGGAGTAGTCTTTCTAGTGGGTATCCTTGATTCGCTCATCTTTTGAACTTATTCGTTTCACAAAGAAAGATTTATTATGCATCTATTTGATTTATGTTGATTCTACTTAATCTGAAATAGTCGAAACTTAAGTGAAATAATCGAAAATTAACCCTTATTTGTATGATTATAATTGATAAATTTCTGATTATTTTCAATATGAATCTCAGCATTTACCGAAAAAAGAAGATCAATGAAATGAAAAGAAAGAAATTTTCAAGATGTGCATTAAAAAACTTATTTTAGCACAAATGACCATACAAATAGCTTTAAATTAGAGGTGTATAATCATTGCATATCTAGTAAATTTACAATCAAGATGAAAGCAGTAGGGTGCAGGCTTTATAACTAGTGATAATTATGGGTTCTTATTTACAAAAATATGACATGGCGTGGATGCATGGGATGTGGATACATACGCGTGAAGGTATAGTTTGGAAATTGGAGGGATAGGATGCGGAGGTCGGCCGGCCTAGTCACAAAGAAGATGAGAAAGAGGTGGAGGAGGATGCGTTGTTGACTTTGTTGTTATTGACAAATTAAATCTTTGCTAGGGTTTGGGGGATCTCTCTCACTGTCCCATTAACTGCATCACAAGAGAAACAGACAAAAAGAAGAAAACGGAGGGAGACATGAGATACGATACGAGTGTGGAAATTGGATGCTTCTCCATTTAGCAATCTTCCCTTGGATTTTTCTTACATTATTACTATTACTGGTATACATAATATATAAATATAAACACATGAGACAATGAGAATTAGAATCTCCCCGGCTACCTCCCTTCCACCACTCTTTTTCTCTCCCTGTCTCTGTCTGACACAATAAATTGGTGACGGTGATGATTGGTGATATAACATGCAGTTGGTGATTGTGATAGTAATTAAGAGTGGGTGGTGCATTGCAGGTCAATATTTGAGGCAGCTAGTGGTTTGTGAAAGTTACACGGCTTATCTACAATTGGTTGATTTGCTCCAAAACCCAACTCAGAATTTGCGAGCGAGATTGCACAAATACCAGCCAAGCCATTGTGCTTACTTGCTTCCAAAATTTATGAGAGCTTGATAAGAATCTGTACAGCAATTACTAGCATGAATGCGCAGGGCCACTGCCAGTGCCAACCCTTTTGAACCAAAGCATGTAATTCGTGCCAATTGCAGTTAAGGAAAACCTGTCTCCAAATTTCAATGCCAACCGTTCTTCTGTCGAGTAACCAAATTTCACCACATGCCAACTGATAAGCGACATTAAATTTCATTGACTTCCTACAGCTTTATCCATTATGTCATCTTATAATTTAGTATGTGTTTGAAACAAGCCCTTTTATAGTTAAAAAGAGTGGAATTCATGCCAATCGTCTTCTATTTCATTTAAGATTAGCTATGTTTGCACAATAATTAACAACAATAATATCTTAGTAGAAGTTGTTTGCAATATAGAAATATGCAATCTTATCCTTAATTAGTAAAGATGTTGTATCTGGTAGATATTCACAAAGAAAAATATATAAAAAATTTTGAGAACGGTTTGTAAGAAAAAAAAATTTAAACTACAATAGAAAGATAAAAATTACATATAATATAAACAATATAAAAATATAAAGTAAAAATAACAATAATAATATAACAAGATACAATTAAATACTTATAAAAATATAATAAATAACACAATACAGATAAAACAAGGTTAAGACTAAAAATATAAGATAAAATAAAAATAAAAATAAAAATAAATAATGATGATGATGATGAAGATGTGCTGCTGCTGTTAATGATGATGATGATGATGGTGGTGGTGGTGATAATAATAATAAAGATAAAAATAAAATAGAGGATAATAATAATAATAAAAATAAATACAAACAGATGTAAGTATAAAAATAAGTAATAAAATAAATACTTTAATAAATATAGAACAAGTAAAGAATAAAAATAAAAGATAAAATAAATAAATAAATAAATACATAAACAAGAAGGAAGATAAATAAATAAATAAAACAAACAAACTATTGTAAGAGAAAGGTTAGGTAAGAAAATAGTTAAGCTAACTAACGATTAGAGAAGTACTATAGAATAAGATTTTAGGCTAAATAAATTATAGAAAAAAGAATGACTTCTCTATGTGAGATTTTTACTCGTATCATAGTACGCCAAAGTTTCATATTAAGGGTCATGTCTTCGGTAAGTTCTAACAAAGCCATATCATTCTCGATCACTTTACTCCAATTTTTCTTAGGCCTTTCTATTTTCTTCTTACAACCTATAACTGTAATCCTCTTACTGGAGCATCAAGATGTCTTCTTTTAATATGTCTGAACCACTAAAGCCTTTTCTCTCTTAATATTCTCTCGATATTAGGCACATTTAATTTATTTCTTATCATTATATTCTTGACCTTATCTCTTCTTGAAAAGTTAAACATCCAATATTATATCCTCATCTATGCGACCATTAACTTATGACTATGTGTCTATTTGATGAGCTAACACTTTGCCCATAGAGTATGGTCGATCTAATTACTAAATGATATAATTTATCTTTGAGCTTGAGCATTATCTTCTTGTCACATAAAAGTCATGATGCACTCCTCCATTTAAGCCACTCTGATCTAACACGGTGAGCTGTATCTTCATCGATCTTTCCATTGCATTGGATGATATTTCATAGATATTAAAAAAACTCTTTTTGTGATATAACTTTTGAAATAATCTTTACCTCCACATCAGAAGTCACCATATGACCCAAAAAGTTACTCTCTAAATACTCAGTCTTAGTTCTAATCAATTTAAAGCCCTTGGACTCCGGTGTATCTTTCTAAAGTTTTAGATTGATATCCTTCTTTTGTCTCATCCATTAAAATAATGATATCAACAAATAACATACACTAAGGCAACTCCCCTTGGATGTTCTTGGTGAGCTCATCCATTGCTATTATAGACAGAAAGGGGCTCAAAGAGGAGCCTTGATGTAGCCTGATATCTATAGTAAAATGTTTTGCATCTCCTCCTTTCATCCTTACTCTAATTTTTACACCTTCATATATATTTCTAATAATCCGTATATAAGTTATTGGAACTCCCTTAACATCTAAATACCTTCACATGATTTCATTAAGTGCCTTGTCATAAGTCTTATCTAAGTCAATAAAAACTATATGTGGGTTACACTTTCTTTTCATGTAATATTTCATTAATCTTCTAAGGAGATGTATAAATTTTATCGTGGATTTCCTAGCATAAAACTAAACTAGTTCTTCAAGATAGACGCATTGTATTTTCTCTCTTCTCAATCACCTTCTTCCATAACTTTATTGAGTGACAAAGTAGTTTAATGCCTCTATAGATGTTATAACTTTGTATGTCTCCTTTATTCTTGTATAGAGGAATTAACACACCAGGTCTCCACTCATTGGATATTTTGACCGACTCAAGGATCATATTAAAAAGCTTGGCTTGTGATCTGTCGGTAACAAATAAAGTTATGATACCTCTCAGACATATTAAGATCACCTAAAGAGATGTTATCCTTTATGTCTTCATTAAAAGGCTATAGAAGTATTTCTGTCATCTTCTCTTAATGTTATTTTCAACCACAAGCACTTGCCCAACTTCATCTTTTATACAACAAACTTGATCCAAATCTTTCACTTTTAGTTTCTAAACATAAATATAATTTCTTGAAAGTTCTACTTATGCCTTTTGAGACTATCTCTTTCGTATTTTTGTTTATCAGTTTGTAACTTTCTCTATAAACTACTCTCTCTACCTCTGTGGTGCTATCCATGAAAACTTTATAAGTAACCTTCTTGATCTTAACCTTATCTTGTACAGCTTCATTCCACCACCAAGACTCCATCTTACTACTCATAGGCCCTTTAGAAACACTCAAAATCTCTTTAGCTGTATTCCTTAAATGAGTTGCTACTCTCTCTTACTTCTGGTTAACATCTCCTTTCAATTTTCATTCTGTTCCATATATTACTCTATCTTTAATTTGTTCCACTGTATCCCCTTTCAAGTTTTGCCATCTCACTCTGGTACATTTTTGAGCACTTCTCTTCTTTCTCTAACCCTTAAGTATAAGATCTGTAACTCTGTACTGAGTTGACAAATGTTAGGCATCACCTTATAATCCTTAAAACTAGGTCAATCTCTCCGCCTTATAAGAAAGTAGTCAATTTGAGTCTTTGTGGTTCTACTCTTTTAAGTCACCAAGTGCTCGTTTTTCTTAAAAAATGAGTTGGCTACCATCAATTCAAATGCTACTGTGAATTCCAACAAAGCAGTCTCATTATTATTCCTATCTCCGTACCCAAAACACTTATGCACCCATGGATATCTGTCTAAGGTTGCTTCTATATGATCATTAAAGGCTCCTCCTAAAGTAACTTTCTCGTCAAGGAGAATATGTTAAATCACCTCATTTAGCTCTTCCTATAATTGACACTTAGGTTATTTGTCCAATCCTACTTGGGGTACTAAGCACATATCACATCGAAAACAATACCTTGCACCACAATCTTTACGAACAAAGTCCTATCATTAGTCCTTTGTACCTTCACAACATGATGTATGAGTTCCTTGATAATTAAGATACTTACCCCATTTTGATGCCTTGAATCCCCTGAATACCAAAATTTGAACCCATTAATCTCTTTCACTTTATACTACAAGAATAGAGAGTTTAGAGACGAAAATTGCCGACGTAACATATTTGAATTCCGTCGATAATGTAAAATAGCGACGGTAATTACCGACGGCCAACGACGTCATTAAAACGATTGTCGATAAATTTACCGACGGATCTAAATATTTCGTCGGTAAATATCGATCATTTTACCTACGGAAAATAAAATTTTGTCTGTAAATAAAATTAAAAATAAAAAAGTTCCTATCATCGTTGACGAGGTGTTTTTCAAAACTTTTCCTTTTATCTTAAACAGAACTAGTCACAAATTTCTCAACCTCTTTGAGCACAACCAACCATCTTTTCAACAACATCTCTCTCTCGGAGCCTCTACAAGAGAGGAGGCCTCCTCTAGTTTGTTCACTGTTTTCTTAACGCTTCTATAGCTCCGATTCCCCTGAAATGCAATTGAAACTAAAGTTGTCAAACAGAAAGTACCTAACGATTATACATTTTTCTCAAAACAAATTAGGCAAAATGGCTCGTTGGAATATTGCATTAAGAAATATCTTCTATAGCCTTAATAGACTTACA
>JAOSBM010000007.1:11752450-11770333 GCA_027568955.1 Erythroxylum tenue
GGGGGGAGGGAAGGGGTGTTTGGATGTTTTAAACGTGATGTACCGACGAAAATTTCCGTTGGAAATTTTAAATTTTATTTTGCCGCATTTAATTCCCGCCTTTAAATTTTATTATACATTCAGTATAATTACCGACGGAAACTTTTACCGTCCCTAAAGTCCGTCGCTAATTTTGGCAGGATGTTTTCCCTCCATTTATAGCGACGAAAATTTTATCCGTCGCTAAACAATTTTTTTTTACGTCGATTTTAGTGACGGAAATAGGTTTTCCGTCGCTAATTTCAGTGCAATTAGCGACGAAAACTTTTACCGTCCCTAAAACTCTTCGCTAATTTTATCGGGACTGTTTCTTTCCATTTTTAGCAACGAAAATTATAACCGTCGCTAAATGAATTTTTTACGTCGATTTTAGCTACGGAAATAGAATTTCTGTCGTTAATTTGTTACATTTAATTTTCCGTCGGTAATTTTTGGTCGTCAATTCCTACTTTTCTTGTAGTGTTAGCTTTTGTCCATTTTGTCTCTTGGATGTACGCGATGTGAATCTTATGTTTGTCTAAAATGTCTACTAATTCTAATGACTTTCATGTAAGGATCTTAATGTTCTAAGAACCCTCCGCAATTTGCCAACATTTTTTCTTCTCTTAGACCTAAGACTCATCAAGGGACTAGCCTTTGCTTTATCATCATAGGTAATGCCACCCCTCTTACTCTAATACCCAATACCAACTACAGAAGACAAGCGCAAGAAGTCTCTAAAGCCTCTAAGATTACTCGAGTATCCAAAAAGTACAAAAGTGATTAAAAAATTGCAAAAATTATATTATTAATTAAGCCAAATCTCTAGGTAAGCAACTTGTTCTCACTATCCTTGAATAAAGCAATATTCCTACAAAGCAACCTACAATTTCTTAATATTAGGTGGTATTATCTATGTTTTATTATAAGTAAAAGGCTAAGCTACTAGATGTTGACTATCATAAAAATAAACCAACCCCAAGAAGCAAAGAACAAAAACAGAAATAAAGCAAACAAGCAAAGCCAAAAATGAAGATAGAAGCAAAATATAAGTACTTAAAATGTAACCCAAATTTGGAGGAAAAATAAAGCAGACAAGCAAAGCCAAAGAAAATGGACAATGAGAAGGGAAAAGATTGAGTTTGGAGGTCTTCTTAGGAAGTATTATAAGTGCTGTGATATTTTGTAAGTGCTCTTACAATAAATTCATTTTTGGGTTATAATGAAAATAATTAGTCTTAACTAAATTACTCATATGGTGACATTGAGGGGTTTTTTCCACATAATGTGATTACTTGACTCTACAATTCCTTATAATTGTTCTTTTGACTCTCCAATTCCTTACATTTGTTCTTTTGTTTTGAGAGACGGCCTTACAGGAATGACTTTGTTCCAAGTATTGATTCCTTATCTTCTTCAATCTGTCCTTTTCTGTTTGCTGAAAACAACAAATGGCTTTTGATTTTAAGATTTTTCTTCACTGTGACTGGTCCAGATTCATAGACATGTATTTTGATATACACTAAATCAGTTTCTTCGTATTGACAAGTGCATAATATGAAACAGTTGTACATGTTTAAATTCAAGTGGATAAACTACATGAACTCCCCTTTAGCTGGAAGGATAACAAGTGTCAACGTTCATTCGCCCCACTCTAGTACAAGAAGATATAATTGCTGCCCTGAACAAAGAACAGTAGTGCATGTCTTTGGATCTGAGGGACCATTTATTTTTCTGCAAAGATGGGAATCAGAACACCCTTTCTCGTGATTGACACCATTTTCTGCTTGCTCAGTAAGAGTCTGACTCGGAGATAACTCAAGAAGCATACTTTTAAAGAATAAACAAACCCTAGAAATTGAGCCAAATAAATTCTCCTCGTTTGTTTTTGGATACGTTGTTTCCTGCAACACAGTCACCGGAGAGTGTGAGAAACCAAACTGACAGTCTCTGGGGTTAAGAAATCAAAATTCTGTGGACGATGTTTAAGAAGCCGGTAAAGGCACACTCAAGAAGACAGGAACACAAAACATACTTTCTTGTTAGCTTAACAGAAAATGGTCTGGGTCTGTGTTTTTTTTTTAATCTGTACACGTGATGGGTTGTTCTTCATAGTTGGGGGGTAGTCTAGGGTTCAGAATCTTCAGAGCTGAGACGGATAGGGTTTATGGTTCCGTTTCGTAGAGGTAGAATAGAAAATAGGGTTCAGCTTTTGACCGATGCATGCTACTGTGCGCATCTTTCCATACAATTGGACGTCAATAGTTTTGGTGATGATTCAATTTTACTATATTGTTGGGGTAACCAAACGATAAAAACCAGACTGTCTCAGGTATAGCATCATCTTGTTTAGAACTTCCCTCTGATATTTTACAGGTTTAGCATCATCTTGTTCAAAAGTTCCCTCTGATATTTTACAGGTTTGGCATCCCTTTGTTAGTTTACCCTTGTTAGCCTTGAACTTCTAATGATTGATTTAGTTACGCTTTAAAAGGGCAGCCGGAATATAAGTCAAAACAGGAAAAGAAATGTACGACAGATTGTCATTTTCTGGTTTTCTTGAGAAAGTCATGAGTTGCACAGAGATTCATCTAATTTCTTTTCTTAACAGCTTAAGCTCTAAGTTTAAGGCTGTAAAGAGTAGTTGCCGTAAAACATGGTCTCTGAATTAGTAGTAAAGGGAGAGAACAATGTGGTATATATTACAATATTTTCGATGGTTGCACTCGTATTGCTGCAGGATCTATCAAGCACAGAAAGAAATGAAGACAAGAGATTATATCAAGCAATTCAACCCTACTATTTCCAATCACATTTAGGCTAAAATTTCCTAAATCAGTAAATTAAACTCAGTCCATGAGAGAAATTAAAATTTGTTGCTTATGGCTGTACGAACTATACAAAGAAGAATCAGATTAAGACCTTCAAATCTCACAGAAGCGCGAAATAATAACTTGTCAATGTCCTAACTAATTGGGATTTTGTTTCTGGGATGTTAAGTTCATCTTCTGCTGCGCAAGATCTCTCTGCCGTAAGTGGGAGAGTGGTCCTGCGTTCTGCTGACTATAGATGCTTTAAAGAGCCTATGTATATTGGTCCCTCATCTACAAGGAAGCTAAGTTATCTATCCTCTAACTCAGCTGATCAAACCACAACTTTTTAAGACCACTTGCCAGTGACTTATCTACTTGAATTCCAATTAATTAGAAACTAATACGTTCCTACTGCTGTAGACAAACCATTTCTTATGCTCAAATAAAGCTTATAGATCCGTTTATGTATCATAAATGTGCACATTTCATCTGAAGAGGAGGAGGGAAGATCCAATAATGGGACACTGGAGTTCAATAACGTATCTACTTATTGCATTTTGGTTTATGCTAGGCATGCATTATAAAGCTATCCGATGTGAATAAAGCATGAGGTCTTGTTCTCTTTTTCTAGCATGTACGTTGAATGGTCCCCGTGGAAATCAACCATCTACCTAATGTAACATGACACACTGAAAGGTAATTACACAGGTGACCAACAAGGCTTAGTTATTAAGCTGTTGATTGTTCAGTATGTGGTATGAACAATTTCATGAAATTCCAATTCGACGTGTCATAATACGCAGGGAACATATGGTCTTGCGTTTGCCTGTCTTTTTCTCTTTATTCCATATAATGCTGAGGAGTTAAATTCCAGCACCTTTCTTTTTAAGAACTGTGTTTTTTGTTGACTGATTATCAATAAGTTTGATGCAGTCTTCATAGAACAAAGATAAACTAAAGACTGCATTTTTTACAAGGAGTCAAGCAGTGCTTTGTGCCTGTTCTAACTGCTAGTCTTCTTCCTGCTTCTTGGCCAGGCCCAGCACTGAAGTACAGAAAAAAGAAGCTTCGATGTTCTGCTTTATGTAAGTTAAAATTCGCACATGATGCATCTTCTTCTAATAGAAGGGAAACGTTGTTAACCATTTCCAAAGTAGAATTCTGCTACTTGCTTGTCGAATTCTCTACAAATTTGCGTCTTCTCTGCATCAAATTTAAGCTTTACAAGTCACAAACTAGGTTACTTCAAAAGAAATCTGCTTTCTGTTCGAACCTAGATTCAGGTTAACCTAAATTTCAAGTTAACCAGTGCATCAGAAGTCCTTTTCAAGTTGTCAAGTTCAAATTCAGACACGGAACTTATTTGCTCAGATCTGACTTGTCTGATTGTCGATTTGTTTGGCTTTCTCATGAGTTCTTTACAATTTGCATATTTATTGGAAGCTGGGAGTCTGTATTCAGCTTCATGATCTTTAGATTAGTTGCATATGATGTACAAGATTGAGTTCATAAACTAATGTTTCTTTTCCTTATCTTGAAAGCAGTTGCCAAAAGCAAAAGCGATTGCTCAAACAGTGCGACCTAGTAAACTCCAAAAATGAAAATTTAGAAGACTTGGAACGAAGAAACTAATCAAATCTTATCATCCTGTTGCAGCTTTTACATTGCAGCTCAACAATGGAAGTGTTAAGAACATGATTATGAATTCAAGAGAAAATGATTTTCAAGGAAAGAGAGAGGGAGATGATGGCAGCAAATACTCCAAGGCAGCATCCACTTCAAGGCATTGGTCAGCCTTTAGAAATCCAAGAATTGTACGTGCGTCTCGTTCTTGTGGGGGAAAAGACAGACACAGCAAGGTTTGCACCATAAGAGGATTGAGGGACAGAAGAATCAGGCTTTCTGTACCAACAGCAATTCAGTTATATGATCTTCAAGATAGGCTTGGTCTCGCTCAGCCTAGTAAGGTCATAGATTGGCTAATTGATGCAACAAAAACCGATATCGACAAGCTCCCACCACTGCAATTTCCGCCAGGGTTTGGTCAGCTCCATCAGCAGATGCTAGTTCCTCACCAGTTAAGAGCTTCTGATCAATCTTCTATTCCTCCATTATTTGACATAAATGCTTCATACGCTAAGGATGGAGGGTTTCATTCTTTAGGGATAAAGATTGATAATAGTCCTGATAGAGAGGAACAGAATACGTTGGAGAGATCAAAGTACTGGAATATTGAAGCTTCATTGAGAGAAAAAAGTAAGGAAGATGAGTCCATTACCGATCAGAAAGATAAGTGGATTGAAACAAATAATCCTCAATATCAAGGTGGGATTTGCAATTACAGTAGCAGTACTGGACAAGCTCAAAGGTTCTTTCCCCTAGCAGTTCACTCCTCTTTGCCTTCGATGCTAAACAGTTCCATGCCTTTTAACTCCTACCATCATATAGATGCTTCCAATTTATCTTTCCCTCAATTTGGAACCCACGGAGTTGTATCCCATCCTGAAATTTCCCTGAATAGCAATACTGTTCCGTTTCCATCATCACTCTCTCTGTCGGCTGGTTCTCAATTACTTTTCTGTCCACCTGCAACTATGTCAACACTCTTTTCACCCTTTAATCCTTATGGGAATGCTACCATTGGGAACTCTGGAGAAATAAACCATTTTCAGTTACTAGGTTCAAGTCCCTCACAACATAGAATATCAGGGTCTCATGCAATGAGCTCATCATCTGTGAAAACCTTTCCATTCAATCTGAACCCAGGGCCCGTCCATTTTCAAAGCAGCAATGATGACCGCCATAACAAGTACAATGTCAACTCTTGAAGAGTCTCATCGTTGGATTTTGCATGTTAATTCCGTGAGATGGTACTACGCAAAAAGATTGTTTCAAACCCCATCTGCATACCTCACCACTTGGTAAAAGATTCCAGAATCTCTCCGAATTGCTTCTCTTGAATGGATTTTCTGATACAAGTAAGATACACTATATACTTCTCTTGCATTAGTTTATAAGAAAGCATACTATCACCATACATTAGTGTGGATAAGTAAGCTGATCAAGTTTGTATCTTAGTCATTTTTAGTTTTAATTCTTGGGTTTAGATCAATGTTACTGTTGCAATGAAAAAATGGGATTAACCACGAATGCATATCGATTGCGAATGATAATGTCAAATATATGACAATGGAATCTGTGATACGTGCACACCTATCAAGTATGGTCCCTTTAAATCATGTTATTACTGTTTTTGATACATTTCCTTAACAGGTTTGAAACAATATTTTTCAGCAAATGTGTCGAGAAATGTTGCTTGCCAAGTTAAGAAACAAAATAACAACGAAGCTTTGTTAACTATTCTATTGTTCGTCTTTTGCTTAAAGCTACCTTGTTCTACCCTACTCTTAATATGTATATGTTCTGAGTTCAAAACCCTCAAGAATGCAAATAAGCTTGTAATTTGTTGATAGCTTGAGAATATTGAGAGTTTTCTTTTTCTTTTAAAAGTGAAACCTTTGTGGAGTCCTTATGTTCTCTTATGCAAAAGGAATAAAGAAAATGAAGAGTAGATAGAAGGTGGCAAGTTCAGGTTAACAGCAATATGTAAAATTTTTGAACCGAGCTTTCTTTTCTTACCATGGAGCACACTGCACACGGAACACGAGCTGCCTGTATATGGCACGACTCTTTGTGTGTATACGTGCTTCTGCAGCCATTACTTTTTGGAAGAAAGGAGTATAATGCAAAAAAAGCTGCGTAAACAAGTAATTGATCGTAGGAGACAGTAATAGCAGACGTCATTTATTATGGGGCTGTTCACATGCATGGTTCTCGAGTAGGGTATTAAAATCATCTGTACAGCCATGCACTTATATTTGGTTTCATACATACATATATATATAAATCGAAAGGTATATGTATACTATACACCTTTTAAGATTTAACAACGCTTCAAAGAAGCGACATCACAATGTCCATCCAAGCTTCTTTTGCTTATTGATTTTGTTAAGACTTGGAGAGTTTGAAAGGAAAGTAGTAGTATTACTATTATCCTTCAAGGTAACATATAGCTACAGTCCAAAAGGAAGACTAAATAATCCAAGGACATGCAAACAAAACGGAACAGGATCCTCTGTCCAGTTTTTTATGGTGTCTTATTATGTCCAGTGAATCTTAGCTATTAATTTATGCGGATCCCACGTAGGCCCCACATAAATTAACGTGAGATCATCATAAATGAATGGCTGAGATTCACTGGACACAATAAGACACCATAAAACTAGACAGAGGATCTGAACTCAAAACGGAACAGGATCCTCTGTCCAGTTTTATGGTGTCTTATTATGTCCAGTGAATCTTAGCTATTAATTTATGCGGGTCCCACGTAGGCTCCACATAAATTAACGTGAGATCATCATAAATGAATGACTGAGATTCACTGGACACAATAAGACACCATAAAACTAGACAGAGGATCTGAACTCAAACAAAACAAGAGTTAAATGAATCTACCAGTCCCTGCAGATTGCACAAGACACATGCTCAAAGTTCATATATATACTTCATGCAAGGCCTCATCTTAGTGAATTACCAAAAATAATTTATACGGTTCATGTATACGGTTTATCTTTATATTACATACCCTTCATTTATACGGTTCAAGTTTAGTGTGGTCCAAATATCAAAAGAAAAAAAAAGACCTTCAATATGTTAAAGAACCTACTGTTAAAGAACCTACTATTCTTTTAATAGGAAAATCAACCAATCAAGAGTTCACTATTGGTTCTTTACACAGAATCATCACATTTTCTTGTCTTATTTTTTTAAATCTTAATTAAAATGTAAATACCCAACTAATGTATTGTTATAAATTTATAAATAAAGGCCTTTTGTATTAAAATTCACTTATTAGTTTCTATATTATAGATGTTCATTATTACTAAAATTAAGTGAGACTTCAATAGGAAAGAAAATGAACCGAAAGGGTTACAAACCCTAAAGTTTTAATTTTATTTTGCTCTGATTGAGATGAATATTAATTTTCATTCTCTGGAAGTTTTACAGCTCTCTCCTCTCCTCTGGATTTTTTTAAATAATTTTCCTCAATGCATGATAGCATTCTTTAGATTAATTATTTTCCACAAAAATATTTATTTGATGTGACCCTTATTTTTACATTATTAATTAATAACTTCACATGCCCTTTTGTAAAGTAAGCTCTTTAAAATCAAAACCTCAAAAGTAGCATTCTTGGAGAAATGAAAATCAAGTCAAAATATAATATAACATGAATGAAGTGAGATACCTCATCTTGAACTTGTCTTTTTAATTCTATAAGAAAGAACTTTTTATTCATTTTAATCATAAAATGTGGTACATAATTCTCAAGTTAATCCTGCAGTTGTTGTTTTTACAAGTAATGAGACTTTAGTTAAGAGAGGAACCATCCCTAGTATTTAATTACAAAAGTACTCTAGATTACCGATCCCAAGGCTCTCAGCTTGATGGAAGACATCCTCTTGCATTCTAGATTTTAGGGTATACAAATTGACAATCTCTATTATTTGAAGACAGATTCTATTAATCTTTATCATATGACATTATTTCTTCCTCATCAAGTTCATGTTTTTCCTTATATTCTTATTTCAAAATTCTTTTTTTAATATCTTTAACCAATAGTTTTATCAAAGTGTTTGCTGGATAAATCTACTTAAATTAACAATTGAAATGGTTTCAGTAAGGGGGGAGATATGGATTTATGCATCACATGCACAACAAAGCAGCGGAAGTGACGAAATCTAAATTCCGACTCCTATGACATAGAAAAAAGCCAGAATCTCAAATGCATGCATAAACAGATTATATGAACATGATATAACAGTACATGTACCTTTTGATTCTCCTCCTTTCTTGATTATTCCTTGATTACTCAAGAATACGCAAAGATGAAGAACAAACAATATGTAAGGGTAATTAGAGCACCAAACTAGATGAGTTCAAGTAGATGTTCTAATGGAGAGTTAGATCAAGAATGAGTTGCATGTAATTAAATTCATACAACAATTGCATAAATTTTATGAACAAACCTCTCAAGATCACTTCTCTCTAACCCCAGAACTCTTCTGGATCTTTTATCCTCTCAATAGAGTGTATTTTTTGACTGGTTAGCTCTTATGTTCATAAGTGAAGAACTCACTTATATATATCTGTCGAGCCTTCGATCATGATCGTGACCTACTTAAAAATAGCCTTGCCTTCAGTTGGCCTGCTTAAAAACAACCATGCCTTCAGGTGCCTTACTTAAAAATAGCCATACATACTTTGTTTTTCATCCGATCTTTTAGGCGTGTGACCCTTAGGTTCCCGATTTTTTGAGCACTTGAATTAACTCTTAATTCAAGCAAATCATGAAGGGTTTCGTGATGCCAATTTATCGGAATATAAGTGCATTAACACACGAACTCTTCGATAGTTAATTATCCGACTTATGAACCTTTTTATAGACAATTACAGTACAATTCACCCTTTCACCATATTATACCCCACTTGGTTGGAAGTATGAGTTATGGGTCAATTTTTACTAGACTGACTACGTCATATCTAGTCCAAGTGATGTTAGTTTTTGTCCTGGGATCTCATTACTCTATGTGTCATTAAAAACTCTCTTTATGACATGTAACTGCTCTGGCCAAAGATTCCTGAGTAATAACCCCGACAAGAGGTCGTGGGTATCATGATACATAGAGTAATGAGATCTCAGGACAAGAACTAACATGATTAATCTCTTTCTATTAGGAGTGATGAATCTTTTATTGGATACCCAATTACCTTCGAATACCATTAGTTGTACCCAATCACCACCCTATGAGCGACCTCGTCTTGAGGCAACAAGAAATGATGTCAAAGCACAAGATCAGTATCTAAGATATCCTTGAGTACCTCAAGTCTAAGGATACTTGTACCATTGCTATGATGAGATTAATCATTGGCATTTGATAGATCATCCATATGATAATCTCATAGCGGGTCATCCGATATATTTACAACTCTTAGTAAGCATCCACATGTTAACTCTAAACATCTCATGCTTACGGTTTGTGAGATCCACTGCTTGATCAATCAATGAGTATAACATGTGCTAGTATATCCAGATTAATAATGTCCTGTCTTATTAATCCTATAATTAGGGATAATTTAGATGCTAACATAATTGCATATGATAGGATCATGATCTCATTATCATGATCTTATCATGATTTCCTTCATGCTATGTTTTGTATCATAGACTTCATTAATTCGATTTAAGATTGACATCAATTCATCAATAAACGAACATCAAATCAATGAAAAATTGCCTTTCATTTTATTAATTAAAATAAAGTTTGTACAAGAGTACTAAAGGTGATTGTCTTTAGAGTACTACTCTAACAATTTCTAGTATAACCATACATCATAGCTATATTTTTACTAAATGCAACATTTAAATATGTCTAATTGTTCTTATCTATGAATTATATATGGACACACACATGTGCAATTACAACTTTCCTTTCCAATTAACTGAAAATAGAAAGTTAAGCAACCAAATAGCCATTAAATACATTGAATGAACATACCAACACCCACCACAGTTTCTTCTCTTTTTCCCCAGTAATTGGATAATAACATATAGAAACAGTTAAGTTAATAGCAAGAACGAAAAGGTCTTGTTGAGGACTTCCTTTCTGCCTCTCCGTCTCTGTAGCACATTCACGCATGCATGAAGCAATCATGGTGGCCTCCTGAACAAAAGCCATGTCTAAGCTAATTTCGCAGTCATTAATTAGGGTTCTTCCATCAAAAGTTTTTCGAGGGTAATAACAGTCTCCAGAATGGGCAGCATAAGGTTAACTTTAAACTCTCTTTATAGAATAGGCATTAGCTAGGGTAGTACATAATAGACAAAAGAGAAACAAGGGAAAACGTACTTTATTTATAACATGTGCATTCCCTGCGTTAGTAAGTAATCCGTTCTTCTTCCACTTTTTCTTTTTTGTAACAGTCTTATGATGTGTCCTTAGGAAACTTTGAAAAAGGAATGGTGAAGGGGCTGTATACCAAGAAAAAGAGCGATATATCAGAGGATTATAGGGATTGGTGGAAAAATCATTGAGACATAAGCATGAAAGCGAAGTCACATAAGCTGCCAGAAGACCCTAAGAACAAAAGCAGTCTGAGAATCAACAGGTCACTAGATCCAAGATAGCATTAAAACAAAGACTGCAACTTGGTTTGTAATTCAAGTATAGCAAAAAGGATGCTTGTGGTCCCGCTGTTTAGGTACACCATCCATGTGTATGTGAAAGTTGATGTACGAAGAAACAGTACATCATTAATTAATTAAAGGAAAAAGATACCTAAACGTCATAAAAAGATTATAATAAATAAATATCAGTATTTTCCTATGATTGATTACAAGCACAGACTAATTTGGCCATAGTAAATTGAACATTGAAGATGAAAAGAAGCGTTGTGCAGGAACTAGGTAGGGATGGCAAGGTGTGTAGTATCTGTAGGCCTGCAGCGTGCTTATAGACACTGGTGGTCCTAAACATGCATAGTCTATTGTGCTAAGTTAGTAAAAGGCAGCATTATAACTTAATTAAAAGGTTGCCTTAGTTAACGCTTATTTCCCTCATAAATTTTGCAGTTAGAAAGGTTGGAACACTTTTTATAATCTTTTAAACTTAGGTTCAGATCACGTGTTTGATTACTCTGTTTCTATCCTGTTTTATAAGCATCTGTTTATTAATTTATGTGAATCTTATGTATTGAATAGATGGATGATCATAAAACAAGTAGTAACACAGAGTAATGAAAATAGGTAATCAATTCTTCTTGAACTTATATATTTTTTTTTCTTTAGTTCTTCTACAGAACCCCATTGCATAACATTGAGACCGTATAAATATATAAATTAAATACGTATTAATTGATTGATAAAATAAGACTTTATTAATTTATGGAGTGTATTCATAACTTAATAGAAAGTTTTTTAATAAACTATTTTTATTGAATATTACCAATATAAAAATTCAACCTCAAACCTTTTAGATGAAATTAAAAAATTAGACATGTGATCCAACTATATTTAAATTTTAACAAAAATATATTACAATAGAGTCATATTTTAAGAATACATTATATTAAATTATGCATAATTTTTTTATTTTTAGCAATCTATTAATTTAAGACATGAATGAGATCATAGAGTTATAGAATTTTTTTTTCGTAAAAGTATATTTTATTAATTTACCACAATTATTATTTATGTATATTAGTTTAACTAAGATTGTCAAGTTTTATTATATAATAGAGATTATTATTTTTAAAATATGAATTTATTAAGGTCTTATTGTACCATTAATTTATTTTGATTGAATGTTAAATATATTAAATAGTAGAGATCCTTATGTACATTCATATTTAATTATTGTTTCATATTATATATTTTGATTAGTTTTAAATAGATTGATCATTTAATAAAAAAATAAAAGGTATATAAGTTTGGTTGGGTCGGCTATTCTAGGCCCAGGCCCAGGTCCAAATATCAACGGCCCAGCGGCAAGTGATAGTTTCCCATGCAAATACAAATACTTACGTAAAGACCTAAACCTAGCGATCTCAGGTATATAAGGTACTATTTCTCCATAATTCAGGTACGACATAAGAAACTCTGCTTTGCTTAACTTTGAATTATCGCCGCCCTCACAAAATACTGACTTGAACGTCGGAGGGGCTCACCGGGGACCAACCCCCGGTGTGCTTTTTATTGTTTTGCAGGTATTCTTCAGCCAAAATTGCTCGGAACCATGGATCAAAACAACGATATTTCAGTCCGGCAAAATCCGACTGAACCAAAGTTATTAATCACTTTTCATTTATGTATAAATATTAGATAAGATCAAATAGGTATAAATTAAAATGAAATAATAATTGGGATCATTGATCTCTGTAATTGAGAAATCCAAATCGTGACAATTGTAGTGTATATATATATTCATTACGTGAGTTTTTATTTCATATTTTTGATAATAAAAAATGTTATTACTAATAATTTTTATCCTTGATGGTATTAGTAAGTTAATATGTGAAGTTTAATAGAAGGGTAAAGTGAGAAAAAGAGCCAATTGAATCAATTCAATAATTAAGGGATGGAGAAAATAAAAAGTGAAGTACAGATGCAATTTAAATTAAGAGCCAAAAGCAAAGACAAATTAAGCATATCATATTTAACGAAATCGTTATAATCTTTTTTGTAGCCTTATATTGATCATTTCAATGAATTAGAAAATCAATCAATGTATGATCATTTTAATTTAAGGATAATGAAAAAAGTATTTTCATTATCAAGGAGAAAATTGTTGTCTTTGAAGAAAACTCTTAATCTTTAAACAAACTTTTAGGAACTTTTGAAATAATTTTGAATCAAAATTTTGTCAAAGAAACTTGTTTTGATCTTTAAAAGAACTTGAGAAGTTTTGAAAAAGTTGTTATAAGAACTTTGATTGACCAATATCATTATGGCAATATAATTGACTATTGTCTTTCAAAAATATGTACCATGTGTTTGTGATTACATTGTTCATGACTAATATACTAAAATAATAGACTAACATAAAGAATAATTGATCAATGCCACTATTATTAGTTATTATAACAAATAATTTTTGTATTTATGCTATTTTGAGTATAAATAGACCACATATGAATTTGGAAGGATTGTTGAGTATATTAGAGAGTTTTAAAGAGCCTTAAAAGGGTAGAGAATGCATGTGTGCATTATATGTACTTTGATGTTAATAAGGATATTAGTTTTGAATTTTGTACTTATTGAAATTAGGAAAATTGCTTGAGATGTACTTAGTGAGAGTTTCTCTTGACCTTAAATAAGATTTGTAAAGCTTTATTCTTCACTCGTGGCAAAGCAGCACAATTTTAAGGGTTCTTCTTTACCTATGAAAAAAAAGAAGATTTTATATAGAGGGGGTGCTGTTCATCTATTGAAGAAATAAGATAGCGAATTTCCAAGTTAAAATTAAAGAGTGGGTGTAAGTTGAGGATTATTTTTCCAAACTACTATAAATTAATTTTATCTCTTTTTCTTTACTCTTTTTTATTTTATTTATTCTGTGATTGTTTTATATGAATTTTCTATAATCATTCATTAGAGTAAGCAATTCATTCATTAATCTAGAAATAGGAAAAAAATGGAAAAACAAAATTCATTCCCTGCTTATGCGCCATTCAAAGACCAACAATTGACATCAAAGTTGGTCTTATTTATTGCATATAGATTTTTAGTAAAATTTGAGTAAAATTTATTATGACACAATTTGATTCATATTGTAGCTAATAGGGCCAAGACATTAATATTGCTTTATTTTTCATTGAAAATGATTAATTATTTTAGAGAATAAGGATTAAAGTTTTTTCTTATATTTGATGATTTAATTTATGGGAGATTGTAGATAAAAGTGAGTGGAATAAAAATGACAATAATTTCATTTCATTAAATAGTACAATAATGCATTTTTTCTTTTCTACAATAGATAAAAATGTGCTTTCTAAAGTTTCAATATATCACAATGATCATGATATTTGGCATATACTTGATCTTACATATGTTAATGATTATCATAATGATGTTGGTGTTAATAATATTAATATTACTCATTATGAGTTGGATGAGAATTTAGATAACAATCAAGAATGGAATTAGAGAAGTAGATCAATGTCATCTTTTTTTCCCCTATTGCGATATACACAAGTCTGTTAGTAAATTATCAAAATGTAATTAAAATAAGGAAGATGATACATTGGAAATGTTTAGGATATCTCAACTGGTAGAGTAGAGGATTGAAAATCCTCGTGTCACTAGTTCAAATGTGGTTCCTGACACATGATTGATTTGTTTAGGAAAGAATCATTTTCTAAGTTTATTTTATGAAGTGATATTTAAATATCATTATTAGAGTCAAAAAGTGCTCTAATCACAGCATGGAATTGGTTTCACTTATGGAAATGCACCATCCAATGCTATGACAATTTTTGTGATGGGTAGCATTTACATGATAAGTCTTTATTTAAATTATCATAGGAGAATGTTTTTTTTGAAAATAAAAGAATTTTATAAAGATTTAAAAGAAGGAGATACATGAGTATTACTCCAAACAAGTAAGGTAAAACCAACATGACACCGTGGAACATGAAAAACCAAAACAAACGATAATGTTCAGTAGGTCGAACTGAGACATGTTATCAATGTTTGGTAGCTGTAAATGGTATAGAAATCTTCTCCTCACAGTCGAAGTATCGCGAAGCTTCCGAATTAAGGCAACAAATGGATTCTTCATCTTCAAGAGGCGTTCTTGTCTCCTCCCAGCATTTTGTCAGATGACGAGGATCTCGTGGACATCTAATGGTTGTTTCTACTGTAACATCCTGTTATCTGAATTAAGATTAAAATGGTGATTATTAGAGATTAATAAGAAATTAGGAATCATAATTCATGCTTATGCATAATGTGACATATATGTATACGATATTATTGATCTTGCACATTACAATTATTTGCACATGCATTTATTGACATTTTTGGGTAAAATTAATTGTTAAAAATGCAATTAAAATGTGAATTATGAATTATTAGGTCTGAAAATTTATTTGGAGAGTCATATTTTTATTTCAAAAATTTTGGTGAATTTTAGAAATTTCTGAAAAATTTAGGGCATTTTGGACAAAAAAAAGAATAAGTGACAAATGAAAGAGTGACATGTGGCAGCCTTGCATGTTGACACATGGCCCACATGCAAGGAACACACGTAGTTAAGTGTGTTGCTGGAAACAAAATTGCTGAAGCTAGATGTTGTGTTTTTATGTTTTATTCTTCACCGAAACAACTCCTTTACCAATACTCTTCTCTAGTTCATCTACCGAAACATCAAGTGTTGAATTTTTATTTGTGCTATTGATTCACTCTCAGTTGCTGGAGACTTTTTGGAACCAAGTAAGTGATTTTTACTGATGTTCTAATCTTGTAAATGAACGCTTGCATGAGTTGTTGTAGGAGGAAGCAATTCGGTGATGAGAGTAATGGATGTATGTTTGAATTTTGAACCTTGGATTTTTGGTTTGTTGTGAGTTGTTGAGCTGAAAGAAGGGTAGGAAAGTTGGTTTATGCAATGGATGTGGTAGTTAGGAAGTGTAAAAGTGGGAAAAAAATCTGGGTTTTCGATGAAGAAGATGAAGATCTGCGTTTTAGAGAAAGAAAAGGTGATGGTTTACATGTATGAGTTTATGAACTAGAGTATTTACTGAACAACTTTAAGTCTTTTGGCTATAAATTTTTCATCCGACCTCCAAGTGACTTAAAACTCGAACCAATAGATTCCTACGAAATTTTTCTTTGTCTTTATAAAAATTTAGAGCTATCTGAATTGAGTTGAAAATGATTGTTGGTATGAAAATGCTGAGGTGTGCTGGAATTTGATAACTGGAATGTTGTTACTAAACATGCTTCAGTATTTGGGCTATATTTTGATCTGTAGATTTCCAAATGCAATTATTCTTAATTTAAATTGAACTAGAGACATTTTGATACAAATATTAAGAGAAATTGAATTTGATTTCTATCCTTAAGGGTTTTGAAATTTAGCTTGAAAGTGATACTTGGCTTAGGCTGTAGTACTACTAGGGATAGAAATCATGTCCTGTTGTTGTTGAATAAACTATATTGATTTAGACTGAATTAGGCTAAGGTTTCTACAACAAAGTTATAGCTTATTATATTAGATTTAAATTGGTATAAAGTTTGTAATTTTTGGATACTGGAATTGAAAGATATGAGGTGTACAACTTAAATGCATGATCATGCATTAGCCAAAATTTCAAATGTACACAGTCTATGGTATTTTGAGTATAACTCATAGAATAATAAACGAAATTGAATGATCTTGGTATCAATAGAGACTTAAGACATAGTAGAATAATTTGTTAGAAGGAAGTGTTACCAAATTCTTTCATTTTTCTGATGAAAATAATTGTGCAAAATGGACCCAAAAGTGTATCTTTAGACAAATCTAAGTTAAACAATTGAATGTGAATATCTGATAAGTGCATATTTGTCTAATATTTATGTTTTAATTATCCCTTTTTATTCCTCTTGTTGATTCAATTATTAGAACTTAATTTGATTTAATATTTCCTTGTAGGAAATTACAAGTTTTGCATGATGTGGGAAATTAAAGAGGAAAATAGCAATTAATTTAAGCAACAAAGACAAGAAGCAAATTAAATCAAATGGAAAGGAAAGTCACGCAACAAATAAAGCAGAGAAGGTTTGGAGAGTTTTAACTTGATTGAGACCCTTATTGGTCTTATCAAGGGGAATAGTGAGTGGAAATGAGCAAATGATCAAGACAGCTGTGAGGTAGCAAAGAGTGGCAATTAAATGGTCTAAACAGGTGGTAGCAATTCAACACGCAATATTTAAAAATGAGCTACGAAGAAGGCAAGCAATTAAAGTGCAAATTTAAAAGCACAAGACGTTATACACGGGAGTTAATCAATTGGGGAGCTGGACGATGCAACACAAGGGCAAGGTGGCGTCGTTGGAGTGGACAACATGGAAAAATCAACGTACATAGGAGATAAAGTCAATCAGCATACAAGAATATGCGAGAGCAGGAATGTGGGCTGCGTGCGTGAAACAACGGCCCAACGTATGTGACGCAGGCAGTCAAGGGAACAAGAACGTATGTGATGCAACAGGTTAGGTCAGAAGGCAGACAGAGACATGGGAGAATAGAAGAGAGCGGCCAGAGAGAAAAAAAGACAACAGTGACGCTACAAAGGAGAGAATTAGTAGCCGCCAGGGAGCAGCATCGTGGATTTAATTCAAGACTTCCCTTTTATAGTTTTCTTTTCTTTCACTTGTTATTTAGACTATGTTAATTAAGAACCTTGTTTTGTTTAATTCCGTTATGAGTAGCTAGGCTGTTTTAGTTGG
>JAOSBM010000007.1:11786634-11803769 GCA_027568955.1 Erythroxylum tenue
TATCCTTAGCTTAGAAACTCAAAAATCCTATAGCTTTCATCATCTTCTTCTTCCTCTAACCATTCTCACACTACCCCCTTTCTCTCTCTAGAGTTTTTCTCACTCACAACAACCACTCATTCCCTTCCATTTGGAGCAAGAAGAAGATGGAAGCTTACCTTAAACCTTGTTTCCCTTCTCTTTTCCACGAAATTTCTTCCCTCTTCCGTGGATTTCTTCTTCTCTTCTTCTTCTTCTTCTTCTTCTTCTCTTCTTCGTCCTTCTCTCTCCCTCTTCTCTAGTTTCCACGACACTCTCCCCTCTTCTTTCAATTTTTCCCTCTTCACTCCTCTTGTTCTTCCCATTATGCCCCTCACTTAAAGGCACTTTCCATCTTTGCCCTTGGTTGGCTTTTAACCCCTCTTCAACTAACTTAGTTCACTTAACTAACTTCTAACACTTCATTTAACTCATTTAATCCAACTTAATCTAACTTAATTCTCATTTAATCTAACTCTTCCTTATACTTCTAACCTCCAATCCTAATTAATGGTCCAATTCTAACATAAAAAAAATGAACCACTAAACAAACACAAAATAATCAAAACAATTAGGAAGAAAATTCAAAATCTAACAAGATACATCTTCCCTTATAAGGATCATAACTTTCAGCCTAGAAGTCCAAAATTTTCATACTATATATCGTTGGAAAGATAAAAGAAAGATCTACAACTCTCAATAAGGCAACTTTGCCAACAATATATCTAGATCAATCCTAAATTTTCCCCTAAGTTCCGAAGATGAATTTTACATTCATCCACCAATGTACTGCACCCAGTTCTCAACTTCATGAAATTTTGGGACTCTTAGAGACAGAATTGAAATTTGATGTCTTCATATGAAATGTATCCATATGTTTCTAGTTTAATCCAAGAAAAGAATCATCTCATTTGGATAACTAGAAAAAAAAAAGTTGTGGCTAACAGACCGTATCACACTCAGTGAACATTTTCCAGATCACTACCAAATTTGTTTACAAATCTTTCCTTATCACAACTCATACCAAGATCACTCTTTCTACTTCCTCTATTTCTCATTTTCAATAAAATCACATTTAACATCAATTATACCCAGAAGTTGTCAACGAATGCATGTATCACTTTTTTATATGCAAAGATTCAATATTTATGTGCATATACACTAACATTATGCATGAGCAAGAAAATGCATTTTCTTAATTCTCTCTTTGATCTCACATGTACTGAATTTTTGGGTCCTAACCTTTAGTATGAAAATAATATGTTACATTATATAAGTTGTTGAACCATCCAAATCATGTTAAGGTTAACCTCAATTGCCACTTTTTATAGACCTTCAAGAAAAGCATGAAAAAAAAAGGCTTGAATGAAAATTGTTGGCCTCTTCTCTTGCCCTAGTAATTATAGATAATTTCCTTATAAGCAATAGTCTAGTATAATTTCTTGTAGTGTGTTGTCCTGTTATCCTGCCAATATGTTTGGTAGTTGTAACCTCATAACTTCTAAGCTTCTTTTCCTTAAATTTCAAAGTAAAGTCCTTTCAATTTCTGGATTTGTATCAAGTAGGACTCTGAAACTGCTCCTAGTTATTAACTAAAGTACCCAAATCCTAAAATTTAGATAGCAAACATAAGATAAAGAAAGAAAGTGCTAAAAAAATAAATTCAAAAAGAAAAAATAATAGAATTATAAAATTAAAGTGTTCCTAATAGGAAAGGGCACTAATTATTATTATAGTATAGTTTAGTATGAGAATTGTTCTCGTGAAGACTACAAGTGCTAGTACTAATTGTCTTTCTATCATTTAATCTAACAAAATAAATGATTTATTTAAAAGGAGCGATTAACTAAAGTGAAATTAATAATCAAAAATAGCAAATCAAAGTAATAAAAAAGAGTAAAGTAACTATCTGATAAACAAGATCCAGATGTAGAATCCCCTTGAACCTATTTATGCTTGGATTTATTTTGATTCAATTATTATCCTTAGCTTCTTAGACTAGTAGAAATTCCAAATTTATAATCATATTGTTTCTTAAGAAGTACAACTTATGTCCTTTAGTTAATTGATTGAAATCTCTTTAAGAATGTACATTATTATATATATTTCATTATTAGGTCTAACTCGAAAGATTTCTGTGGTCCTATTTTGAGGATTCTATGAAAATCTTTTTATTTATGCCACAATTTATTCATATATATAATTTCTTAATCCTTATCTGAAATTGAATCAAGACGCTATTAAATCTTAATTCAAATACAAAAAATAATTATGAATAATTCATAAGAAAATATAGGTCTTTCTTTAAATCAAAGAATCAATCCAAACACATAGGTCTAAGATTCATCCCATATAGTTCTATCACAATTTAATTCATAATAATAGTTAAGAAAGAACACAAAACAAAAGAACTTATTCTCATGGATCTTGAATCTTGAAATCTTCATGAATCTTGGTGAAATTTTCTTCTTTCCTTTTCAAAGTTGCTTTGTTATTGTTTAAAAGTGCTCTAATTGGTATCTCTAATTATGTGTTGTTGTCTAATCTTCCCCCTTAATGTCTGTCTTTTTAATATCTAAAACCTTATAATTTTGAAATAACTCAATGAATTCAGGTCCAACATATGACAGACCCGTGTTCCTCCCCCTGCAAGAAAGTCTCAATTTATGAAAACATTTTGCCAACATAGCTCCCTAACATGAGTTTATACTGGACCCATATTTCTTAACCATGAACACGGATTCTACAATGTGTCATGTTGGTGACCTATATTATAAACACATTAAAATCTTGTCCAAGTTTCTTAAACTTGGATCTAACCTATATGAATTCGTTCTTTTTCATATGAAGCTACAACAAAGCGTAAAAATAAAACAAAAGCCACATTGAGTACCAAATCCTACTAAAAAATGTCTTCTAAGTAGAAGATGCTCCCAAAATAGCAATAGAATTGAAGAATCGAAAGAGCAATAGTTGAGAGTGAAAACCACTTCACCAAAATTACTATTAAATTAAATTTTTAGCAAATGTTATTTTCAAGTTAATTTCAAATTTGAATTACAAGATAGTATCCATTTCTAGCAAATCTCATGTTAATTTATCAACAACTCGAAGATCACAATATCTTATCCACTTTAGAGTAATTAAACTATTGATTATGAAAACAGAAATTTAAAGTGATATGGATATTATATGATTAAGAGAGTTAATTGATAAAATGGATTTTAGATGTTGTCTTGATTAGAATGTAATATGATATTTATGTCATTTATATTTATGATAACCACTCATTGCTAAAATTTTTAGAAGTTTTTTTTTGTATAATGTCAAACATTTTATATTTCAATTAAGTTTCAAAATTTTGTAGAATAACTCGTTAGTTTAAAATATTATGTTAATTAAAAAATATGACGGATAATATGAAGACATGTATTGATGAGTATTTTTTATTTTTTCTCTAACTCACATGTTACCTTATTTTTTGAAAAATAAAATTTTAAATTGATAAGTTATATTTATAATATTTGAAACTTAATAAAAAATAAAAAATTGACATTTATGTGTGGAAATTTAAGAATGTTTAATAAATTTTTAAAAATGTTATTAACATTGTTTAATAAAAACTTAATAAGATCTCATGACTCATATTGAATAAGAAAAATATGAAATCTTAGAGTATCGATTATGAAAAGAATGAAATTTAAAATATTATATAAGAGAATAAAATAAAATTTTAGATGTTTTAATTGGAGTGAATTTAAAATACCTATTCATTGCTGAATTATTTTTGAAAATTTTCATAAATATCAAATATTTAATATTTTCAATTAAGTTTAAAATTTTGGAAAATAATGAAATACTTATTTTAATAAAAAATATAACGCATAAAACAAAGAAATATATTGATAAGTAATTTTTAATAAAATAAAATTTTAAAACTGATATTTTCCTTTTACAAAATTTGAAATTTAATCGAAATTTAAAAATGTTTCAACTTTTACGTTCAAAAGATAGTCGGGTGGTGGAAGAAGGCCCAGATTCAGGAAAGTAAGCTGGAGAAGGCCCATTTCAAAAGGTTTTTGAAGTGAGAAGAATTGAGAGAATTCAAGTGAAAAGAGAAATGTACTTTGAGAACATCCGTAGCCCCCAGCGAGTATCGAACTCGCGACCTTTCGCTTACGAAGCGAACGCACTACCACTATGCTATGGAGGCCATCCGTCTAAGGTGATTCAATGCCTCATTAAACTACTAAATAATTCAAATCTTATAAACGACGTGAACGCACCCTTTCCAAAAACCCATTTGTAATTGTAGCTCCGGTGTTGCTGATAAAGCTACCTTCTATGGACTATGGACAAGAAGGATAAATGTTCATGTTTATTCTCATGGAAAATAAGATAAGGTTCACTTTTATAAAGAATAAATAAAATAAAATAACTTTCATAAAGATCATTCTTTTACCTTACTCAAAAAATATAAAATGTTAGGGACGACCTGCTAAGCAGTAGGGCAGCTTGGAATAATGTATTGTTGCTTACCCATGTAGGTTCTATCTTTTAGGCATATGTTTTTCATTCTTAGAAAAAATGAAAATTTGAGAAAAATAAGTATGACAAAAGCACATGAAAGGTGAACTATTATCTATTGAAATCAGATATTTTGTTCCGGTTATAGTGTTCCTATTATGTTTCATTAAATCTTATCCACACATTTATATAAACCCCACATAAATATATATATAAGATTTAATATAACATATTGGAACAGAGTAACTGTAACAGAGGATATAACGTTACCGACATGGCTATTAGTGATATTAGGCTTCAACAAGTCACTTGAGAGTGGTACGGAAGCAAGGTTAGGAACTATATCAATGCAATGAAATAAAAATGAGAGAAAGAAGCTGATGAGTAGGTAATTTGGGTATAAATTCACGTTTCTTTGCGGGCAAATTATTTGGTTTGGAAGAAAAGGAATAAGAATTACAATAAGAGAAGCAAAAGTCAAAGCAACTTGAGACATTTATTTTAGCTACCTTGCAATGAGCTCTCCACGTCTAAGCATGTTTAGCTCTAACTATTTCATCTACTAAATCCTTAAAGATCAACCGCTCTACATCTAACACTAGACCAGGAATCTGACTTCCACAATCTGTCCAACTCTCCCAACAGTGCACCGCATCGTCCATCAAAATGCCCTTCAATCCATCTTCCTCCTTTGCTACACTGATTTCGGATTTCTTCAGTTGGAGTTGCTCTATTTCTGAACACAACTCCTTGAGCAGCTTTTGAGCACTTGGTGTCTGCTTTGTTAATTTATCAGACTTCAGCCATGGATCAAGGGTAGACCCCACTAAAGCCAACTTTTTAAGAAGCATCTCATTAACAGCGTCAAATATGAGCTGCCTGTGTGACTTTTCTAAGCTCCTCTTTGAATTCATGGTCTTTCCAGAGCTGTACTCTTCCTTCCAAACCAAACTGCTGGACTTCGTTTGCTCCAATACAAAGAATAACTCTGGGTTTATGGGGTAGCCTGATGTGTGGAGCTGAAATGTTGTCAAGGCAGAGCCAATGTCTTTGAGTAGAAGGCCGGAAGCTAATAGTATCTCTGAGATGTAACGATGGTCTGGGTTTGTGGTCTCGCAAAGTGATGCAATATAGTCTGTGCTGGCTTCATCATGAGTGGAGTTCAGTCTTCTCAGCTTCTGTACCAAATTCTCAATGCTTTGTAGTTTCTTCCTATTGATCTCAGAATTAAGACCAGACCCTATACTACTGTCAGATGAGAATTTATCAGAAGGTTTCCATGTGTCTTGACCTTGTTCATCTCTAAAATCTCGAGCACTAAAATCAACTGCAGCAAGAAATCAACCGAACTTTGGTTTGCCAAACTAACAAGGATAAGCAAGAACGGTGGCAGTCAAGGATATTGAGAGTCCATTATAATAGTAGATTTCGTTATTCTCTTAGGTAACCAGAGTCTTTAACTTATTGGCGTTATTCATTGCTAATTAAATCACTCACAGCAAGGGATTGTGAGCACCTTTACTATGTTAAGGTCACAAGATACCATTTTACCTCAGCCCACCAAGTACCAAATTGTAGCCTAGCCAGCAGAAAAGTCAACAGGATGTTACCTATGGGCATGTCTGGTGGCATATGTTTTACAGGTGACAGTGCATCATCTCTATAAACCGACACATCAAGAACAGAGACCGGACTACGATGCTCCAGAGCAACAACATCAAGTTCTGCTGCCATTCCATCCTCTGGCGTTGAAATTGGCCTCTGGAATTAGGATAATAAGCTATGTCAACTGCGTTATTGGAAGTAAAGTAATTGGCAAGAACAAAATTTAAAAGTACTCACCTGCATTGAGTCAGAAACCGTGCAACTGGAAGCCTGCAAGAATGGACTCTGGACATCACAAATGACAGTTGATTGCTCTATACTTGTGATTGTTGTATCCATCTTCGAGTCAAAGATAACAGTGTTTTCAGACTGCACAGACACATCATCCCCCTGTTGGCTTGATGTTCTTGATTCGTTACTTATCTGACTCAGCTGGTCATCGCTTTGTGGCACTTTGGGAGATCTAATCCTGTGTTTTCGGCCAGGAGAACCAGATTCTGGTAGCTGTCTGCTAGATAGTTTCCTAGGTTTGTTTGAATCACTGGGAGGTGTAGGTGGACGAGATCGTTTTTCCATCTCAAGCTTCTTCTGTTGCAGTCTTGGACTCACAGATCCAGAGTTTTTCACTGAATTTGATGTGCTATCCTTTAACAATTGTGAAGGTCTTGTTGAAGATTGTTTCACATTCCTCAAACTAACTTTCTTGTCACTAGAGTTGATAGAAGAATCCTTATGACTATTTCTAAGAGCTTGATCTCTTGTGCTCCGGCTACTAACAGATCCTTTTCTGTTATCTGCATAACCACCAGTTGGAACCTTGTGAAGACCAGAAAGACCATCTATGTGAATTACTGAAGTAGAGATATCAGATTTCTGAATGAGTTTTGCTGGTTTCATGATCACAATTGGGGATTCAAAGGTCCTCACAATATTGCTCTGTTGGTTTTTTGGGCCTGACAATCCTGCCTTTTGATTGGGATTGGTGTGCTTCGATTCAGTATCTCTTTGGTTCGGAAAGTTTGAATCTTGTTCTTTCTTTCCTGTCTGTAGGAGCCCCTTAGCCTGCATTGCTTCCATAATTTGTTTAAGAGCTCTAAGATCTTTTCCAGATTGTTTGAACTCAAGATCTTTCAATCTTTTCTCGATCTCACTGTATACTGTAGGGAAAGAGTTTGGTGCTTTTTCTGGAATTTTTGGTGCCTTGAATGCTGGCTTATGAGAACTTCGACTACTATCTAGCTGCTTCCATGGTGCTGGTTCAATAGGTAACTTGGACATAGGTTTCATGATAAGATCTGGGTTTTTCCACCTTGGTGATATTGGCTCTTTCATTGAGGTTCTTGGGAATTTTGGAATTCTGATTTGCATACTTAAATCATTTGTTTTCAATGGCCCCAAGGAGGACTGACTGAGTTCACCAGGGGAGATCTTGCTGCAGCCAGAGTGACTAGTTGATGCAGATTCCGGCAATGCTTCCAAGCCCATCAACTTGGCCACTACACTAGGAGGCCGTTTCTGAGCTCCCGGTGACTGCTTTGGATCATAACTTTCGTCATTTGAGCTTCCACTATTTGGAAAATCGCTTGAAGGGTAATATAATTGAGAACTAGGATTGCTCCGCATTGAAATTTCTCTACTATCCAGTGAGAGTCTAGGCAACTCCTTAAGCTTCAAGGTGGACTTGACGTTGTCTCGTGACTCAGAAGACAAACGATTTATCTCTCTTCCATCACAAGAAAAACGAGGAGCATCTTTTGACATTGTATGCGAAGAACCATCTTGTGATTCATGTGATGATCTTGGACGTTCTCTTGTTTCACGAGAATACCAAGGTGCTTGTTGAAGTTTAGCAAGAACACGAAGAGACTCCTTAAGATCATCAGAAACCTTTTGCTTCCCATTGTTTCCAACTCCGTTAGTTCCTTCCAGAGAATTGGGAAAATGAAATGGCCTTGGGGAGTGTTTGTGCTCCCCATTGTGCATTGCTTCCTTTTTTCGTGAAAGCCCTTTCAATTCTCTGTACATTGAGTCCTTGACCACATCTCGAAGATCAAGGGACTTTCTTCCTAAATGAGGAGAGGTACTTTGATGCAACATAACTGTATCCCTTGAAGGATTTTCTGGAAAAGTAATTCTATCAAATGAAGAGGTCTCTTGTGTAGCTGCTCTACTGCAATCAACAGAAGACAAGGATGATGAACGTGAGGATGAGAAAGATGCTCTGGATGATTCTGTAGAAATTCTCTGCTTCTCAAACCTGTTTAAATTTAAATCCTGCAATCAAAAGGTTGCACTAAGTGAGTACTGGACGTTTCATACAAAATACCATAGAGCAGTAACAGCAACAAACTTATAATATGAAACAGAAACAGAAACGAAGCAATGAACTCGATCATGTCTCTCCATTAACTCATTTAAGATGAAGAACTCCACGACCTAAATAAAAAAGGTAAACAAAACAAAAATCAGGATGCTTACTGCCGGTATATGTCGAACGTATGCATTTACAGGTTCAACGTCTGAGGCGTCATGGCTGAAGTGGTAATCACCTGTATTACATACACATTTGGATCAACAATGGTCAATGCACTGAGTGAGTTCGGTAACAAGCAAGAATAAGACCAGATAACAACTCTGCATTGCCAGAATTGTCAAGCAAGAGACAGAAATAATCAAACAATTTAGAGTTCATGGAATCCAAGAGTTGTATATTCTATCAGCAACACAAAAATACTAATTAAGAGACCGTCAGCTAAAAGACAGTTAGAAAAAGAAAAGAAAACGTCTCCTAGCATTTGGCTTATCAATGGAATTCTTCAACATGCACAAGCTTATGTATGCCCTAAGTTCATTTATTAGAATTTACCGAAAACATGTAGAACACGAAGTGAATTCTAGAGAGTTGAACACATTCAGGTTAACGGATCTGGAGATAACACTGACGATCCAAATCGAATTACCTGGGGAATGTCTCTCGTGGATTAAACCTCTGCCGGTAAGGGCTTGCTGGCGATCAAGGAGTTGAAAAATCCCTGTCATGCACTCTATTTGCTTCTGTAAATCTGGATTGTCATCTGCTAGAGCATGTAAAAGCTTTGCAGCCATTTGCTCTTCTTCCCAACCAACTGACTTTCGAGTCTCACCTTAATAAAATTCCATCATCCTTTATTCACAAGTAAAACCATTAACTTCAACCTGTATCTGTATCTGTATCTATCTATCAAAACCTGACTTTCAATCTCTGCAAAAATGGTACAGCTAGAGTTTTATCTTTTGCTATCTCAACCATATAAAAACATACTCGTCCGTTTCTGAATCAGAGCCCACGTTTAGTCCAAACAGAAACTGAGAGCGTTTCTGTTTTTTGCCCTTTTTAGCACCCTCTTTGGCCTTTTCTCCTTTTAAGATCTTTCATCTCTCCCACTCTATGAATCAAGAGATAAGATCCAAACATTGCATTTCCAGAAAAAGGTTTTCATCCCCAAGTCAAATACATTCCTTTTACATACATCTATAGTGATCCGTTAAACTCCCTGCAGAGAACCCCACTAGTCCCGGCTAACGGCCTGGGGTCTCCAAGCATCCCAGATTGTATAAGACTCGACCTTCTCGTATAAAACAGTCCCACAAATTTTCCTCTTGATGTAAAACTGCCACCTTGGGTTTTGGAGGAAAGGCTCGAACTTGTTTAACGTTGAATAACACTACAGGGAAAAGTATTGGAACAAGGCAAACTAAGATCGGTGTATTCAACACACAGGACACTAAAAGATAACTTCTTGGTCTCTTAAAGAGGACAAAGCGAGACTGCCTTGTGAAAGAGAACAAAAGAAAAGGCAGGGGACCCAATATTCAACACTCATTACAATATCAATGAGCATAGAGAGAATGTGCAGAACAGAAATCAGCAACAATACCTCCAGTTGCCTAATAGGAAACTAACACCAATGCAGAACTGTAAAAAAGGAATCTCCCCAGATCCAAGAAAGAGAGATGCTGATGTGCATGTAATATGTAGTGATGTTTCCCTGGGAGAACAAATGGAGAAGAGGGAAGAAATTATGTCATAGACTCATAGCTATACTGTAAACTAATAAAGTGAAAGTGAAAGTAAGCTGTCATCCAAATTTTTTGAGAGGGAGAAATGGACAGTGTAAGGGAGGAGTTTATGCGTATGTCTTTTGTGTGCAAGTGGCTCTATATCTCACACATACATGTGGGATGAGGATGTAGTGGGTCTAGGCATGTCTCCTTTAACATGTGATTTTGTCAGGTAGAATGGAAATGCGATTAAACAAATTTGGAGAAGAGGAAGAATAGAAGAAGCATTCCAACCCCAATTGCATGACCTGCAAAAGATCCAAGTGGCCCTTTCAATGCACTTGTCAGCTAATAAATTTCCATTCACTGCCATCTCCATGCATGTCTTACCTTTTCAGATCACTCATCAGGTGACTATTTCTATTTTGCCTTTATACAATGCATAATAAAGGTCTTCTTTGATGGTCTAATAAATGCTACAGGTGACTGAGGAAGTAAAACAAAAGTAGCAGAAGCAAATTATTATATGTAAAAAAAAGTGACAGAACCTTTCAGACTTGAGCAGTATTCTGACCCTTTCTCTTTTATGCGAATTAACAGATAAAGCAAGATTAGTGAGATGTCGACGTCAGCTAAATGTTACTGTAAAGAAAGCAAGTGAACTTGAAGTTTCGAGGAGGTATTCGACAAAACAAGGGATTAACCTGATAAATGATCCTAAAGATCCAACTGTTTCTTGTTTCCTATTATGATTCAATCATAAAAGCTTGGATATGTTTAGGAAAAGCAGTTGGAAGAAATGATTAATTAGTATAAAAAAGTTTCCACGCTGCCAAGACGTGGAGGCCATTATGGTTACAGCCACAGGTACACCTTCTCCAAGTCTTTTCTTTAAATTCTGACGTTGACATGTATTCACGTGTAATCAAGAACCAATTTGAGTACCCATCTTTTTCTTATGTAGGACTTCTTGCCTGTTCGGGCTATACCACGAAACTCCTCGGGACGTTCCCAACAGCAGATTTGCACTTCATGCTTTTCTGTCTAACGTAAGTTGTTGGTTGTATAGTTTCAGATGGAAGAGAGGGTGGGTGCTTGTTATCATAACATAAAAAGATGCCAATCCGTATGTTTGTGTTCATATACAATCAAGTTGGTGACATTGACGTGAACTTGGGGCACCACCTGCCAATAAATTATCAAAGATTTTAATTCCTCTGTAATTTGGATGAGTTGGTAATTGGCATTGTAGTTTAGCTTCATTGCAGAATCTTGTATCAGAATTGATTCGTTGATGAGACAGAAAAGGATTTGTACCTTTCTCACATGCATAAAGTGAGAAACCGATATACCTGGTGACAGTGCCAAAGGATAATCAGGGCAATATCAGCCAAACCTGTCTCGACCACCCAAGCTCATCATCGAAGAAACGCTAGTAATATTATAAATCAGAAATAAAATGGTAGAAATATACCTCAATTGAAATTCGGTAAAACTTTTCTTTTAATATTGATAATCACGAATTATTTAAATATTTTAAATTTTAAAATATTGATATTTTCTATTTATAGAAAAATACTAAATTTTCTTTCTAATTAAAATTAGATTATTAATTATTGTAATTTAATCTTAATAAAATCAAATATCTCATATTTAATTCTAAAAATTTCAATCCAAGTTAATTTCAATTAATTATTCTCTCTTTTAACTACTCTATGTGTGATCATTAGGTTCTTAATTTATTGACAATGATTATAAATTATAATTCTTTTTAATTTATATTTAATCATTCAATTAAATAATTTATAATTATAAATCAAGAATAACATTTAGTAATCAAGAATAACATTTATTAACATGTCGTGACCACCCAAATATTAGTAATATCAAAGCGGTTTAATTTAACAAGTCCATATATATTTATAACGTATAATTTAATCCTTTTGTGATCCAATATTCTAATTAGACATATAATATGAAATTAATGTCCACTCTATTTCTCTATTTAAATCCAATCATGTTTGTTCTTGTTAGTTAGTAATTAATTCATAATTGATTTTTGAAAATATCCTTTTTAAATCTCAATTCACTATAGCAAAAGAATTTCTTAAATTACTACTAATCAGGAATAGTGCAGTAGTCTCCTTGAATAATATAGAGTAAAGAATCATTTATTTATTTACTCAGTTATCTTTATATAGTTTATACTATATCTAAGTGTTACCGACTGGACTACTTTAATTAGAATGGGAAATGAGTAGTGTCATAATATAATAATTCTTATATGAGACACCTTAGAAATCTCTAGTGTAAAGATTAAATATATAACCATTATTATGAAAAAAAAAATCTACAAACACACAAGTAATATACCATTTGAGATCCTTATAATTGGATATGTTTAGTACACTTATTCTCTAATAAGTACCAACACATTTGTTTAAATATCTTCATACTTTGAAGAATGAGATCAATTATTTTTTTATAAAAAATAAATATAATATGTGATAGTTTTATTGTTCTATCAATATCTCATATAGATGAAAGTACAAATAGGAACGATTTAGGACTAATATATAAATATAAATTGAATCTCATAATTATGTTATCATCACTATTTTAATTATGTAATTATTATTTCAAGGATTTTATCTTTAGTATTAAGCATCAAATATAATTAACAAAAATATATAAAGATAAAGAGTGTCTTTATTGATTAAAATATTAATATTGTACATTAAATTGTAACCAAATGATTGGCTATATGGACATAAACCAGCATTATTTCACTTACACTAAAGTCAATCTCCTATTTATCTAAAATTATATTCGTATAAGGATCTGTAAGATGTTTTTCAATGGGAACTCACTCTAATGTAATATCCTTTTGTTCTATTATCTCCATGATCAACTAAAACTTCTTAAGCGCATATTTGGATCATAAATGAGATTTTGATTCTTTTGCCTGTGCAATTGCACTATTGTTGTCCCACAAAGGCGGTAAAGGAAGCAATTTAGATAGAGAAGTTCATCATTGAACTTGGATCGATGAATGGTTCCTATCATTGTTATCATAATACAATACTATTAGCTCAATAATGATAGGAGCCACTCCAAGTTTGTGAAGAACTTTTTGATCCAAACTGTTTTCTTTGTCAATTCTAACATTGAAATATACTCTAGTTTTTGTCATAAAATCAGTAATGGTTAGTTATTTAGAACTTTTCTAACTTACCGCTTCATTATTCAAAGTGAAGATATAACCTGATTGTGATATGTTATCATTCGAATCAGATTGAAAACTCATATTTGAATGCCTTAGAAGTCTTAGTTCAAATTCTCTATAGACTAAGAAAATATCTTTAGTTCTTCTAAAATACTATAATATGTTTTTCGTAACTATTCAGTGACCATCACCAAGATTAGCTTCAAATATGCTTATTATGCTTAAAGCATAAGAGATATTTAGTTTAGTACATAACACTATATACATAATTGATCTAATATCTAGAGAATATGAAACATAATCCATTTTATCTCTCTCTTCTTATGTCTTTAAAGGTATACTCTACGAGAGAGAAATCTCATATGACATAGGTAAGAATCCTCCTTTAGAATTCTTTATGTTAAAACTCTTTAACATTTTATCCCTGTATGTGGATTAAGATAAAGAAATGTCTTTAATATATCCTTATAGATCTTTATGTCTAGAATAGGAGTTGCTTCTAGTATATCTTTTACGAAGAAATTCTTTAACAACCAAATCTTTACAAATTCAAGCATTAGTATTGTTAGGAAATATCTATATTAAGGAGAGTAATATCCATATTAGGGAGAGTATGATCTATCTTCAGTGTGTGACTTACTATTTATTACTAAGGTTTTCTTTCCCTATGTAATCACTTCTATATAAATGTCTACTTTTTTATGGCAGGACCCTTGGCATCTTAGAGGTATTTGAAGGATCTCTTAACCCCCAGAGTGATCAATGGATCATAATTATCGATGAATGCAAAATTTGCTGAGATTATCAGGAATAATGTGTGGAATTGGCAAGAGGCCACCGTAGAAACTATACGAACCCTGGAGCCCTTACCATATCAACCAAAATGCTCCCGACCTGATAGATTGGAATGGCTAGCAAGTCTCCAAGACATACACAAATGCTTCAACCTACTCCATCTTGAGACCTCCCAATCCTTGTGTCCCTTGGTATAAATTAGTCTGGCATAAAAGAACTAGCCCAAGATATGCCTTCATCCTATGGCTAGCTTTCTCGAATAAGTTGCAAACGAGGGACAAACTTCTCTTCTCAAATGTCCCAAATCACTACTTCTTGTGTTTCTTGGATAATGAGTCTATTGACCATCTATTCTTTGAGTGTGCTTACTCAAAAACAGTATGGATGCATTGTCTAGAACATTTTCATATCCACTTGTCAAATCTGACAAATCTTTAAGCCCTCCTAAGCTAGTTTAATCACCCCTCAAACTACACAAATACTGACCTCAACCTTCTCCCCATAATCCTCTCTATGACTGTTTATAACCTTTGGTCCGAAAGAAACCATCGAACATTCAAGGAAAAAGCCATGAAAATTGGGAGTCTAAACATCATAGTGGTCTTCCAAGTTATGGAACTTCTTAAACACTGAGAAAAGGTAAATATTGGTTAGGATTATTTTGTTTAATTGTTCTGTTTTGCAGATCTTTCTAGTTCTTGGCAGTAGGAGATTCCCTACTCCTCTGTTGGTGCCTTAAAGAATCAGAAGAAAGTATACGGTTTTAACCAAGGAAGGATAGTTGAGAATTATGAGAGCATACGATGAAGATCTCAGACGTGGGACTAAGCTGTTAGGGATAACAGGGACGCAAGAAGCAAGGATAAGGGTTGTACCTTACCACCCTCGATAATTCACCAAAGAATATACCACCTTTCAACAAAATGGAAGAATGCAGCTAAGAGGCTTAAACTCATGCAAAGTAGACGTGAACTTCTAGTTTCTGATGCAGAAATGATTTTGTATTTTAATTTGTTTCTTTACTATGGTAATCTGTAAATGTTTGTGTTGCTGGTTAAGATGTGCCTTCCTACAAGGTCATCTTGGTTGGTAGATATGTATAGGTGGGATGCTATGGTTGGTTCGGTTCATAAGGAACAATTTATGTAGAGTTCCTCATATTCTTAGGTTAGGCTACTCTTTTGGTTTTGGGAGGGGATTGCCTCCAGGGCAATCTCATAGATTGTACATAACTCCTTTTGATTTATTTAAATTTCTGATTTATAAAAAAAATTGTTTCTAGAGATAATGAATACCAAGAGCAACTTCAATCACATTTTCCAAAAACTGCAAAGCTAGGGGGTACCACAAAGTTAGAAACTGAAACATATTCACTTAACTTCCAGATTTGATAACTATAGGTCATAAAATTAGGTTTTCAGAAACAAAAACAAACAAATATATTCCCAAAAAAAAAGCAAATGGTTATGGGAGAATAAGCAACAATTAAGCCTTAATTTAGTATCAATAATAAACAAGTAACAACAATAAAGTTATTCAGTTAAAGAAGGCTTTGATACTATTATTGAAAAATCAACCATAACCAAATCATAGGTTTCAATTTTTCGATGGTCCTCTTTAATTAAATAACTTGGAAAATATAAGTCAAAAATAAAAAATTAAAATATACATGATTTAGAATATTTCAAAACTTTTCTTTTGGAGATGTTGAATGCAAGTTGTTAACTATAAGTTATTCAAATGTCTTGCCTCTAATAGTTTCCACGAAATAGAAAAAAAAACTCTATGTTGAAAAAGAAAAGGCTGAAGTGCTAGTTCTCTAAAACACTAGGATTTCTTTCTAATTAAATTTAAACTATTAATTAAAATTAAGATCTAGCTTAATCTTGATTATAATTAAATCTTAATAAAACTAAATATCTCATATTTTATCCTTAAATTTTCTAGAACTTCAAAGTTAAGTCCAAATTAATTTAAATTAATTTTTCTCTCTTTAATTGCTTTACATGTATGGTTTATTAGGTTCCTAATATATTAATAATAATTACAAAATATAATTAAAATTAGATAAAAATAAATTCCTTCTAATTTATATTTAATTATGTGATTAAATAATTAAAAATCATACACTAGGATTTACGTCTAGCAACATGTCATAATTACACAATAATTAGAAATAAGTCTGACTTAATCTGTCAATGTATGGTTATAACATATAATTTAATATTTTCGTCATCTAATATTCCAAATTTGACATAAAGTGTCAAGTTAATGTCTACTCTGTTTAAATATAATCATATTTATTTTTATTAACTAGTAGTCAATTTATAATTGATATTTGAAAATATTGATTTTAAGTCCCAGTTTACTCTTACTAGAGAATTTCTTAAATTACTACTAATCAAGAACATTAGACCATTATTCTTAATTAATTTAAGGAGACTAATCTTTTATTGATTTACTCTATTATCTCTTTATAGTTCATATTATATTTAAGTACTACTGACTGAATTATTCTAATTGAATTAGGATATAAGTAGCCTCAAAATATAGTAATTTATAAATAAGATATCTTAATAAGCTCAAGTTAATGATCATTTATACAATCATTATGAAGAAATCCATAAATACACAAGTAATATTGCTGGGCCCCGTTACCGGAACCCAACCGATCGCTATCCGAGAACCATTCATTAGCATTTACAAATACTCACGGTTACTCATCTCAAATTCAATATCTTAATTCCACTCAAAAGTTATCCATACATAACTCATTAACATCAAAATAAATGTTCACAAACTATAATGGCATGCTAAGCCATAATACAATTTCGATCATTAGCCGGATACAAAGATACAAAACTCCAGAATTCTCAACGATCTCTAAGGTCTAATTCTTACCACAATCTAACTCATAATACAG
>JAOSBM010000007.1:11803869-11815337 GCA_027568955.1 Erythroxylum tenue
AAAATTCTACTAATCCTTACAGGAATAATTAACAAAATTATTCCATCAGACCTTATAACTTATTTCAATCATACTTAATCAAAATCCAACCAAACTAATTAATCATTTAGAACCTCAAAAATAATTCGAATTTACGCCAAATTCATCAAAAAAGTTCCGGGATCCAACAAATATTCTATTTGGTATCCTCATAATCAAGTCATTTCACTAAACTTATTATCTAATAAGTAATCATATCTTTGTTTAAGTATTTCCATATTTTTATTTACATGATCAATTATTTTCTTCGTAAAAAATGTTTTAATTTTAATATTCTATCAATATCCTGTCCTGATAAAACTACAATTAAAAATAATTTAGAAATAATACATAAATATAAATTGAAAACCACAATTACGATCTCTTTATAATTTTAATTGCATTGTTATTATTTCAAGGGCTTTATGTTTAGTATTAAGCATCAAATAAAATTAACAAAAATATGTTAAAATAAAGAGTGCTCTTGTTGATTAAAATAATAATATTTTATATTAATTTACATCTAACCTATTGGCAACAAAAATATAAACTAACAATTTGTGTCAGATTTGTAAAGAAAGATGTAATAACTTTTTATGAATTTTACAGTTGAAAACCTTTGAATGTATGATTGACAGGGGATGGTATGGTGTCTTATTCTGTCCTATGAATCTCAACCATTCATTTATACGGATCCCGCGTGGAAAACACTATAATATTAGACAGAGGATGCGGGACCTGTATAAATGAATGACTGAGATTTATAGGACAGAATAAGAAACCAAAATATTAGACAGAGGTTCCGGACTCATAAATAAATGACTGAGATTCATGGGATAAAATAAGACATCATAATATTAGACAGAGGACGCAGGATCCGTATAAATGAATGACTAAAATTTATGAGACAGAATAAAATACTATAATATCGGACAGAGGATCCAAACTCTTGACAGAGAGTCAGGATAATCAAAGTATCAACTGTCCTGGGTAGCTCAGAGAAGCTTGATTGCATATTTATTAACAGGACAGAAGACTGTTATCATAAGGACTGGGATAGCAATAATGGCTGTCAAATATTAAACAATCTGCCATGGAGAACTCATGGTGCCCCAACCACTTAAAACACTAATAAATATATCAGTAGTTGTCGATTCTGTGCAATGCCACTAAACCCTTTTCCCTTTATGGGTGGTCCAGTGTACAGGACTACCAAGTTGATGATAATTAGGGGATTTCCAAACCCATTATTCGTTCATTCTCTTAGCTGAGGACCATAAATACAGCACAACCTCCAAGCAGCCATCGGCTTAATTAGATGGAAATCAGATTGTGTGAACCTTTACAGGCTGGCCTTTAGACCCAAAAACCAAGCATGGAATCCAGTTTCAACACTAACTGTTGTGGACCACAATGAAAATCATGGCAGGTCCAAGATGAAGTCGTGAGTTAACCGGCAAACTCTGAAATATTTATTAATAATTTGGAGAACCTTCAAGTCTTTACATACCCCTAAAACAGGTCAGCCACGTGAGGCCTTGGTATAATTTGACCTCATCTCCCTGCATTACATGCACAATAAGCAGTTGCACATGAGGTCCTGTTACCCGATTTGCAAGTAATGGCGGTTGGTTCTCACAAGAAGAATCATAAAGAGTTTGCACCAATGACCTGCAGAAGGGGAAAGGTGATGGTGACAAGCAAGAATTGATGGATACAATCAGATGATGGTGACAAGCAAGAATTGATGGACTTCAGGGACCAAATGGTCTATCAATCAATCATTATTGCATCCATGAATTTTATGGTATGATACGTGAGAGCAAGGAATGAGCAGCAAGAGAATGCTAATATAATGGCACTTAAAAGGGAATTGGATCCTCTCAAACCAGCTTTAGGGATTGTATGCAGACATTTAACCCAAGACACGAATAGACGACAACTGCACACCAGTTGTGCTGTTTGTAACATGTCAAATTCTGATAAAGTTCTTCACTCTTGCATGGAATTAGATCACATGCTCCACAGCTTTAATTAATGCCAGAAACTATTTTCCTTTGGGATGAGGAATCACAAAAGAAGTTGCATAGTCCTGGAAAAGCCAAGTGTAATAAGCATAGGCAAGCAACTACTTGGGGCGAGCCTACAATAACAAGGCTCTGTGCAGTCAGAAGAGAGGCATTGCATGCTCAAGTGATAATACAGAGCATTTCCTAAAACAATAGTAAATTGCCAAGACAAAAACATAGCCATTACAATAAGCAACTTCTGATAAGAACTTCCATTCCCATTGCAAGAAGCACTTGGTCAGAAGCAGTAACTAATAGCGAATTTGGCAGTTTAAAACAATAAATATTACATAGGGCTACAGTCAATTAAATGGTACTAAAACAGTCGAGTGAGGAGCCTTAGTTGGTCAGGAAGGGAAGATGTACTCGTAAATAGCACATCACACCAGTCAGTAGATTCTGTTGTATCAGCAGTCAAAAGCATCTACAACCACCTTGAAGTCACTAATGTACAGAGCCAGGCGGTTTGTATGAAGTCATGCAAAAAGGTCAATTGTTCTCCAACCGAACGGATTGCCCCGGGTCATTGAGTACTCCAGTTGGATTCCTGCCATCTGTCAACAGCAACACAGTCATGTACCAACCTTGATAGACAATGAATAGCTTGACGAAAGATATCCATTGTGTTACAGATAAATTTCAGAAATTGTTGATCTCAAAGTTTAAACCTCGATTTATACCCCAGCCTTATATTAGATAAAGATATCCAGTGGATAAATTACACAAATAGAGAAGAATAAGAACATTGTCCCACCACAGAAAGAATAGAACCAAACATTTCCTACGTACGTACCTTGACTTAGGGATAAAGTTATAGAATCCTTGCCTGTAGAAGGGTTCTGAAATTCCGCATCAGAGTTTGGAGCATCATTTGTCATTACATCATTAAGATTCAGAGAAGGAGCCACAGATGATTCTTGATTTCCAGGAACCTGTAGCAAATATAACAAAAAGTGAGCAGGAATCCACATCAGATTCCCCAAACATGCAGAATCAACCAATTCATTGCATTCCTCTGGATATGGTCATGACGAAATTTGATTTCAAGAGGATGAAGAATTATTGGCGTTCACATAAAATGGAATTGCATATACAGCAGCTGAAATGCGGTAGCTAAATAGGAATGCAGCAATTATGTCACTATTCTAAAGATACAGCAATATATTGCCGATTGTTGGTGGAAACAAATTTCAACTTTTCCACAGATGGGAGAAAGTGGATACAAATAAACAATTTCCTTTGTAAATGGTTCTACTGAATCAATAATACAATTTAAATAGCTGAAAAGCCATGCCACACTTCATTACTCGTGGCTGACAATACTAAACAATATGGATGGCAAAATAACAGAAATATAAATGCAAAACTATGTAATTTGCAAAAACTTATTTTACGATCTTCATCATAAAGTCATAAGCTTAATCGTACAGGATTTTCAATAAGGTATCAAAACCAACTTGTCAACGAAGAATGACACAACATCTCTCTAACATGTGGCTGAACAATAGGATATAAAAGAAGAGAAAACAAGGATTGACCTTGAGGGGTTCAGACACACTGGAAGCAACATTTTTTGAATCAAGGGCTATAACAGCTTCAGTCTTGGTCTCATGTGAACCAGAATCCAACCCCTGGAGACTAGCTGGTTGCAAATGATCTGCTGCATCCTGGTTAACACATCTAGAAATTTTGAATTTGTTATAGGGTTCACCATTCAACAAAGAAGCAACTTCCTCACCAGCCCTTTTCCTGATGTGGGGATAAATGGTCAGGACATCCATTAGCACTGATATAAAAGAACAATGAATGCCCCCAGGAATTCATAAATAATAAGGAACAGACAGATCTGCCATATCCGCACCTTGTGTCTCCATGATCAGATACACGTGGGGAGCTGGGCATGTTAGTAAATAATATTCCTCGTAGTGGCTTTCCATCAATCATTGTCTCAATACTATAACCATGGGGGAAGGTTTCAGTTACTTTAGCCTGAAATGTCTTCTTTCCCTGATAATACCCTCGATTCAATTGTAAATTTTCTCCACCTGCAAAGAAGGCACTGCAGTTCTTAGGAACTTAATATAGCAAAAGGCAACCTCTATAATCAATTCTCTTTCTTGGATATAAGACTTGTAATCATCATCCTAACCAAGTTTCTGTTTGAACATCAAGATAAGATTTCATTATATTCTCCGAGTTTAATCTCACCAAAGTCTTCAAAAACATTTTACTTTGATCTCATTGAAATCTTCAAGAATCATTTTTTTTAGTATCATTGAGGTCTTCTAGGATACAACTTCAGTAAAAAAGCGTCCACATCATCTTGCCTTCTTGTATACATAAACTGTCATTAGAGCAGGAGATACAAGGCAAGACAAAGACACAAAGTGCTTCAAAATACAATTATATGTACACGTCAAAATCAGAACTTTGTATTTTAATTTTCACCTCGATTATGAGGCCCAAAAACATCAAGAACAATATATTATTGTAAGTTAACTTCGCTATAATTAAAAAGTTTCCACGTCATCTTGTTGTATACATAAACTGTTACAACAGAAACAGATACTAGACAAGTTAGACTTGCAACTGGAACTCGTGAAGCACTTCAAAATACAAAAATGAGTTTGCATTCAACATCAAAGTTGCACATTATAATCTTCAGCTGGATTATCAGGTCCATAAACTCTGATAACTCCACTAGCACATTCTAAAAATAATTGAAAAGTAGTTTGTTTATATGCCTAGGAAACAGGGTTTCTATCCTTCAAACAATAACAAGAAAACCTGTTTAAACACAAGAAATAAAATAATTCTAATATCCTTTTCATGGTAGATGTCAAGAATAAAATCATTCAATCAAGAATGTTCACAAAATAAGGGTAATAAATCCAAAAGAAAATGGGGATGAATTTCAAACCCACAAGAATCATAAGTTCCTTCACCCTGCCCAAAGTACCCACCCTAAAATAACAAACCAGTACTAACGACTCCAGCTTTCACGCTTATCAATATACAAGTGGTCACTCTCACTTTGTACCCCAGACTTTTCAACTTTTCCTCAATCACTTTCTCGATGTGAAAGTATAGCAAAATCCAGAAAGTGACAAGAACAAGAACAAGAACAATAAATGACCCAATCTCATGACAAGAACAGTGACAATAAATGACCCAAACTCCAAGGTTAACAAATCCAAAACAAACTGAAAGGCAACACAACAACAGATGAATACCATGTGAAATGAGGATCAATCCAGAAGAAAGCTAGAAGCAGTTTGACACACTAAAGTGAAGCCTTTGCGGAATTGTGAATATAAAGCAAGTGAGGGAACCAAGATATGTACCAACAGCTAATGACAGCATCAGTAACAACATCGGTGTCTCGTGAGTTCATTTTCATCACACAATTTGCATGAGAATGTGCAAATGGTCAGTTCAGAAATGCAAATAATCACCAGCTAAATTTGACTCCAGAACAAGATGATATACATATTTCTCCAATTTTACCTGGTCGGGCATAACTTGGCATTGTGTCAACTGTAATCAAAGCTTTTTCATGTATAGTAGAGTAAAGACTTTGCTCTTGGCACTTCATTTTCAACTGTTTCCTCAAGGATAATTTTTCTACTCGCTGCTCATCACAGAAACTATTCATTCCTGCATGAGGCAACACACGACATCATCAAAACAACATATAGCTAAGATCATTCAAACGTGAAAAATGATAAGAGGTTCATAACTAAAAAGTAAGAGGAAATTGATCCAATACTACAGAACCTGTGTGAATGTAGTACATATCATCCAGTGCCTCAAGACTCCTATTGCAACCACCAAAGAACAGAAGTACGCCCCCTTTTAAAGGATCCAAGGAGTCCCCAGCCATAGAAAATCGTGCAGAAGGTCCATCACCTGTAGTAATCACCTTTGTCCACACACCGGTTTCTGCAACAAGAAGTAACATGCATAATTCATTTACAAATCATGCAAATTAAGATTAGATCCAATTAAGCTCATTCTTAAAAGCCACTAAAAATGAAATCTTGTAGATGAAATCTGTAGTTGCTACATTATGGAGAAATAACAGGCAATGACAGCTTCAGCTAGCCACACCAAATAGGCAGATGCTTCTGATTATAGTCTATATTGTATGTCTCACAAGTCTCACATAATAGACAAAAGCATTCAAATGTCTGGCATATGCACTTTCATATCATAGAAAATCTTTTATCTGGATTTTCATTCCCAAAACCCATGAGGTAAACTAGGTGGCTTTATGGGTTCACAGCTTGTTTGGCAAAACATCTTGCAAACCAATGCAATGAATTGAAATGAAATTCATTCATAGGTTAGGTTGAATAGATTTGTTAATTTCTTTTCTTGTGTTTGGTTTATTTTATAAACTGAAAGGATCGGATTGAACTCTTTCAATTGATACACATTGTGTTATATGATGGATTTAATTGATTATATTAATTGACTGAACAACCACTTATAGACATAATGAATTCTATTTTTTCTTTTTAATTTCTGTATAATAAAAGAATTCTTATCACTTGTAAACATTTACACCTAACCTATATCTTTGTTCTTCACTTTGAAGGTAGTCAACTTCTTTTCAAATGGTACTACAAAACTTAAAAAACATGAACTATAACTTCAAGTCCTTTGATTCTAGTTATCTGTGCATAGATCCTGCCTCAGGGAGACAATTAAACAGCCTGATTCTACTGCCATAAAAGCTATGGCATATGTCAGGAGTCCATAGGAAATTCCACTAGAATGAAAAAGATACACATTGATAAGAGAGAAATTAGGAAAGATAAAGTAAAAGCACGAAGCACATAATCAGTTCAGCCAATGAATTTAATTATTGAGTAAATCATATTTTTCTGGAAAGAATTATGATTTTATCAAAGTCATTTTATATAGGGTTGTATTCAATTAAATTCATGAAGGACTAGCCAAATAAAGGAATAGACAAAATATATCCTAATGAATGGTATACTCTGTTAATGCCAAACAAGCTGTCAAAGATTCAAATATTGAATGTAGAATGTCAAAAGAGGAGCACAAAATTCTCTCCTTCCGTTTTTTGGAATGTGGTGAAGAAAAAAAGTGAATCTTTTGGACTGCCTTTAAAACAATGTAGCAAGGCTGCAGTTACATACCTACATCAAGCATATATAGGTCATCATATAAATTTTGAGCATCTGAAAATCCCCCAAACACAAATAAATTCTTTCCAAAGGCAACAGTAGCATGGCCAGCTCGAGGTGTCAACTTTTGACCAAAGACGTCCAGCTCCTTCCAAACAAGAGTTTCTAATAACAAACAAGAAAGAAAAACTATTAATAAAAGAAATTTCAAACAAAATTGGCATATTTAGCATAAAGACACATATATTCTTACATGAACAAGCATGCTGCACGATTGCATTGAAATATGCTATGTGGTTCCATACAAATGACAAGATGAGGATGTGTAGAGTGCATATAGTTGTGTGCGTGTGTTTGAGTATAAGATGGAGCAACATGGGCATTCAGATTATCATACATAAGAATGGAACAAACCTGCATCTAGAACATGCACATCGGACATATAATAGTCATGTTCATTTTCACCACCAATCACAATGATTTTATTCTTCCAAGATGAGCAACTGTGGCTATCACGTGCAGAAGGTGGAGTGCCTGATGTTGTTGCACGTTTCCATACAAATGTCTCTGGAAGAATACAAAAAGGAAATGTAAAATTATCCATTCCATGTTTCAAAAAGTTATATACTACTGTAACAGACCACCATTTTAAAAACCCATAGACAATAATGATGGAGTGCAATTCTTTACAATAAATTACCACAAATAGAGGGGGGATGCTGGGGGTGGGGAACTGGGAACAGATTGAATCCTATGTACTAATTTGAGGTTAGAATGATCACAACCAACTTTAGCCAGAAAGTTGGGCAACTACCACAAAATGCAGATAAAGTTTTCAAATGCAGGGATCACATTATATGGTAATGCAAGGTAAAAATGGATAATAACTAAGTAATTGTCAAGCATGCAGATGAACTCCTGAAACATACATATGAGATTGCACGCTAATGCAAGGTCAGAATGATAACAGTAAATTATGCCCAGAAAGTTAAGCAATTAATGTAGACAAAGTTTTGAAACAAAGGAATTCACAGAAGAAGTTACCAGTATTTAATATGTAAAGGTCATTGTAATACACTTCAACGTTATTCTCCAACGATTTCCCACAGCCACCAAATATGAAGAGACGTTTACCAACAAGGGCTGCACTATGACCCTCCCGTGCCTCTGGTCCCTCACCTCTTACACTAGGTGATATCCATGTATGTGATGCTGATAAAATAACAAAAACAAATGAGACCCTGTAATGATGATTCAACATAAATTCTTTTGAGTTGTCTGCGTGAATTAGATATTAGGAGATTACGATCGCAATCCATATAATTAACAAGGATCGTTTAAGGTCAGAGTGAGTAGAAATTATTAAGATTTCTCACAAGTATCTAATATATGCAGATCCTTGAGAGGGTTCCTCCCATCAGTTCCGCCAAATATAAACAAATTATCTCCAACAGTTGCACAACTGTGGCTGTCCCTTGGGGTAGGTGGTGTGCCCTTTATAACTGGCTCGCTCCAAATCTGCTTAGCTGCAAGTTGAAAACCCCTATGAGAGCATAAACATCTGAGGAAAGAAAAATTCATACCATGATTCCACAAGAACCAAGACGTGGTGAATATTTTTCGCCCAAATAAGTTTCAGTACCCAAATAAGGGAAGAAGCATGCATCATAATTGGCTAGTGGTACAAAGGATAATAAGAAGCAATAAACTGAACTTTAATGGGAGGCATTAAAAGAGCCCCCCAAAAAAAGACGGTGCACACATATATTCATTAACCCCAGAAAGGATCAATAAGCTACAGGTGATGGGTAAGGCGGCATAACAGAGTGAAAATAAGTGCAAGTCAAGGAAAATAAAAAATAAAAGGAAAAAACAACCTAGTGAAGAACTTTAACAAGAATTCCACAACCTAAGAAGCACGGATACGGACACGGACACGGACACGGGAACTCATCAACTTCTAAAATTTGGTGGACACGGATACGGACACGACATATATATATATATATAATTTAGAATTAAGAAAAAAATTCAGAATTCATAATATGATATATTGATTGATGAGTTTCAAGACTTTCAATATCTTGATAATTCATATATATTTTGTACCTTATAAGCCCCTCTCAAAAAACATGGAGCATATATATGCACTCTTTGTGGGTGTCTGTGTCTGACTCGTGTCTGACACGCGTACACGGCTCCATTTTGCCGTGTCCGTGCTTCTTAGTCCACAACAGACCATAAATGCATTAATTGTATGTTGAACAAGAAGCCAAAAGGATCATTAACGCCACACCACAATTAGTCATCCAAATTCCCAATGGTGAACCCCATACAATCCCACAATAAAGAAGCTTAAGGATTGATCCAGCCGACAAACGCCAGTAGCAGCTATGAAAACATTGAAAACAAAAAAACTAACGAAAGGGACACACATTTGGGTTTTATTTCATCACAAAGTTTAACCAACAAGAAAAAAATTTCAAAGCAGACGACGCGGAGAAAACCCAGAAGAACTCTAAACACATATATCAGTAACATCCTCATCACAACAGAGAAACAGGGCATTCCATAGATATTCAAGAAGAGACATAATCATATTGCAAAAACCAAACGGATAGTAACTAAATAGTAGTGAAGTAAAGACCCACCAGTGTCAAAGACATGAACTTGGTTGGTCTGGCAGTTGTCTCTGCCATAGCCACCAAAAACATATAGAAAATTCCCTCCTTTAATGGAATTGCAGGTGTGTCCCCACCTTTTTCCTGGCCCATTAACGTCCTGTTGTTGTTGGTGCGGTTGTAGAGAACCCTGGTAAAGCTGGAGTCTTTCCCATCTCATTTTGTAGAATAGTTTTTAGTTGCTGAGAAAGTGCAAAAAGGTGAGATTTCGTCACAAGGAGAGTGGAATCAAAAGAAAAGATATGGGATTTTTGGGGATTAGGAAAAGATTTTTGGTTCACGGAATGAGATAATTCCACATATATTTTAAGTTCATGCAAATTGAGTGAGAACCAAAAATAGGCTTTAAACAAGTGTGTTTGTTAATTAGAGAGAGAAAGCTGAGAAGAAGAACGGTTCTGTCTCTGATGGGCTTTTATTTGTTCAATCCTGGTCTTGCCTGATGCCCATGCCCATGCCCATGCCCATGCCCACATCAGATCCCCACGGAGTGGGCCAAGGTTTACAGATTAAACTTTTGAGAAGTCACTCGGGCCCATGAAAGTTTTTGCTCCATCCTTGTTTTTCTCTTTATATATATATAATTATTTCTAGTCTAAATTAGCATAGAGGTACTTGTAAACTACAACTTCTTATAAATTATTGCATACTTATTTTCTGCAATTCATAATGCTCACGAGGAATCACTAAAATAAGATCTTTCCCTATAAAAATATGAAGTCTGTAAAATAATTTTTGTATATAATAAGCAAAACAAAAGGTCGTTTCGTTTCACTTGTTTTATTGTAATTTTTAGTTTTTACTTTTGAAATAAAAATAAAAATATTTTGAGTTGTTAACATCTAATAATTACATATTAGATAAAAATTACATATAAATTATTTTTATAAATAAATATATTTTAATTTATTTTAATGTCTTATATAATATTTAATAACAAATTAATAATAAAATCATTATATTTTTATTATAAATAAATAAATTTTATGTATAAATTAATATTTATTTTTAATTATTAAATCAAATTTTATTTAAATTTTATACATTTTGAAGACGTTTTAAATTTAAATTATAATTACTAAATAATTATTAAATTAAAATTACTTTATTTTTAAATTTTAATAATTATAAAAATGAATTAAATTAAATTATTCATAATTTTTATTAAACAAAAAATCATTTTTATAGTTTTCATAAGTTATGAAAATGGGAAGAAATCAAAACTAAAATTAAAAATAAAAAATCAAATAAACAAGTCTTTTACTAAAATAAAAAATACAAATACAAACTAGCAGACCCTAATACAAATACAAACTAGCAAGCCCTAAAACTAATAAAAGATTGATGCAATATTACATGTTTGAAATTATGATACTTATTATAAATGTGTTACACAGTGTAGGCCTAGGCAGGTGCCTTGCATGAAAAGGGCCCCTAACTCCATATTTTAGCTTTTGACTCACACAGCATATAACTAATTCACTCAAAATTAATTTAACGTTGGTGATGTTTCGAAGAGTAAACATTAGGCAATTTTCAAGATT
>JAOSBM010000007.1:11852759-11864221 GCA_027568955.1 Erythroxylum tenue
CTATTAATTAGGAGCCAACGAGTGCACAAACAGTTAAGAAAATGAGGCCAATTTATAGTGTAAATTTGGCTCAATCAGTCTCATTCGGAGATGGTCTGCGATAGTAGCATTATTGCGGACCCGGGCTTGGCAACGGATGCGAGGGCCCACCTCATGGATGGAGTGGAGACCCCGGGAATGCAGGAGGAACACCAGGAGCTTCAGCCCTCGGAACCTCCAGATATCGTTATGGCCTCGTCCGGACCCCGAACCCTCTCGGGGTTGTAGTTCCCGAGTCCCCAGAGGGGCCAGGGGAGGAGGAAATCGGGAGCATCGAGGATGCTTCGATGTGACGGCCGAGTTGTTTGAGTTTCTTTATGACGATTCTGTTCTGGAATTGCCAAGGGGCAGGGAACGGGATTCCAGGCCCTCTTGTGGCACCACATTCGAACATACAATCTGGGTATTTTGGCTCTGATGGAACCTTGCATTAGCGGAGATCGGGCTCACAATGTTATTAGTTCCCTCGATTTCGATTTCTCTTTCCGCATAGATGCCGAAGGCTTCTCTGGCGGTATTTGACTCTTGTGGAAGGCTTCTTTTGACATCTCGGTGGTTGTAGCCCACAAGCAACTCCTGCACACCTCGGTCACGATAGGAGCCCACACTTTCGACTTGACAGTTTTTTATGCTAGCCCTCAGGCGTCTTCGTAATCCCTCTTCTGGCAGCTGTTGTCCTGGATCGGGGACTCTATCTCTCGCCCCTGGGTTGTGGGTGGCGATTTCAATGCGAAATTGGACATTTCGGACAAGAGGGGAGGAGCCCCCTCAACCCGCGTGATTAATCGGCAATTTCGTGACTGCGTGCATAGGTGTGGCCTCCATGATTTAGGTTTTATCGGCTCGCGGTTCACGTGGAGGAGAGGACTCATCCAGGCCCGGTTTGATCGCGTGCTCTGTTCGTCGAGCTGGATGCGAACTTTTCCTCAGGCTGTGAATAGACACTTACCCTTTCTTGGGTCTGATCATCGTCCGCTACTCCTCACCTTTCTCAGTTTCCCGCCGCGAACCCTTGGGGCCTGCCCTTTAGGTTCCAGAATGCCTGGCTTACTCATACCGAGTTTCCTGCCGTGGTGGCTCAGAATTGGGGCCCTACGGAAGGCCCTCTGAGTGGCCACTTATCGAATCTAGCTACTCAACTTTCGTTTTGGAACAAGCATAGCTTCGGCCATATTTTCCATCGAAAGAAGAAGCTGCTTGCTCGACTGGAAGGGCTCCAATGGGCCTTGACGGTCGCTCCTACGGAGTCGCTGTTAGTGTTGGAAAACGAGCTGAGTCGAGACTTGAATCAGGCCTTGTGTTAGGAGGACTTGTACTGGCACCAGCGAGCCCGTTGTGACTGGCTTTCTAAGGGCGATCGGAATACCTGGTACTACCATACTATCACCATGACCAAACGCAAACGGCTTAGGTTCGCCCACCTCACTGACTCTAACGGGCAAACTGTCCACGACCCGGATCACATTAGCCGCCTTGTGCAACAGTACTTTCTCCAACTCTATTCCCAGGACGTAGCGGCTCCTTCACCTTTCCCCATCTCCGGCGCTTTCTCGTCCCTTCCATGGGCGCAACTCCAGGCTCTGTCTCTTCCGATCTAGGAGTTGGAGATTAAAACCGCAGTTTTCGCTATGAACCCTCATAAAGCCCTGGGCCCTGACGGGTATAATGCTACCTTCTTCCAATCTCAATAAGGGACGGTAGGGCCGAACATCATTTCCTTTATCCAGGTTGTGTTCCGTCGGGAGAGGTGGGACCTCGAGCTGAACCGTACCCTCCTGGTCCTTATTCCCAAGGTCCCTTCTCCTACTCAGGTTTTGCAATTCCGACCGATCAGTCTGTGTAATGTCCTATACAAGGTCATCTCTAAGGTCTTGGTGAATCGTTTGAAAGCGCACATGGCACGTTTAACGATGGAGAACCAATGTAGCTTTATACCGGGGAGGCAAATTATGGATAATATTGTTATAGCGCAGGAGGTCATTCATTCTATGCGAAAGAAGACTGGTAAGACGGGCTATCTGGCGGTTAAGGTGGATTTGGAGAAAGCCTATGACCGTCTGAGCTGGCAGTTCATCCAGGACACCTTGGTTGAGATTGGTCTCCCTGAGGACGTTATTTGGGTTGTTATGCAGTGCGTTTCGACTACAACCCTACAAATCAATTGGCAAGGCACGGTTTTAGCGCCCTTCCGTCCTTCGAAGGGACTACGGCAATGAGATCCCCTCTCTCCTTACCTGTTTGTCCTCTGTATGGAGCGCCTGGGGCACCTTATAGCGCATGAAGTGGGCAGTGGTCGGTGGAAGCCGATCCAGCTTAGCCGTCGCGGCCCTCCTATTTCCCATCTTTTCTTTGCGGATGACCTCGTGCTGTTTGCCGAAACGACGGCCTCACAGACGAGGGTCATAGCGAATACTCTTGACACCTTCTGCAGGGCGTCCGGCCAGAAAGTTAGTCATGCTAAGACTCGCATCTTTTTCTCCAAGAATGTCCCTTGGGAGATGATGAGGAGGCTTAGCCAAGACCTCCAGGTGACTCGTACTGATAATCTAGGTCGCTACTTAGGGGTTTCTTTAATCCACGAAAGGACGACCCGACGTACGTACCAGCACGTTCTCGACACGGCCCATCAAAAGCTTTCGGGCTGGCGAGCTCGTATGCTCTCTCTGGCCGATAGGGTTACGTTAACTCAATCGGTCATTTCGGCGTTGCCTATTTTCACCATGCAAACGGTGCGCCTCTCTCGCTTGTTGTGCGACGAGATGGAAAAACTGATGCGGGACTTCATCTGGGGGACTTCCCACGACAGACGGAAACTCCATCTTGTTGACTGGGATATCATTTGTCAGCCTAAGAAAGCGGGCGGGTTAGGGCTTAAACGCATTCGACATACTAATGATGCGTTACTGGCAAAATTAGGATGGCCCTGCTCACGAAGCCCACTGCGTTTTGGGTCCAGCTGCTTCGCTCCAAGTATAAGTTTGAGGATTCCCCGATTCCCCTTACTTTGGCCCGCTGCGGAGCTTCAGTTATATGGTAGGGTATCTCCGCGACCTGACCGATCGTGCGTCAAGGTCTCAAATGGGAACTTGGGAATGGGAGCCGTATCCTTTTTTGGATTGATAACTAGTTAGCCGACTGGGGCCCCCACATTAGGGTCGCCCTCTCGCCTATTCCTGACAGTCTTCGCTTTGCCATTGTTGAGTCCTTTACGGACGCCTATGGCGGCTGGCGGTGGACGGATTTTCAATATTATCTTCCGACGGAGGTTTGCCTGGAGCTTGCACACTGTTGCCCAGAAGAGAACGCCATCAGGGTTGACACGGTGGTTTGGGCTCCGACAATGCATGGCAGATTCACGGTGGCTTCAGCGTACGATATGCTTACAGGGCAGTCTCGGGACTCCTCCTCCAAGCTTTGGGAGGTGATTTGGAAGTGGCCTGGTCCCCAACGAATTCGCTTGTTCCTCTGACTTGCGGCCAAAAACAAATTGCTGACTAACCAACACTGTGTGATGCGGCATCTCGCTTTAGATGACAGATGTTCGGTGTGTGGGCAGGTCGAGACTACAGTTCATGTGCTCAGGGACTGTCCGCGAGTGGCAGCTCTGTGGAGACAATTCCCTTGTGAGGTGATCTCCGCCCATTTCTTTCAGCAGGACGAGGCGACGTGGCTCCAAGATAACCTTACTAAGCAGGCCCGGGCGCATCAGGACGCGTGGGCCTCTGTCTATGGCGTCACCTGCTGGTTTCTTTGGCAGTGGAGGAATAAGAGTATTTTCGAGCCAGGGTTTTCTTGGCCGGTGACCGGGACCTGGATCGTTCTTGAGTATGTCAAATGGATCGCGAGGGCACGGTCTTTGGAGACCCGAGTCTTCCCCGCCCCGGGCCTTCCAGTGGGCTCCTTTGTGAGCTGGACTAAACCTTTAGAGGATGGGTTAAGGTTAACTCGAACGGCGCCGTCATGGCTCGGTCCAACCTGATCTCCACTGGCGGATTAATTCGAGATCGTCATGGGACCTGGTGTGGGGGGTTCCAACAGATACTAGGCAGGGGTTCGCCTCTCGAGGCGAAGCTCTGGGGTGTGTATGTGAGACTCACTTTGGCCTGGGAGAAAGGGTATCGCCGGGTTATTGCCGAAGTTGACTCCCTTGAAATGATTAATATCTTCTCTGATTCTACCATTGTGCTTACGGAGGTTTCTTTTTTAGTGACAGGTATCCAGGAGCTTCTCCGTCGGTCGTGGGAGATTCTCTTACAGCATATCTACCGTGAGGGAAACCAGTGTGCAGACCGCTTGGCCAACTTTGCACTCGTACTACGACTGGGTCTCTATACCCTTCAGGAGCCGCCAGAGTGCCTCCAGGACTTGCTCCGCCGCGATGCGGACAGCGTGTTGTATTCTAGAATTTGAATGTGTTTCCCTCTTGTACCAAAAAAAAAAAAGAAAAATGCTGCCAAACACACACCAAAAGAGAACACTGGAAAATTATAAATTGAGGATGTTTTAGTAGCTATTTGGTAACCTTTGCTTCTTCACCTATGGCTTCACTTAGTTTCAACTTTGTGAACTTTTGCAGATCTAGCTTCGACATGAGTTCTTTGCAAAATGTCCTACCTGCTACCCATTTGCCTGCTAGTCTACTTGGTGATGTCACACAACCATGGTTTCCTCAAGAAACGATGACAACTTACATTCCAAGTATACCACAAGGTACTTTCTCCTTAAATATTTTCTAGAGCCAAACCTGAAGCGCTGGGGAGTGACCCTTCTGTCCAGTAAAAGCTAAAAACTACACACATGGGCATGGCGACTGAGTGAGAGGAGGATGACCTAAATGTACAAATTAGAAATCTAATTGAAAAGTTATTTTTATTTTGATGATTTGAAAGAAGATTGATTGATGATTCAATAGTTATAAATATTAATTAAATGAAATTTACTAAATAATAAAATAATTCATAAAATATAATTTATTTTATTATGTTATAAAAATGTAAATGTACTAATATAAATATAAATAAAATAGTCTACAGAATTTCTTTAAAAATTGAAGCATTTTCTTTAAATTTGAACCTCCTTTTGGGGCATACGACAAATTATTAAAGTGGATCCTTTTCTTACTTTTATTTTATATACTGTTATCATTTTCATAAATATTTTAAAAACCATATAAAAAGTTAAAACAATAAGATAAGAAGTTTAAAATTTAAAATGTTTAATTTATATTAGATCGTGAAAATTAAACAGTTCAAAATTTTTACATTTAAACCGATCAAATTTTTGACTAAAATATATTTAATCCCTCGTATTTAATCCCTTAGTACGTTACGTCCCTTCTATTTTAAAAATGGACTTATTATTCTCTTTGACCATACTAATCAAAGGAGCTTAGAATTGAAAAAGATTTTTTTAAATTCAGTATTATAATGAAATCACCACAGCTGTACATGTTGCTTTTTTTGAATAAAAATACCTTTTTAGTCTTTTGTTGACTAAAATATATTAAACTCCTATATTTTTTTGCTTTATTTTATTATACCCTCTATTTCAAAAATAAAAATTATTTTAAGTATGAATTATATTTTGACCATTAATAAATAAAAAAGGAAAATTTAATAAAAATATGATTATCTTCACAATTGTACTGCAAAATCGTTAATTTATAAAAAATTAAAAACGTATTTATAAAACAAAATTATTAGTTAATAAACTGTAATGGATATTTTTTAAATTTTAAAGTCCTTTTATTGTTGATCGAAGGAGGTAATAAATTCATTTTTAAAATAGAGGGAGATATAACATACCAAGAGGTAAAACACAAGAGGTTAAATGTATTTTTACCTAAATTTTTTAATTATTGATTCTCATAAATGAGAATGTCCACCAATTGGCAATGTCGATTAAACTTCTAAGATAAAAAAAAAATTATCGAAATGTAAAATCTTTATGCGCTGCCAAACTTGACAACAAGTAAACATGGCTTGCTATTAATTACAGGACTAGATTTTCTGTCTAATTTTTATATTGTCTTTTTTTTTTTATGAATCTCAGCTGTTTATTTATGTAGATTTTACGTGGACCCTGTATAAATAAATATGGGACCTGTATAAATTAATGACTAAGATTTATGGGACAGAATAAGATACTATAAAATTAGACAGCGATCTGGACTCCAATTATAAGGATATTATAGTAATTGACTCTTTACACGTCGTAGCCGACAATAGTTGCCAGTGCTATTCAGTATCCGTTAAATTCGCAATTCACAGTCAAAGCGGTTGAAACATACTATGGCTTTTAAAATCTTCTCCTCAACTTAGAAGAAGTGAAGAGAGAGAGAGAGAGAAACAGAGAGAGGCCATTACTTCAACTACCTTATTAGAGGCCATTTCCACCGCCTTGTTCTTTCTTTTTCTTGTCTGGATCTTCAGCTAAACTAAGAAAGCAACCCAAATCACAACACAAGTCTGTTTCAAGATATGGTGTCTTACTTACCATCAGCCTCCGGATCCATTACCAAGCTTGCTTCTTTCACCATTTTGCTTGTCTTCATCCTTTCTTGCTTCTCTTTCACATCTACAGGTTAGTCTTGCTTCTTTACTTTAGGTCTAATGATGTAATCTTGAGCTTTTGACTGTTTTTCTTTTTCATTTCTTCTCTCATCCACTGTTGACTTTGGTTGATTGAAGGTTTAAGAGGCATTGTAGTCTTCCAGGACAAAGTGATTTGTAGTATCCAAGGCATTTGTGTTCAAATCTGCTGCAAGAGAAACTTGGTTTTCCATCATACTGTTTCACGTTATAATCCTGAAGTTTCTGTTTGCTGTGTTTTCATTACTTTGATCTATAATATATTACTGCTGGCTGTATGTTTCAGCAAAGATATGATTTCCTGCCACTCTTAAACTCAAAACTTGAACATTTGAATTTGGGCACTTCGTCCACGTACTTCTCCCTTCTGCCGTGTGGTGAACTTTGTTTCTTTTGTCATCTTTGGTCCTGGCTGCTTTGACTACTAGTGGATTCGACTGGAAACTTTTTAAATCTTGGATACTCAACTTCTCATTGAGCTGTTGAATTAATTATTTGCAGAAGCCTATGTTCCTCTCGATCCAAATGGAAACATTACGATCAAATGGGACATAATGAGCTGGACACCAGATGGCTATGTTGTAAGTACTAGAAAAGGATACAATTGTCTGTTTGTTTTAAGCCTTACTGTGAGAGATTTCTTGTCACAACCATTACTACAGTGGGATACCCCAGCCCTGGTATCTGTTTCCTTATTCTGCAGAAGAGTCCTGTGAATTTTTTTGAGTTCATTTAACTGTTATCACTGTTGGATAATAGGTTTTTCAGTACTCATCAGTTTGGTTAATAGGTTTTCTACGTCAAAAGATTCAGGAATTCGGTTATCTCTCTTCTTTTCAGCAAAATTTTATGGAATTCATTCTAGTTCATGTATCACTTGTTAATGTTTCCTCTGTCCCTTCCCTGATTGTCTAATATGTGTTGCATCATTCTTATTTGTGTTTGGCAGGCGGTTGTTACAATGTACAACTTCCAGAAATTTCGCCGCATTAAAGCACCAGGGTGGACATTGGGTTGGAGATGGGCGGAAAAGGAAGTAATTTGGAATATGGTCGGAAGTCAAACCACTGAACAAGGGGATTGTTCTAAATTCAAGGGAAACATCCCCCATTGCTGTAAGAAGGATCCAACTGTTGTTGATTTGTTGCCAGGAACTCCTTACAACCAACAGATTGCAAATTGCTGCAAAGGGGGAGTACTTAGTTCATGGGGCCAGGACCCCTCCACTGCTGTAGCCTCTTTTCAAGTTGCTGTGGGTGCTGCTGGAACCACAAACAAAACTGTCAGGGTGCCAAAGAACTTTACTTTGAAAGCACCAGGGTCTAAATATACTTGTGGTCCTGCAAGGATTGTGAGACCGACTAAATTCATATCAGCCGACAAAAGAAGAGTTACTCAAGCTTTAAGTAAGTGATCAACCTACAATTTCTATTGAAAGTTATAATTGAAACCAGTTCACTAAATTACTCTAAGGATCATATAACGAAGACATACTGGTTTTCACTACAATTTTAAGACTAATGGAGTTGAAAACTGTATATATCTTTATTTGTTCAAAGTTTTCATATTACCTTCTTATAATAGCCTTTTGTTGTTAAGTTAGTGATTTGTTTAGGCCAAATATTAGAGCATGATTTGATGACTGCCAATTACTACTCTTTCTAGTATATGACATTATTCATTGCGATAAAAGCATGTGCTTAACAAGGATTCCCTTCTGTTATGGCAGTGACTTGGAATGTTACTTGCCAATATTCATAATTTTTGGCTGCGGAGACACCTGCCTGCTGCCTAGTAGGTTGCCCAACTTGTGCTTGTGGTTGTCAAAGCAATAAAACATTATTTCGGAGCTGCGTTGAGTAAGCTTTTAAGTAATTTCTTAACATTTTAATGAACTTTGTAATTGAACAAATAATGGAGAATGTTGAAAGATGTACTTTCTATTTAATGTTTTTTCTGAAGTTATTTTTTATTAAGTTGAGAGTAATGAAATTGATTTGTGTGAGAATAAGAAATGCTTTAGGTGTGGGGAAATTTGATAAATACTAAATAGACTATATTTTTAATCTCATATTTAATGCATTTTTCTTTTTTATTTGAGAGTTTAAGGGCTAAATTTTGTTGGTACTTGGATTAGATGATCCCTGGGATAGACCGAATAATGACTTTATTTTAACTTAATTTTTCTTTATTCTCATTGAGATTCAATTATGTTTTCTTAGTTATTCTTGAATTAATAAAGCTAGGGTATTAATTTATATATGATTTCATATCATTGACATTGAAAAATGTTTTTGTATAAATAGATCTACCATAATTGGAAAGAGTTGCATACAAACTTAGAAATAGGTAAATATAAATCCTCTAAATTATGGTTAAAACTTAATAGTAAAATTCACGAATCGATTAATGCAATTTTAATTAAATAGAAAGAGATTTCAGTTAATCAACCAAGAGTTAGGTGTTAATAATCTTGAAAAAGATATTAACATATGATAGGAATTTTCGCAACCCAATAAACCATAGATTAAATTAATTAGTAAAATCATGATTACATGAGAAGTCCTTAGAGGATTCAAAGTCCAACTAGTATTATCTTCTTTTATTATTTCTAAGTTTAATCTTGGTTATAGTTAGTCAATTTTGTTGATTTATTATCTTCGCAATAATTTGTTAGACTAGATAATAGAAAAATAGTAAATACAAGTAATTATAGTCACGTGAAATCAACTCGTACTTATTAGTACTAGCTACAGCTACACCGTACAATCGGAGTTAATAACATAAAATAACATATCATTCGTCCACACTATGGGTGCAAGTTACTGATATATCATTAATTTCCTTTGCTTGCAACTATTCTCTGCCCAGTTTGCATAGGAAAGGCCATAGCATCTCCTCGTTTCTCTTTGGTTTTTGCTATATTTTGTTGTTGTACTACTTAGAACGATTATGAAGCATACACGTATCATCCCTGACAGTGGCTCCGTGCTCAAAATGTTCAATCTTACCGTTCCAAATACAACGTCATCTAGACCCAAAAAAAATTGTGGGTTCTCTTTGTCTCCTGCTTCTTTCTTATATTGCATTTACATCCGTTGTAAGTACACACTGGTACCGATTCATAATTGATCAATTCATCTCATATTGCCTTCAATTTTTTTTGAAATATGAAATCACCCTTTGTCCTTCCTGCTGACAATTTGCAATATCTGACTTTAACTGCTGAATTCCCATTACAGAATCTTTTCCTCAGATCTTCCCACAAATGTTTCATGGTCTCTGCATATGTTATGGTCGAATGTAGTTTTGGTTCTATGGTGTTCACTGTCCATGAGATCAACGTGGACTGAACGATATGGGTGAACCGGATTATGAGGGAACTGGACTGTTAACCATTGAAAGTAAAAATCGACTGGTTAAAACCCTGAACCATATTGGGTTATGTCTTTCTTCCTCTCTCTCATAAATTTTCGTTTTTAAACTGCATCTTCTCTTTGATAACTGCATCTTCTCCTCAATCCTCCTCCCCTCTTTGCTCTCTCTTGGCTCCTTTCTACTTCAGATTTTCCCGTTCCCCCTCTGTTTCCTTTTCAAACGATTCATTATCAACTCAACGAAGCAGCTTCGATGTTTTACCACAATCGGCTGCAACTCCTTCAATACCCAAATGGGAATTCTGTTATTGTGTTCTTTCTAACTAGAAGCAACAACGAGCAAGTTGGGCTCTTAGTGGTTTCAGTTAAAGATAAGAACTTGAGCTATGAGGGATCACGATGGCGGTAGTTTTATATCCAAAAAGAGTTTTGAGTGAAAGGATTGTCGGAATCTTTATCAACCCAATTGAGGATTTTCTTACGAAAACGTAAAAAAACGCAGAAAATTAACGCAGAGAAGAAGAAGAAAGAGACTTCTTGCTCTTGTATAACCAGAGGCACGTGGCTTTTCACAAGAGTTGAATTACGTGGTTTTTATAAAAAGTTGCATTGAGAAGAATGACTACTGCTTTTGTCTTATTATATTTAATGTAACTTTTGAATAGGACGAAAACCGGCGAACTTGTGAACTGGATCTTAATTATATGAACCGAACTTATAAATAAGGTTAATTGAACTTACTGAACCTGAAAAATTAAGTTCATAATTCAGGTTCAGGTTCAGGTTTAAGTTCAGGTTTCTAACTTGTGGTTCTATATTAACCGAACCTAAACTGAACATATAATAATTAACTGAATCGAACCGAACCTAATTTATAGGTTTAGGTTTACACCTGAACCTGAAACACCCAAAAAATCTATCATATATTTAGATATAATTTAAGAAGACATTAATAATAATAAATTCACTAGTATTTACTATATTAATTCTTGAGTAAAAAAAAGAAGAAAAGGAAAAAAGAAACTACTTTAATTGTATGTTATTAAACGTTAATCTTGAACATTACTATTATAAGTAACAACTAATACATAATACTCAATATTTCTACTTCAAATAGTAACTAATATGTGTCAAAGTTATTGATCCAAGTATTAAACTATTAATAAAAAAATCATTGACTAAAATAATATGATCATTTGGAGATTAATTAAAGAAATTAATAAGTGTAAAACACATTTATTAAGAAATCTTACAATTTTAGTTTTTTAAGGCATATATATTAGCTTAGATATTTATGAGATATTATAAGCATTAAACAAGCAAGTAATACTAATTCTTAAAAATATATAATATAGTTGCTAATAAATAATAAGAATATTATAATATTGTCTTGTACAAATACAAACATAGTTTTATTTATTAGAAAGGAATGAAAAATGAGTTGATTTAGTAATAG
>JAOSBM010000007.1:11864321-11885300 GCA_027568955.1 Erythroxylum tenue
CCAAGCAAATTTACCAATCACTTTTTGGGGTGATGCGTTGCTAGCAGCCACCTATGTACTTAATCGTGTGCCCACGAGATCAGTTACTAGCACACCATATAAGTTGTGGACTAGTAAGAGACCTGATGTGTCAAGTCTTAGACCTTGGAGGTGTGTAGCCTATGTTCATGATCTCTCTCACAAACATGGAAAATTAGGCCCAAGAGGGAGAAAAAGTATTTTATTAGATACTCAGAATACTCAAAAGGATACATGTTCATTGGTGAACAAGGTAATAGAGGTGTAACTGAATTTGAATCACGAGATGTAACATTCTTAGAGAATGATTTTCCCAAGCAAGGCGAAATAGGTAAAGAACTATTGTTATATAAGTCGCTTGATCAGAATAATTCTGTTATGAAAAATTAAGATGAGGAACTTCAACCAAGTGGGAGCAATTCTACAGAAAGGTTCTCTATGATGACTGATTCTAGTGGGAGCAATAAGATCAATCATAAATTTATTTATGATGAACCTTATTTAAGACGAAGTAATCGAGGAATAATTCCCCGACGTCGTTTTGAGATTAAAGGAGAAATTAATATGACTGTTCTACAAGAGGAAGAAGAGCTAAGGAATGTAAATGAGGCTCTTACTGGCCTTACTAAAGAAGAATGAATGAAAACAATGAAAGAAGAAATGGATTCTTTAAGCTCCAATCAAGTATGGGACTTGGTTGACCTCCCTGAAGGACGTAAAGTAATTGGGAACAAGTGGGTTCTCAAAATTAAGCGAAAAGCTAATGGAAATATCGAAAGATATAAGGCACATTTTGTAGCAAAAGGATACACACAACAGGAGGGAATTGATTACGATGAAACTTTCACCTGTTGTCAAGTTTGCTTCAATCTATCTTATTCTGGCTATAGTAGCCAGTATGGATCTTGAATTACGTCAAATGGATTTAAAAATTGCTTTTCTTAATGGAGAATTAGATGAAGAAATCTATATGGAATAACCTGAAGGTTTCATTAAGGCAGGCCAAGAAAATAAAGTATGTCGGTTATTAAAATCAATTTATGGCCTGAAACAGTCTTCAAGACAATGGTATATTCTTTTTCATAACGTAATAATTTCGTATGATTTTCAAATGATCGATGAAGACCATTGTGTGTATGTTAAGAGATCCAAAGATAAATTTGCGATTGTATCTTTATACGTGGATGATATAGTGATTGCTTGTAATGACTGTATGTTTTTTACGCAAATCAAAGATTGGTTATCATCTAAAATTGAAATGAAAGACATAGGTGAAGTGGCATACATTCTTGGAGTCAAGATTTCAAGAGATCGTTCGAAGAGATTGTTATCGCTTTCATAAGCGATGTACATTCAAAGAATTCTTGAATGATTCTGTATGCAAGATTTCAAACTAATTGATAATCCTATTGCTAAAAATGAAGGCCTTAGTGAGAGAAATTGCCCGTCAATGCCACAAAAATGGGAACAAATGAAGAATGTTGCCTACTCTAGTGCAGTTGGAAGTCTTATGTGCGCAATGATGTGTACAAGACCAGATATTTGTTACGCTATTAGGATGGTGAGAAGATATCAATCAAATCCAGGCCAAGCACATTGGAAAGCAGTAAAGAGAATATTGAGGTATGTAAAGGGAACTGTGCATTATGCATTATGTTATCAAGGCAATGATTTACGTATACAAGGGTATACAGATGTAGACTGGGGAGGAGATTTAGATGAAAGAAAATCTACCTCAGGATATGTATTCTTACTAAACCATAGAGTAATATCATGGAAAAGTAAGAAATAATCTTACGTTGCATTATCCACAATGAAAGTTGAATTTATAGCATTCTCAACTACAGTACAAGAGGCTGTGTGACTTCATCGACTCTTAGTGTATTTAGGAGTCATTAAAAGGGAAATTAATCTAGTGACCATCAACTGTGATAGTCAAGCTCCAATCGTTTATACAAAAGACCCCAAATTTCATTATAAGACAAAGCATATAGATACCAAGTATAATTATGTGAAAGATATAGTTGCACGAGGAGAAGTGAACATGAAATATATATCTACGCGAGATATGATAGCAGACCTAATGACAAAGCCAATTTCCAGAGATGTATACAATGGGCATGTAAAGTCACTAGGACTATATAGATGTTGAAATATACTGATAAACATTTCTCTATGAATGTTCACTCAGTCTAATGTCATATGTTTGGATATAATGTATGATGAAAATTATACATTGTGTATCATTTGATTCATGAATATATGTGTTTGTGTATAAATATATTTTGGGATGAATTATAAGTATATGAGACACATTATAGATTGGCCTTCTCATACGGGAAATCACCTCTAGTGTTTTATGCTACCTAGAGATGAGGCATGTTTAAAGTTTATTATCTAGGTGATAATTGAAAGCGAGAAACTTAAACCATAAATGCCACAAAGAAATTGGTTCAATTTGATTTGTTAATTACTATATTTGTCTTACATTGCTAGATGTGAGTTCTGAACAATTTTTTGAGTAGATAAGTGAACTCAAGTTAAACATTGAGTATGTTTGAACTATCACCTGCACGGTATTTCTTGAATGAAAGAAATTCAAGTTAAACGAAGTGGGTAAATACCATAGCACATGACTCGTATCATGTGTTCACAACTGACCACAAAAAGGGATTAATGTAAGTCTCCAGAACTCATCTTACATTGTGTGATACCCTTCAGGTTGAGAAGAAGCTCATCATATACTCTTATGACTCTTGTTTCATTATTGAGATTTGAATTTAAGGTTTGCTACTTTAGATTATTGCCAAAAGATCATGCAAGATGCGATCCTATTGAATAATTATAGGAAAACAAATTAAATTTAATTTAAAAGAGAATTGAGAATAGAGGAAGGTCATTTTTTTTGAAGATCAATGACTCGCATGAAAGTATTCATAGATGATCATCATCTCTTTAGTAGAGAACTTGAATTCAATCATGACACAAGAAACTAAATAAGATCAAAGAAAAGTGCAAATGCGAGATATGACCTAGGGTATATATCATACAATGTCTACTCAAAGACACTTAAGTCCTAGGATCAATTTGTTAATCGAGATGTCATATACTCTTAACAGATATATGGCAAGGTACTCTCATTGTATGTTGGTTACACCAGTTATTGAATAAGTATGAGCACTGCAGAGTTTGTTTTTAATGAGATTAAACCTATCATGTATGAGTGGGAGATAATGAATAATATACATCCATGAAAGGTATAAAAGTCAATGCTCTTGAAATAATTACCAAAGGTAGTTATATGAAGAAAATAATGAACGAAACGTTGTATATGAAAGCATATCCACGTGTATTTGCTTCTAACATATCTGCGTGTATTTGCTTCTTCTGTTTTTTTTTCCCTTAAGTTTACACAAAGAAGAAGAATAACTCTAAAGTAAATTGGGAACAGAAAGTTGGCGGAATCATAACAAGAATGTAAGTATGTGATTTTTTATTTTATATGCATATGAACAGATAATGTTTGGCATAATCTCTATGACTATGTTTTATCTTCAATATTCTAACATGTTTGGTGTGTATGCCCCGGTTGAAAAGATAAGAGTTTAATCACTTTTTCTTGCGCAATTTATGATCAACTTCATTTTATATTGGCTTCTGATAATATGTTGGTTGTTTGTGACGTGCGTGAGCCTTTAACCAATTCTTAAACATTGAGTGTATGTATGAAGTAAGAACTTCCAAGTTTGCTGTCCTTAACCACCAAATTGCATTATTTAGCCAAAGATTAGGTAGGCAATTTCTTATAAATTATTTTCCCAAAACACCCCTTTTTTACAGCTCCACCGACAGCGAGCTGTCATCAACAGATCTATGTTTCATTTTTCCCAAACACGTGGTCTTAATTCCAATTCTGTCCCTAATACAGAACGGGTAAAGCTGGATTGCTATCAATCATAATTAGCTAAGGATATTATCGTAATTGACTCTTTACATGTCGTCGACGGACTACAGTTGCGAGTGCCACTATTGAACTGTTAAATTCGCGACTCACACTGTCACGCTTTCGGAGCGGTTGAGAACACATTGTAATGGTCGTCTCTTCAACGTAAAAGAAGTGAAGAGAGAGAGAGAGGCCATTACTTCCATTACCTTATTCTTTCCTTTTCTCGTCTGGATCTTCAGCTAAACCAAGAAAGCAACCCAAATCACATTCACAACGCAAGTCTGTTTCAAGATATGGAGTCTTACTTACCATCAGCCTCCGGATCCGTTACCAAGCTTGCTTCTTTCACCATTTTGCTTCTCTTCTTCCTTTCTTGCTTCGTTTTCACATCTACAGGTTAGTCTTGCTTCTTTAGTTTAGGTGTAATGATGTGATCTTGAGCTTTTGACTGTTTTTCTTTTTCCTTTTTATTTGATCTGGGGTCTGCTTCACTCATCCACAATTGACTTTGGTTGATTAAGGTTTAACTCTTTGAGGCATTACAGTCTTCCTACAGTCTTCCAGGACAAAGTGATTTGTAGTATCCAAGGCATTTGTGTTCAAATCTATTGCAAGAGAAACTGGGTTTTCTATCATACTGTTTCACGTTATAATCTCAAAGTTTCTGTTTGCTGTGTTTTCATTACTTTGATTTATGAGACATTGCTTTTGGCTATATGTTTCAGCAAAGATATGATTTCCTGCCACTCTTAAACTCAAAACATGAACATTTGAATTTGGGCACTTAATCCACGTGCTTCTCCCTTCTGCCGTGTGATGAACTTTGTTTCTTTTGTCATCTTTGGTCCTGGCTGCTTTGACTACTAGTGGATTGGAATGGAATTTTTTAAATCTTGGATATTCAACTTCTCATTGAGGTGATTTATTTGCAGAAGCCTATGATCCTCTCGATCCAAATGGAAACATTACGATCAAATGGGACATAATGAGCTGGACACCAGATGGCTATGTTGTAAGTACTAGAAAAGGATACAAGTGTGTGTTTGTTTTAAGCCTTACTGTGAGGGATTTCTTGTCACAACGTGCGTGTCTTACACATTACTAGAGTGGGATACCCCAGCCCTGGTATCTGTTTTCTTATTCTGCTGCAAGATTTAGTTACCTTCAGAGGGGAATATATAGTTGATTTGCAGACGAGTTCTATGAATTCTTTTGAGCTCATTTAACTGTTATCACTGTTGGATAATAAGTTTTTCACTCATCAGTTTGGTTAATGGGTTTTCTACGCCAGAAGATTCAGGATTTCGTGTATCTCTCTTCTTTTCAGCAAAATTTTACGGAATTCATTCCAGTTCATGGATCATTTGTTAATGTTTTCTCTATCCCTTCCCTGATTTATCTAATATGTGTTGCATCATTCTTATTTGTGCTTGGCAGGCAGTTGTTACAATGTACAACTTCCAGCAATTTCGCCACATTCAAGCACCAGGCTGGACATTGGGTTGGACATGGGCGAAAAAGGAAGTAATTTGGAGTATGATGGGAAGCCAAACGACCGAGCAAGGGGATTGTTCTAAATTCAAGGGAAACATCCCCCATTGCTGTAAGAAGGATCCAACTGTTGTTGATTTGTTGCCAGGAACTCCTTACAACCAGCAGATTGCAAATTGCTGCAAAGGGGGAGTGATTAATTCATGGGGCCAGGACCCCTCCACTGCAATAGCCTCTTTCCAAGTTAGTGTGGGTGCTGCTGGAACCACAAACAAAACTGTCAGGGTGCCAAAGAACTTTACTTTGAAAGCACCAGGGCCTGGATATACTTGTGGGCCTGCAAAGATTGGGAAACCGACTAAATTCATATCAGCCGATAAAAGAAGAGTTACTCAAGCTTTAAGTAAGTAATCGACCAACATTTTCCATTGAAAGTTATATATTGAAACCAGTTCACTAAACTCTGATGATCATATAAATCCTGTGGTGTTGTCATCCTCACTAAGACATACTGGTTTGCACTACAATTTTAAGACTAATGGAGTCAGAAGATTGTATATATCTGTCTTTGTTCAAAGTTTTCATAGTACCTTCTTATAATAGCCTTTTGTTAAGTTAATGATTTGTTTGGGCCAAATATTAGAGCATGCTTTGATGACTGCCAATTAGTACTCTTTCTAGTATATGACATTGTTCATTGCGATAAAAACATGTACTTAACAATGATTCCCTTCTGTTATGGCAGTGACTTGGAATGTTACTTGCCAATATTCACAATTTTTGTCTGGGAGGACCCCTTACTGCTGCGTTTCTCTCTCATCATTTTATAATGATACTATAGTAGGATGCCCAGCTTGTGCTTGTGGTTGTCAAAGCAATAAAACATTATCTGGGAGCTGTGTAGAGTAAGCTTTTAACTATCCTTTTGTTGCATATCTTGCTATCTCCTTCATTATGCTTATGGATGGTTTGGATCCTTTTCACTTAATGCATGTCACAGCCCAGACAGTCCACACTTGGCCTCAGTTGTCTCGAGTCCGAGCAAATCTGACAATGCACCTCTTGTTCAGTGTACCAGCCATATGTGCCCGATACGAGTCCATTGGCATGTCAAGTTAAATTATAAGGAGTACTGGCGAGTAAAGGTTTCTATTACGAATTTCAACTACCGCATGAACTATACACAGTGGAATCTAGTTGTTCAACACCCCAACTTTGATAACCTCACCCAGATTTTCAGCTTTAACTACAAGTCATTAACTCCTTATGAAGGTTTAAGTAAGTTAAAACTGCCATCTTTACATCTCTACTTTCATCATTTGTGTTATGAAAGCTTGCACAAGATTCTTATCTTTCCACTTTGCAATACAAAATTCTTGATTTGCAGATGATACGGCCATGTTATGGGGAGTTAAGTTCTACAATGATTTGCTATCACAAGCTGGTCCTCTCGGGAATGTACAGTCAGAACTGCTTTTCCAAAAGGATGCATCAACTTTCACATTTGAAAAGGGATGGGCATTCCCCAGAAGAATTTCTTTTAATGGTGAAAACTGTGTAATGCCTCCTCCAGATGCCTACCCATGGTTGCCAAATGGCGTTTCTCGGCAATTCGTGTCTCTCCTTCCTCCTCTCGTCACACTACTGGTGTATATGATTGCCTTTTTGGCTTAAACATGATTAGATATGTTAGCAAGGATATTTGTTGTTCCAACAATCTGAATTTTGGTACTGGTCCGTGAAGCCAAGTCAGTCCAGTTTATGGTGTTGGAATGAGAAAGTGCAGCAGGTTTAAGCAACAAATAGGTTTGCACTATAATGCTGCTCCACTTATCAGGGCTACTTATTGTATTGTGAATGCAAGTAACATTCTTTTCTTCATGATCAATTTTTGTCAAGAATGATTTCTACTTCAATATTTTTTATGTTACACTTTATGTGTTGTTTCCATATGTGTAAACAGGTACTCGTAGAATTTGCAATTATTATATTGATTTGTTCATGTTAATGTTCGTATACTTTTATAATTACTTTCCGTTACACTGTATCGTTATCAAACAACTTAAATGTCACATTCATGAAATGGAAGGTGAATAAACAGGACATGAAACAAGGCTCGAGAAAAAGAAACCATCAAATTTGCAGCTATGTATTATAAAGTTTCCCAGAAAATTTGAGGATGTGGGGTGAGGAATCACATGTATCTAATTAACACGATTAGTCGATACAGATAGCTAATACACACGAAATCGACGCGGTTGAATTGTTAACGCATGATATCGGTGCAGCTAAAATTGACAATGAATGACTGGTATATCTGCTACGAAAATTTGTGTGGCCTTTGCAAACCATTCTGCGTTATCAATCTATTTGTCCTTGGGAGGATGGATCACAGCATTGACAGCAATATCAACAGCAATGAAACTGACAAAGTAAAGAATGCAACTGGATTTGCATAGGCAGAATTTGGCAGATATGGATATGCGTCTGGTGGGGGTAGCATGCATTCATCGCCATTGAAATAAACTTTCCTAGGAAATGCCCATCCTTGCTTCAATGTAAAAGTGTTCTTGTCCTTCTGTAGAAGCACCTCAGACTGGATGTTTCCGAAAGGGCCGGCTTCCATCAAAAGATCATTGTAAAATTTCATTCCATAGAACATCCCTGTGTCATCTGCATATCAATAACTGAAGGATTTAATATCTGTAGGTAGGTTCCGTTAAGAATCGAGTTTCAGGGACTTACTGACTGATGCATATGGTACAAGAGGCTTGTAATCGAAACTGAAAACCTGGGTGACATTGTTGAGATTGGGATGTTGAATAACAAGTGTCCATTCAGTGTAGTTCATCCTGTAGTTAAAATTAGTTACAGCAATCTTGGCACGCCAGTAGTCCTTGTAGTTGACCTTCACATGCCAGTGAACTCTGACAGGGCACATATGATGGGTGCACTGGAGCAACGGTGTATTATCCTTCTTAGGCGTGTTTATTCCCTTCCTGCGAGCCTCCTTGGAGTTGCTCCTGCATTCACGGGGATTGTCAACTCTCAGTTCCAAGATTGTATAACCAAAAAGTTTTAACTGCGAAGATTAATATGTGCTTGTGGTTAAGCTAGTAGGGAACGAAAAGAAGTAGCTTACTTAATGCAGCTGTTCTTGTTATGGCAGCCGCATGCACAAGTCTGACAAGGAGTGATTGTTTCGTTGTAGAAAGATGAGAATGAAACACAGCAACTAGGATGCTTGGAGACCAGGAAAGGTGAGTAAGTGCATGTTACATTCCATGTCACTGCATAAAAGTAATATACGTTAAATTGAGTCCTGAATCACCAGTGTCGAGAAAATGCTTAGACCATTACCCTCTATGGCTCAATTGTATTCAATAGAGGAGGTTGAAAACTTCTCAAACCTCAATGGATGAATTCTACGCTTGCATCTAGGCATCTAAAATGTTGGAGGAAATGAGAACTTACTAAGTGCTTGGGTCTTACGCCTGCGATCAGGCGTGAAGAACATTGTGGATGGCACAATCTTTGCAGGGCCACAACTGTAGCCTGGTCCTGGTCCAAGCAAAGTGAAGTTCTTGGGAAGTTTTACTGTTTTGTTTGAGGTGCCAGCAAGTCCAACGCTGACTTGAAATGCTGAGACAGAACCTGCAGGATCCTGTCCCCAAGCTGACAACACACCTCCTCTGCAACAGTTGGTAAATTGCTGGTTATAAGGGACTCCAGGAAGCATGTCCACAACCGTGGGCGTCTTCTTACAGCAATGTGGTACGTTGCCCTTGAACTTGGAACAGTCACCTTGTTCTGTTGTTTGAGCCCCCACCATGGACCATATTACTTCTTTCTTCGCCCATGTCCATCCTAGGGTCCACCCAGGACTTATGATATGCCGGTACATTTGGAAGTTGTTCAATGTTACAGTAGCCTTGAAGAATTTGATGAAAGACAGATTATTTATTAGTTTACATGTACCCTGTTAGTTTACTTACTGGATTTAAGGGAAAATGACGAAGGCAGCACGAATCCAGGATTTGAGTCTTGGGGGGCAAGAAACTTAAACCACAAATATGTTTAAATTGCTTTAAATGACGAGTATACTCACCACGTAGCCATCTGGTGTCCAAGACATTATATCCCATTTGATAGTTATATTTCCATTCGGATCGAGCGGATCATATGCAGCTACAATCACAAAAGAGAAAGCAACATTAATGCATGAATAGACTGAAGCACAGATTCATGAGTGAGATGCAAATAGTAATTTCCAAGCTGATAATCTGAGAATGATGTTTACCGGCATATGGAAGCATCATAAGAGCTAGACCAATCAGGAATATGACCTTCATTTCTGTAAACAAAGAGAACTTCTGGCTTTCTGCTTCCAAGGTGATTTTCTGATGAGTCTCTGCAGACCTGTTGAAGCCCATTACCTGAGGCTCACCAAAATGGAAAACCCCCTACCGAGGACTTAATGTTGCAGCATCATCACCTCTGAAGAAGACCAAAATGAAAGCTATTGCCTGGAGATGTCTCACCTACTGGTTGTTAGGTGCGTCGTGAGATTAGTTTTCGTCTCTCCTTAAGCTTCTGCTACACTTATCATCTCGTTTAGGCTATAAATTTGCCACCTCCTGTTTCTGCATCTTGAAGCAAAAGTTTTGGCGAGAAATGATGGGGAAGCTGGAGGTTGAACACAACAGCTCAACGGTCCATCACTGTCAGACTGGTGTTAACCCTCACATGTAGAAGCTTACAAGCATTGGACTTACTTTGTTATTACGTCTCCATCCAACTCAATTTGCCTTTTCAACATTCTATAAGTTTGGTGCTCGCGATAGTCTTTCTGTGGACACAAAGTTAACACTGCCAGACAAGTAATGGATTCTCTAGTTTCTTACGTTCTACCTTTTCAGTTCTCTCCTGTTATCGGTTGACAACTCAAAAAGGTTGGAGCAGTAAAATGATAATTGATCAGTGATGCACCAAAAACTCAACATACTTGCAGAACAGGCGGGCTGTTTTAATGATCATCCGCTGAAAGGATGCCAATATACAGATTCAATTTCCCTTCAGTGACAATATAACTATAATGCGCCATCTCTCCAATAGCTTAATTGTTGTATAATATGGAGGAGTTGATTTAATTGAATTTATTAGAACCGGACCCCATCTATAAGCTTTGAGAAGGTTACGGTTACTAGAAGAAACCTGAGGTATAATTTGACAATATTTTAAAGAAAGCTGGACATAGAGTAAAGCTTCCAACCTTGGGTAGCAATGTTGCATGGGAATAGGACATTATTACATGTTGTTGGTGTGTCACTTTGTTATTCTACCTTTAAGTCAAGCAGTTGGTTCAATATCCTCTTTGAAGCTACCAAATTCGATGGCCTAGAAGCTTATTCCAAGCTATTTGTATATTTGAGAAACATTTGAACAGCTCTTTTTTCAAAAATCCAGTCTACAGAATGCGAAGAGGCATTCAAGATTGTAGTCAATGATCGACAGGGAACCCCTTGCTTTTGGCTTATTCATACGATCTGAGAGTTTGGTTAATATACTAAATGCAATATAACGTATAGCCCATGAATTTAGGACTTTGGAGAAGAGTCTAATTAAAAAGTTTGTAGATTCTTAATGATTATAGATTATTATCTCTTTATCTTTAAGCTTGGTAACTGGGCCTGAGCTCAGGTCGGACTAAGGCCTAGGTTATCACTGGCTGGGCTCGGGCCTGAAAGCCCCAGGCTCGACCCATTAGACCTGACCTGACACATTATCATTCCTATTTATCAAAAATTTTCAATTTATGGGAATGTCATAAAATTTCAATTTTCTAGATCGGTCTCCCAATATCACTCGAAAATAAAGAGTCCACTGTTAGACCCCTAAGTCCAGACTACGGAATCGTGCAAGTGTTGACGAGTCTTGGCCAATGCTTGGCATGCAGGTCGGCACGAGAAACATATGTTGACGAGGGAACAAGGCGAAGTCTTGCGAATTGGTGAGCAAAACTCGAGGAAATTGCGAAGTAGGCGAGGGATGCGGGAAGTATCAGCCCAGATCTCGAGAGTAGGCAGATTTGATATGTGTGGGCACGCGTAGACACTTATTAGCGAAAATCTTTGACAAGACGTAAGATTCAGAAGTGAGGTTGCACGAAGTTAGCAAACTAAGTTATGCGAGACCCGAGGGTGCACGAGAATGTGCAAAGGTATGTGAGACCCTGCGAGGATGCGTGAAGGCATGAGAGCGCGATGAGATACATAAGCACTTGACTTCGGCGAGGCAGGTCGAAGGTATGTGAAATATGCGAGGTTTTTTACTAACTCAGATTGTGACTTGCACTTAGTCATAGAGCGACGAGACTCCACTATGAGTGAGCTTGATCGTGGAAGATGGACTTGTCCATGGACGTGCATTGATGGATTTATCTTCGGATAGGCCATGGTGAAAACACATCAGCAGTGACGTGGCAACTGTGAATGATGTGGCAGATAAGATCACATTAGATGACCATTAGTTTCAAGAGATAAAGATCACATGAAAGGATCATCTGAAGATAGACGAGATCTTCTTGGATAAGGATAATCATTCCTAGATAGGATAATCTTTTATCTTGTTAATGTGATATAACTTAATCCTATTAGATATCATAAGATCGTGATCTTAGCTAGTAGAGTTCTATTAGGATTCTATCTTAGTCATCTAGAGGAGCCTATAAATAGCTCATTAGAGGTGAGACCTATTTTGTAGCACCCCACTCTCGCAAGATGTTGGGCCCGTGTTTTGTGTACCGGAGAGATGAACCTCCCAACTTCAGTACTTCAAGTGAGCACGCGACCACAACCTTAATTAGTACTGTCCTCTTTGGTCATAGGTGGAATCCACGATTCGAACCCACGACCTCAAGATTTTATGGTTATCTAGCAACCCGCCTCTCACCATTGAGCCAGTCGCGTGCTCACTTGAAGTACTGAAGTTGGGAGGTTCATCTCCCTGGTACACAAAACACGGGCCCAACATTAAAAGGCCCGCACGTCGCGACGAGATCCTTGACGTCGCGACGTTGCCAGTTGCTTCCGTGGGAGTTTTTCTTCTAAATTAATATTTCCAATTCTTTCCTTCACGCATGGGTTTCAGGGTTCCGCGTCAGATGTTGGGCTTCAGAAACGGGGTCCAACACAAGACATGTATCCAACATCCTAAGTGATGTCCAAACACATGCTCCACAAGGGTGGCATGCTAGAATAATCAAACAATTGAAACTCAGCACAAAATTTTCAAATTTATCATACACGTATGCGGAATCCATAATCAATTGGGCCCATTATATTCATAAACTTTTTCAATCGTAAGGGTTACAATCATTTCACAAATCATCCAAATTTCCTTAGTCACTAGGGCCCATTACAGATACAAAACACTTAAATTCATAATTGTTATTACATTACAAGATCATTTACAAACATTTCCCATTTGGAAATTTATTATAAAATAGAAATATCTAAATACACATTTTATAATACTTCTAACTACATATTTGGATACATAACAATGAACTACATATACAGACGCGAACTGATCCCGACTTCTATCTCTCACTTGAATGTAGTGGCTATACTTCCGTTTGCCTAACGGGTTAACTCTTCTGAGCCTGAAAAAAATTACAAATTTTGGGTGAGTTTTGCAAACTTAGTAAGTGACCATCTTCGATGGCTCACTCAATTACATAACACATCACATCATATTTTCATACAATTTACATCACTTCATTTAACATATAGCATCACATTTAGAGCAATCAATTTAATCATTTCAAATACACATATCACTTATAATGTAATGCGCATGAGACTCACTTTCATTTATTACTTTGTTGTGACCGAGTGCCTAATTACTAGCTTATATCCTTTAGTGGATACCTAGCTGTATTAAATAATGTCTCATATCCCTTAGTAGATACCGGGTACATTCACAACTGAGCGTGAGGCTCTTTTTTCACAGTCTGAGCTTTAAGCTCCTTTTCACATTCTGAGCATTAAGCTCTTTTTTTATGGCTACTCCGGTCGCAACTGTCTTTATCTTTCATGCATTCATGTAATGTAATGTATCAAATTTTTATATTTTCAGTCAATCATATGATTGCACATTCACATATTTTCAATCAGTTACATGATTTCGGATTCACAATCACTTTCACATTCATCATCGGACCTTGATCCGGCATTCAACAATTAAGTTGAGAAAACACTTATTTCTTTTCATTCACATACAAGTAGCGCTTCAATATCACATTTATGCACCAAGTCTCAGACCTTCATTGTCCGGCATCAACGTAAGCAAATCACATTCATATCAATTATATTCACATTACATAATAGTCATAACCGTAGTCATTCAATGCAGAAATTGAAATAAGAAGAAACACTTAAAGTAAGACCATCTAGGTTGACTCACAGTACGCTCTAGATTAACATTAGCTTCCATGATCTAGAAATGTTTGAATGCGACATTTAACCTGCTCATCCAAATTATGCAACACGCACATTGCACACACTCACATTAATAATTTTGCACAATTATATGCATTCATTTATGCACAAATGTGTATACAGAATAAGTACAATGCATGCTTAATGACAATCCCGGGTATATTATCCAATTTCACATCTTACGCTCATTTTTATTTCATAATTCAATCACTCATCATTTATTTTCTAGCATTATTTGCTCTCATAATAACAATTTCTCATTCACTTTAGCTTGATACCCATTACTCCTCTCCTTTGAATCACAACTACAATCATATGAATATCCTTATTTCCTATTATACACATGTCTTTGACACTTTAATACCAACAATTCATTCACTAATGTTATTCGAGCATTATATAATCATACAATATCCCAACTCTCATTCTTACTTATAATTTCTCCAAATTTTCAAACCTTCGAGTCTATTTTTCATGAATATTTTGACAAGGAAGATGAAGTAATTTGATAACACTTTCTTTTAGAAAAATGTTCTCCATTGTCTTAAGTTTCTAATGACACCAAAATCATTCTATTTGGTTCAGTAATCTGAAAGTTATATGCCAAACATTGTCAGACTATTCTTATACTGAAACAGTGCCTATACTTAACTTCCATCCAGAAATTAAAATTCTTAGAGACTGAATTAAAATTCAATTTCATCAAAAAATTTGTAGCCCTATGTATCTAGTTTACTCCAAATCAAAAACCATCTTATTTGGATAACTAGAGAAGAAGTTATAGGCAAAAGAAGGAAGGATGTTCAGTGAGCAAAAAGCAAGCAAGATTGTGCACTTTTAATCTTTAACAAAATAAGTCACAGCCATGCATCATTAGTGCACGGCAGTGCATTCCAACATAACTATGTCATGGGCATGCAACCTTCACGTAGGCTCGTGCACACCAACAAGTAACGGCTGTGTATCCTTAACTCACGGCCGTGCACACTCACTCAAACCAGTTCTAAATTTTTCGTTCAATCTCTCCCAATGATTTCAGACGATTCAGATTTTTGGTGGAGAGGTAGAGCCAAGTGTTTCGAGTCCAATGGTTCATGTCCCATGTTATTTGGAGGTTGGGAGAAGAAGTTATAGCCAAAATAATGAAGGATGTTTGAAAATAGTCTCCCTTCAGTAGCCATAGAAGTCACAATTGTGCACGAGCACGATCGTGAGTTTCCTGCAGGATTCAAATGTCGCGATCATGCTCCAGCACGATCATGACTTTCAAACTCAATAGCACGATCGTGCTTTTCTTTCTTCTTCCTTCCTCCGACTGCATATTCTTCTTCCCTTCTTCTTTTCATTCCTTTTTCTAAATCCAACCTTTCTAATCTACATTTTCCTTTATTTTCACTTCATTTCGACTCTTATTAAGCTCTAATCATTTACAAACAACTCTAGAATCCATGATTAAGACACAACATCCAAAACCAACACCCATTCATGCATGTTCTTCAAGTTTTTTGCACTTTCCTTTTTTTTTTTGCATTTTTGTTCATCTTCTTTTCTTTTCTTTTCTTTCACTCTAACATTTCTAACTTATATCTACTCCATTATCGACTTCCGTTCAACTAAAATCACTCATAAACAAAGCCAAAATCTAGATTGAAACACAAACATTTAAAAAATCAGATCACCATTCACGCATTTTCTGCATTTTTCCTTCATTTTTCTACAATTCCATTTTAAGCATATTCTTCATTCTCTTCCTCTAACTTTCACCTTAATCATTCATTCTCATCTCTAGACATTACCGTATACCTATTCTATAACTCTAACTTCATTTTTTTCATCTACAAATCATCAAAATCTTCACGTATATAAATACAGTGAAGACAAAAGCAGAGCATCCATCAAAGTTTTTTCTTCAGAAATTTTCTGCATTAATTTTTGCATGGTTTCATTGATCTTTCAACTCCAAAAATCACCCTAACACTATCTTATGCCATCTTACACATCAAATATGAAAAATCAACACATAAGACATACCCAAAAAATCCATACTCACATTTCCGCATAATATTCATATCCCCATTTTATACTTATTTAACTGTTAACTATCATAATGCATGTGTCATCTTATAAAACAAGGAAAACCATAAAAATGCTTACTTGTTAAAACTCCAAAGTCACTTAAACCCAAGCTTCTCAATATTACATAATCATTCACAGTCCAAGGTGGTATGGTCAATATTTCGGTGACAGTGAAGAAGAAAGCAAAATGAGATAGCAAGTGAAAAGTGAGAGTAAGGCTTATGTTGTGAGAGGGAGAGATTTCTGAAAGTAATGAAGCTTCCAGAAGATGAGGAAAGTCACGGAGAAGATATATTAAGACAAGAACAACAGTGTCTTGGTCTTTCAAATAAAAAGAACCGTGGCTTAAGACTTGGACACTTGTCAAATTTCTAAAGCTTTAACTAGTTTCCTAATTAACTAGTTCTTATTGAACTAGTTCCATAACTCCCATCTTTTTATTCCAATTATCACCAAAATTTTCAAAAACATCTTCTAACAAATTCTAAAATCATTTCCAAAATTTTCTTCAATATCAATTAACTCATTTCCATTTCCATTTATCAATTTACTCGCCAAGTGGCATTTTTCCTAATCTAATAATATTCAACATTTTCGGAATTTATTCCTAAAATTCACCAAAAATTCAAAATCACTAAACACACTTTCCAATTAAATTTTCAATACACATAAACCACAATTCTCAATAAAAGCACCTTTCACATATATAAGTCAATTATACCCGAAATATCAATAAATACATGTACAATCATTTTAATGTGTGCAAAAATTCAAATTTACGTGCGTATATGCTAACAATATGCATGAGCATGAAAGTACAGTTTTCTTTATCTCTCATTGATCTCACATGTACCATATTGTTGGGTTCTAACTCTTAATATAGGAACGGGATATTACATATTCAGAGAGGGAGAGAGAATTCAATCAGTGAGTCATTCACTGAGAGAAATCACTCAGAGGAGAGAGCTTTGAGAGTTGAGAGCTTTTGGCGGAGCACTCATTGTAATGGCTTCGAGTAAGGAGTTCCTTGTAAGGGCTTCAAGTAGGGAGTTCCTTGAGTGCTTCGAGAAAGAGATACTTGTATCTTTTGTTAACATTTTGTTGAGAGTTAATGAAAGAGTCTTCGGCTATTATATATCTCTTGTTGCTTTCTTTACTCTGTTATACACTTGTGTTATTTTGTGTGTGAGAGAAATACTTTAAACACTTGTGTGCGCGTGAGGTGTTCGAGGGGTAACGAAATTGTTCGACGACATTCACGTGAGAAGGCTAAATCTTCTAAGTAGGATTGCCGCACGAAGGTGGGCGCGACTTGCGGTGAAAATTCAAGTCCAAAGTAGACTTTTGTGACAGCTGGTATCAGAGCCAATCTAGAGCGATGGCTGGTGGAAGTAATCTGACGGAAAGGGTTACTAGAATAGAGGCATTTCTTTAGTCTTTAGCCCCAACAGATAAGGGAGTAGTTCCTTTGTTAGAACGTATAGCAGCCTTGGTGAGGGAGCTTCAAGCAATTATAAGAGCACTCGAAGAATAGACGCAGGCTCGTGAGGAGATGAGCTATGATCTGCTGGGGCTCAAGCGTGTAATGACAAAGCACAAGACGAATGTCCGAGTGGAAAGCCCTATAGTGAAGGTGCGAGAGCCACAAGGTTTTGATGGCGAGCGGAGTGCAAAGGAGCTCGAAAATTTTTTGTGGGGCATGGAGCAGTACTTTGCAGCGGCAAAGGTGACGGACTCGAAGAAGATGTCAATTACAACAATGTATCTGGTGGGTGATGCTAAGCTGTGGTGGAGAACGAGAACCTCCAATGACATCAGTACCGATAAACCTCCCATTGAAACTTGGGAGAAGATGAAGAAGGAACTAACAGATCAGTTCCTACCTAACAATATTTCTTGGCTCGCGAGGGAAGCTTTGAAGGGGTTGAAGCAAGATGGCTTGATGAGGGAGTAAATGAGTGTGTTCACATCGGTGATGTTGGACGTGCGGAATATGTCAAAGGAAGACAAATTGTTCAACTTCACTAGCGGCTTGCAAGGTTAGGCATAAATGGAGATTCGGAGGCAGAACATGAAGGACCTCTCTAGCACAATAGCGGCGGCAGATTCCTTGGTGGATTTTCAATTGCCACCACCTAGCGAAGAGGGAAAGAGAAATGGTGGAACCCGAGATGGCAAGGAGAAAGACAAAGAGAAGGTGGGAGAATCTTCTCACTATAAGAAGAAGTATTCGAAGGGGAAGGTTGCATGCTTCATTTGTAAGGGGTCACATTATGCTCGAGAATGCCCTAAGAGGAAGAAGGGCGAGGAGCAGATGAACTCCATAGCCACGAAGGACAAAGGAGGGAGCGATGAAAACGACTCGGGGGAATGACCCATCAACAACATCTCATATTTAAATGATATGAGCCTTATAGAGGAGTGCCCATGCAAAAACAAACTCGATGGAAAGAGGAGGTGGCATGTGGGAAAGGTGCCAATGGAAGAGAAGGCTTGCACCAGTCTTCAACAGTTGGCGAAGGAGTCTTTGAGGGAATCGCTCGTAGAGGAGTGCCCACAGATTATTTCGATGAGGGCGTTAAATTCTTCTAGTGGGGGTAGTTTGTTAAACCCCTAAGTCCAGACTGTAGGATCGTGTGAGTGTTGGCGAGTCTTGGCCAATGCTTGGCATGCAGATTGGCACGAGGAAGGCGGGTTGACGAGAAAACAAGGCGAAGTCTTGCTAGTTAGTGAGCAAAACTCAAGGAACTTGCGAAGTAGGCGAGGGATACAGAAGTATCCGTAAAGATCTCGAGAGTAGGCGAGATTCGATATGTGTGGGCACGCGTAGACACGCATTGGTGGAAATCTTTGTTGAGACATAAGATTCGGATGCGAGATCTCGTGGAGTTAGCGAACTAAGTCATGTGAGACTCGAGGGTACGCAAGAATGCGCAAAGGTATGTGAGACCCCATAAGGATGCGCAAAGGCATGCGAGCACAACGAGACGCATAAGCACTTGACTTCAGCAAGATAGGTCAAAGGTACGTAAAATATGCGAGGTTTTTTACTAACTCGAATTGTGACTTGTAGTTAGTCATGGAGCGATGAGATTGCACCATGAGTGAGCTTGATCATGGAAGATGGACTTGTCCATGGACATGCATTGATGGACTTATGTGCGGATAGGTCGTGGTGAAAACACATTAGTAGTGACTTGACAACTGTAGATGATGTGATATATGATAACGTGGCGGATAAGATCACAGTGGATAAACATTAGCTTTAAGAGATACAGATCACATAGAAGGATCATGTGAAGATAGACGAGAACTTCGTGGATAAGGATAATCATTCCTAGATAGGATAATCTTTTATCTTGTTAATGTGATGGAACTTAATCCTATTAGATAGGATAAGATTGTGATCTTAGCTATTAGAGTTCTATTAGGATTCTATCTTAATCATCTAGAGGAGCTTATAAATAGCTCATTAGAGTTGAGACCTATTCAGAGAGGTAGAGAGAATTCAATTAGTGAGTCATTCATTGAGAGAAATCACTCAGAGGAGAGAGCTTTGAGAGTTGAGAGCTTTTAGGGGAGTGCTCATTGTAAGGGCTTTGAGTAGGGAGTTCTTTGTAAAGGCTTCGAGTAGAGAGTTTCTTGAGTGCTTCGAGAAAGAGATACTTGTATCTTTTGTTAACATTTTGTTGAGAGTTAATGAAAGAGTAGCTTCGGTTATTATATATATCTTGTTGCTTTTTTTTACTCTGTTATACACTTGTGTTATTTTGTGTGTGAGAGAAACACTTTAAACACTTATGTGCACGTGAGGTGTTCGAGGGCTAACGGAATTGTTTGGTGACATTCACGTGTGAAGGATGAATCTTGCTTAAGCGAACCTAAGCGGGATTGCCGCACGAAGGCGGGCATGACTTACGGTGAAAGTTCGAGTCCAAAGTAGATATTTGTGACAATGAGTCTCACGGAATGCTACAAACCAACAGTTACAACTTTCTCAAGACTTATGAACATATTATTAACTATTTTTCTTCGTATCCCTTGGAACAATTAACTTGATAAAAATTTAGCTTAAGGGGCAGCAGAAAATTAAAATTATAAGTATATTCAACAATGATTAGATTTAAAATTAAACTAAGGGTATTTTACCCTAAAACATTTTAAAATCATCTGCTTATTCATTCCACCGTTGGAGCTGGGCCGTAAGGATAAGACATCCAACAATCATGATGAAAATGAAACATCTGCTTATTCATTACACTGCTGGAGCTGGGCCGTAAGGATAAGACATCCAACAATTATGATGAAAATGAAGTCAATGTAGTCTAAAGATTGAAAGGACCATTTTCTAAGCCAAGGCCAAGGCCAAGAAAGTAGTTGCAAGTGCAGTTCTTTTGACGATGACTCTGTCGATCCAACCAGTAGCCAAGGAAACGGCAGGTGGGATAGCAGGTGGAGCTGCAAGAGGAGCGGAGGCAGCTGGTATGGGAGCTATGAATCTGGAGTGACAGATGTAGCTGTTGGGATTCTCCGTGACGCTGGAGACAACAGGAACAAGAATTGGTACGTATGTCAAACTAAAATTTTTAAACAAGTTATATTAGTAGAAAAAGTAAAGCCTTGGATACTGCATCCAGCAATGCAGAATAAGAGTAAATGACTTTCTGTTATAAGCAATATTGCCGTTTTTATGGATCAGTGTGGGTTATGTGCTTGTAAGTAAAGCTGGAGCTTGTCGTTGAGGGTCCTTAGTAATTGCTAATTCATCTCGAAATGCCAATTTACATCTAAGGGAACATTTGCTGAATGTGGTGTATTAAGTGTGAAGGAAATAATGTGCTTGGCTTTTTATCAATTTAGTGATTGGAAAATGAAAAAGGAAGGTAAATACTTCCACTATTTCATTCACCCCCAGAATAACATTTACAAGCTGCCTACTTATACTGG